>CM040129.1:47655581-48181637 GCA_022559845.1 Amorphophallus konjac
AAAAGTAGACCAATCATGCTTTGACGTCAAGAAGACTTTGATGGAATGGGGAGGATCGGGGCATCCATAGGTGATCCGGTCATGCATGGGGGTGACAAATACTGGGGGACCCGGACATCCATGAATACTCCTATCATGCCTACGACTCATGATGAGTGAAGGTGGACCACTACATCCGAATTTGGACCACTCATGCTTTCTACTTGACATGTGGGTGATATGAATGAATGGACCCAACATAGTGTTCATGCCAAGGGGTGTGGTAAGCCTAGACACATGTATGCTTTTCCCAAAGGTGACTTCCATGTGTATAGGTGTGGGACAACCTTTGAACTCCCATTGGAAAGGATCAAATGGATCTAAGAAGGTGGTCATCATGGGGTGGGACACAACCTTATTACCTAGGGATATGTGGCTCAAGGTCATGGCTCCCAAGGTGTAACCCGGGTCTAGGATGGGGTGGATTGGGTCAAATATGGTGGGTTGGGATAGGGAAAGGTAGGTGGTGGTTAAGGTAGTTGGGTCACCCGGGTTCCTTGACTCCTATTGTAATCGATCATAGGGATCATAAAATGGGTTACTAAGGGGAAGGAGCTTCATGTCCTCAAGGTCCTCAAAAGGTGCTAAGTCACCCCTCTCAATGATAATTGGGTCAATGTTCTTGGTGAGTGGGTTGGCCATGAGGGGAGGGCTTGGCTCTCTACCCGATATAAAAAGCTCCAATTGGAGGAGAAGGTCGGGCTCATCGGGTGTGGGGAGGAATAAAAGGAGGTCGCTAGTGTAGTAACCAATGGTGCAAACCGAGGTGATAGACCCGATGCATAGGTGTAGGAGGCCAAGGCTCCTAGGTTGTTCGGCCATAGGGGTCAACATGCTAGTGAACTCAATTTGCCATGCTAGGCCCTTAAGAAGATCCCCTAAAGTTTCCACTTGGTAGGATGATTGGATGGTGGTGTGATAGGTGGAGAAGGGTACTATGGGGAGGTTTAGCTCCATGAGAGGGTAGACATAGGACGTTATGGGGTGAATTGGTTTCTCCTTTAGCCATCTAGCTCGGGGCCCATCTATGATTATGGTGCCATTTGTGAAGGTTTGTGGCTCTTGAAGACTCGGACAATTTGAAGTGGTAAAGGGTTGAAGCTCTTCCTCACCATTGGTGTGAACTTGGGTTTCCTCATGGGTGGGGAGAGGGTCTGGGCTAGCAACTATTCCTATGTGAGTGGGTGTGGCCTCTTTTCTTAAGGGAATGGGAGGGTCTTTTGAAGATGGGGTGATGATGGTTGGGGCATGGTGCACCCGGGGTGGTGAGTGAGGTCGAACTTGGGTTGGGAGTGGAAGTAGTGGTGGCCTAGGTTGGGGTAGGGTTGGGGTTGGAAGTGGAAGGTGGGTTGGTTCAGTTTGGGTTGATTGGGGGGGTGTACCCTTTTTAGGGGAAGATGGAGGGATAGTGGTGGGGACCAAGGGGAATTGTGGAGAGGTGGATACTTGGTTTATTTGGGTCTTAAGGGAGAGGACTTGGTTGCGAAGTGTAGTTATGATGGTTGAGAGGTGATTTGTTGGGGTTGGTGGGGGTGGAGACCGAATGTCGGTCTCAAGTTGGCCGGGTGGGGATGGAGGAGTGGTAGTGCTCCTCGGGTTAGGGGTGCTTGAGTAGGAAGGGTGGGAATGTTTGAGGATGTAGATCTGTCTAAGTTCTACTTTCATATCATCCCATGAGGAAATGGGCTCTTGCCTCCTAACCCTTCTTAATCCCTCTATGTGTTCCCACTTACTCTTGGCTTGACCCCGAAACCTTCCCTTGGCCTGTCGGACTCTCGCGGATCCATATACCCATGTCTTTTCAAAGTACTTTTCTATGGTAGCCTTCCACCTAAGATAGTCACTAGAACGTGATCCGTCAAAGGTAATATCCCTATCTAGTATGAAGTCCATGGGTGGTGAGTAGGCTAAGTAGGAGGTGGCCATGATGATCGGGGGGGATCAATGCAAGGGTTGGATTGATGATGACTGCAATGCAAGCATGCCCTAGGACTTGACTTGTAGAGACAATTCAATGACTTGCTCTGATACCAATTGATGTGACACACCCTTGGACTCAAGCAAGCAAGCACATTCACATTCAAGACGGACCGATAACGGCGGCCGCTCACCCGTCACTCACCCAAGACCCGGGGTAACTTGGCAATGCCAAGTGGAGGATGTGAGGGCTGGGCCCTTGCTGGTAGAGGGCCAGCAAGGCCAAAGTTTGTTCCCCAAAGGTGTGGAGGCCCAATTCAATGGGAGCCGACGAGGTGCCAAGGCACGGGTTACACTCCTCACCCCACGGTGATCTCTTGATGCAAGGAGCTCAAGGATCGGGCTCTCACTCTCACGGCCAGCGGAGTTTATGAACTAATATTAGAAAGAACAAGCACTAAATGGAGCTAGGAGTGGAGCACTTACTCGACCGGTTTGAAAAAATCGGTCCCGCTCGGAGACGTGGGCGAGCGGGGAAGCGTGGGTTCCCCACACGCCACGCCGGGGTAGCTTGACCTGCTCAAATTGTTACAACACTACACCCCATGCAAGGGGGGGGGCGGATCTAGGGGTAGGGGGTCAACTGAAATTACATCCAAAACTACCTCCACACAGGGAGGGGCCTTCAGCCGGCCAAGCGGGGAGGGGTGACACCGAACTAGCGATCAACAAGGAAACCGACGTCGGTTCTATCCGCTGTCTGTGCTTCAAGACTGACTGATGGTTATCATAATGCTGTGACCCCTCCAGAATTTTTCTGATGACGAGACCACTTGGAGATTCTTCGTAGCTGGATCGGGATGATGCTTGAATTTTGTTGATTTCTTTGGGCACCGCTGCTGGTCAGGGTAGGGGGTTGAACAGGGTGGCAGACCCTCGGTTCTGACACCTTCAGGTTTCCAATAGCAAGAAGAAGAGGCAAGAAGAAGAGGATGCCACGACCGCTCCCGAACTCAGAATCAGGTGCCTCTAGAGCCGTTGGAACCGTTGACAGGTCCTCTTTGAAGCAAAACTGGCGGGGAAGCCAAACGTTGTCGGAGAAGACCAGTGGGCTCTGAACTCTGATAAGAGGTCGGTGCAGACTGTGGGGAAGCAGAACCGCGCACCCGGGGGAGAAAATTGATAACTCCTGGTTCCGGATGCCAAACTGAGCTATGCTTTTTGGAGAAGAAAGAAGACTCGTAGTAAAATATTTGTGAAGAAGAACTCTCGATCAGATTCCAATCAGGACCGTCGCAGTCAGGCTTCCACTCCGGATCTGGTCTCCTGCCAGGGAGGCTTTGCGTAGTCGGGGAAGAATGACTCCCCTGGGCGATCACAAACTCAGAACGAGATGGGACCACTTCCGTTGCGAAGAGAACTGGGAGAAGCTTCCAACGATGGCTCTTGATCCTTCAAAAACATCCGGAGGAAACTGTGGTCACCTCTGCAAGCTGCTACTCTTCTGCAGATCTGCAACAGGGAACTGTAGGTTGAAGATGACGGGGGGTAATGAGGTATATGGGAGGGGAAATGGGGGTGGATGAGTGTGGGGAAAGTCCGGGCTGTGAGGGGGTCTAGGAGGGGGTGTTCCAAGGTGGGGGAATAGAAGAATGGGGTCTGGAAGGGGGTCTAACAGGTGGTGGGAGGAGGAACTACGAATTTGGGAAGGTGGGTGAGAGGGGAAGGGTATTTAAAAATGGGTTTAAGGGTGGGATTAAATTTTGATCTTGGGGGATGGGAAGAGGTGTGTGGGGAAGGTAAAAGGGGGCTTGGGGAGTGGGAGTTCTCCCTTGAGAGATGAGAGGGTGCTTGGGGAAGGGGAGTGGGTGGTTGGTGGTTGGAGGGTGGAGTGGGGAGTGGTGGAATCTCCCTTGGGGCTGGGGTGGAGTTAAGGTGGGTTGGTGGGGAGTTGGGGATGAGTTATTGGAGGGGGGAAGAGAGAGAAAGGTGGTTGGGAGGGGAGGAGAGAGAAAGGGGCCCATGTTTTAGAGAGAGAAAGTGGAGGAGAGAGAAAATGACTTATTAGAGAGAGAGGTAGAGAGAGAGGGGGGATAGGGGGAATCACTCCCAAGGGTTTCTCACCCAACTAATGGAATCTCTCTAATAGGAAATTTGAACTCTCAACTGGCAATTTTCATTCATTGATTCATTAGTTCAAATGGAGGAAATGGGGTCCTATATATAGGCAACCCACATTTCTACAAAAGTCCCTGACTCTTACTACAATGACCAAAGACCAAGGGGGTAGGGGCGCCCCTGGGCCTATCCCAAAGAATTGGGCCCAATAACCCTTCTAAACAATCTAATGACACTTAACCTAGGTAGATGACTCATTAACCTAGATACATGACTCAAATAAAAGGGAAAATACATCAAATGACTCAAATAAAAATTACATAGGACTCAAAATTAAATAACTAGACCATGCCGGATGCAACCGGGGCGAGGAGATGAGCTGTGAACGTGGGCATGGGAGGTGATGTCCCCATCAATAAATTCTATACAAAATGACACAACTCTAACTGATACAATTGCATGCCTTGAATCAGAGAAAAATAAACTGAAACACACATGATCTGAAATAGAAGAAATCAAGCATGAGTTAAGAGCCTCTAAAGAAGATAATGAGAGGTTAGAAAAAGAAACTGATGAATGGAAATTGAAAATTCAAAAATATGAGAGTGAGACGAAAATTGTGAGTGAAAAATATGAAGCTGTCCTAAGTGTGAACACCGAACTGAAGAAATCCATTGAAGATATTCAGAAAGATAATGAGGACAAGCTGAAAATTATTGAGAAAATGACCCAAGGTTCAGAGCACCTGAATGCTTTGTTAGGGTCAAAAGTAAATTTCAGGAGAGAGGGCCTTGGATTTAATTCTAGTGCAACAAAAAGTTTTGGAGTGAAGACCATTTCATTTGTAGCACAGAAAGAGAAAGGACCTCTGATTAACATGAATTCAGAAATTTCTGTGAACAAAACTGGAAATCTGAAGAAGCCCAGTGCTGAGGAGAAGGGCAAACAAAAGATTAGTGAGCCTAGTAGAGCTGGTACATCCAAGCCAAATTATAAGGCTCAGTCTCAGGTTAGGGGTCAGCCTACACATGCACATAAACCCCATGTTAAGGTCACCAAGTCTCCACCACCACCACCATCTCAGAAGAAGACCCAATACACACTTGTGAATAGGTCAGCAGGGTCAACCTGGGCTCTAAGGTGCAAGGGAGACAGAATGCATTTAGAGCGCAACCCAACCATTTCTACCAATCTAGAGCCCAGTCCTACTACACTGCACAGTCAACCTATCCGAATAGGTTAGGGTGGACTAGGACTCAGGGAAGGTTAATAGGTCATGGTCATCAGGCTACACAGTCTTATAGACCTTACACTAGAAATTGGGTTGGTGGGTATGGCAATTGGACACCTAGGAACCAACACTTCTTCAGCCAGCCCAAAGATTACTATGGCCAAAGTTTCGTGAATACACCCTGGCCAAGGCACTGGCACAGAAGTAACAACACTGTCAATAATCATGCTGGTGCAAATAAGAAGAAAAACAACAAAATGAAATCTGGAGCATCCACTGAACAAAATTCTTTTAAACAAATGTGGATTCCAAAAAGTTTACTTTCTTGCTTTGCTTCTATTTCATCTGCTCTGGAGCCCAATTGTAGACACGCCAAAATTGATACTATGTTGATTAAATCTCATGTCACCATATTAACGCCCCAAAGTGAACTTCAATATTTCCCTAATATGAAGTTTTTCTTTTTTTGTGTGTTTTTAGGCCATTTTCTAATTATTTTTGTAATTCACGACTCTATGCAGGGTGTGTTTTAAATAACGGCTTGGGCCGGGGCATCTCTCAAAGAAAGGACGACTAAGCCAAGAGGCGTCAGTTTCTGGACTTTTTCAAATCCTAACCAAATTGGAATATAAGAATTAACGTCCCTCCATGGGTCGTGTTTTGAATTAACGCCTCTCTCTCAGGCGTCTCTTCATCATTTTCAAATAAAGAATGTTTTCATTACTAAAATTAAATCCATGAATTGACGCCTTTGTCCCAGTCGTGATTTTAATTAACGCCTTGTCCCAGGTCGTCAATTTCGAATAACGCCTTTCCGTGGGTCGTCTTCCACCCTTCTGAGTCCTGCTTGAACATACCTTTCCTGGAGAGTTCCCTGCTATGTTTTGGTCACCATGCTCGATTGGGGAAGTAGAGACCTTGCCGTAGATGAGTCTTGCATGTTCTTATCCCATCAGATCTATGTTTTGCACCCTATAAATAGCCCCCTGGGTTGAGCTCGCGCGAAGGGTTAGAAAGGGTTAGAAAGGGTTAGAAGAGGTTAGAGAGGTTAGAAGGAGTTAAAAAGTAGAGGTTAGCAGAGTAGAGCAGAGCTGAGCTGAGATAAAAAAAAAGAGAGAGAAGCAGCAGGTTAAGCAGAGAGTTTGTTTTTTTTATAGAAACATATTGCTGCTGTTTGATGCTTCTTCCTCCTTTCGGATACAGCATCCCACGGCCATCGTCGGTTTCTCTCCCTCTACTGTTGTCAGGAACAGTAGGGATTTGTTTTGCACTAGTTTTTAAGCTCATCTAACCTCCTTCGTTCATCATACATCGTTCTTTTTTTTTACGTTTGCATTAGCTTTGCATCACATCTCCTCTCCCTGATTCTCTAGGGGTTTTAAAGAAACCAAAAGGTGCATCCTTTATGCTCATACTTCATCATCTTATTCTACTTGAGGATTGATACTACACTTTGGCTAATCCTATTTTGTCTTTGGTTGTTTGCGATTTGTTTAAGGGTAATCAAAGAGAGAAACCCCCTTCATCGGCCGGCCGGTAGAAGGAGGAGGAAGAAATCCACAATCATCCCGCACCCCTTTTCTCACCAGGTATTCGTGATCAATTTCCTTCCTTTTTTTGAGGTAACCCCTCTGGCGATCACCCTCCATATAGCAATCTCTTGCCCCCTTTATATTTAGCTTTGTCGGCGTAACATCTTCTTCTTTAGGTGTTCACAAATTGGCGATCACGGTGGGACTTCCACTGTTTTTCTTTTGATTATCCCCTCCTATTGTCACCCATGTGTGCCCTTTCCTATTGGCACCCACGTGTGCCCCTCCCTTTGATACCCACGGTACCCCTCCATTGTGCCCCACGGGCACCCTCCATTGTGCCCCACGGGCACCCTCCATTGTCCACTGCGGATTAGCCAGTTTGTGAACATCGCTGCTGTTTTCTTATTTAACGCCTTCCCTCAAGGCGTTTTTCATAATTTAACGCCTTTACCCAAGGCGTCTTTCTGTTATTTAACGCCTTCTACAAAGGCGCTATTCATCATACCTCTTGATTTGGTTTATCACTCCCTGATTCACGCCCTTTGGTCTGGGCGTCCTTTGTTAATGCAGCGACTAGCATCAAGGCGTCTTTTATTTTGAGCTTCTGCACTATTTTCTTTTGACGCCCTCTGCCAGAGGCGTCCTTTTCACAATCATCACCTCACACCAAGGCGCTTCTTCTGCACTATCGGTCAGCACTTCACAGATTAGCGGCAGCCCCTCTGTTGTTGCTTCTGCTTTTAGTGACTGCTGCTAAGTCGCTTCTTACCTGTGTGTTTACAGAAATCGGTTTGCTCTATCTATTCATGCTGGATTGATTTATATGTTCATCATCTGATTATACATGTTTGATCTGATCATATTATTCTGCATTTTGTGGCATTTGGTTGAGAGACCTCCTCTCTCTATACTAGGATTCCACACACCTTTCTTGAAATTGAATAACCCTCCATTGAGCATTCAGTCTCTTTGGATCAAAAATTCCTTTTCCAAGACCTTCGTAAGTCCCCGCACCCGTGGATTCCCTCACGGACGCCGGGCTGGTTGTACCTTGAAGTATCCGGAGTTTAGACAACCCATCGTTGGTGAAGAGAGAGAAAGAACCTAGTTAACCCGGAGATCACACTCAAATTCATAACTAGGGTTCAGACTGCAAAAAGAGTGTATTTTGCTGCAACTTAATTCACCCTAACCTCAAACTTGAATCCAAAAGCTTGCGCTCATCACAACTTGTTTGCATAAACTTGATTAGATTGAGTGATTATTGTGGTTATAATCCCTTCAAGATAAGCTTTCTCTCCTCTTAAACATGCAACTTCGCTCAGGTAAAATCATCAACATGGCAAGCTACGGGTACTCCTATGATGACATGGATGAGAATATTTTCAGTCAATCTTATGAGGTTCCCCTCCAGGATTCCATTTACCACGAGGGAAACTACCCCCCGTCTCATGCACATTATTCCCAAGTTCATGTGGTCGACACCACAACTCATGAGGTTGAACCCTCTTCTCAAGCTTTACCCTCCAACCAAAACGCATCAGGGAACACCTCCCCATCATTCAATGTCAATGATTTGATTCATGCTTTATCTCAATTGGATGACTCCCAGCGGCAGGCAGTTCAGGCCGCTTTGAAAGGGAAAGTTGTTCCCTCTTCATCTTCCAACCCCCCTCCGGTCGCGAGTGGCCATCATGTTGTTAATGACCAGGCGGTCTTGCACAAAACTCCTTCACGTCCAACAACGCCCGTTGTGGCCATGCCGGCCCAACAGGCAAGTTATTCTGCGGCTAGGCCTCAATTCCTTCAACCTCCCCAAATTCTAAGGACGCCTATGCCAAATTCTTTTATTCCAAATTCGGCCCCAGTCGAGTCAGACACCAATGCTCTACTCCTTCAAAAGTTGGCTAGCATGGAAGAACAACTCAAGAAAGTTACTGCTGCAAAGAATGCCCCGGAGATTTCTCTCCCTACATTGCAAGTATTTCATCTACCACCTTCTGAAATGCCGAACTTTCGGTGATATAATGGAACTGGCAATCCATTTATTCACTTGAAAGATTTTATGTATGAAACTTCCTTTTGGCAGGGCAACAAAGCCTCATTGGCTTATTTGTTTAGAAGGTCTCTAGAGGGGCCAGCCCTCGAGTGGTTTTATTCCTTGGACCCGGCAGATGCTGGTGACTTTGATGTGGTCCAAAAGAAATTCTTACAGAAATATAGGGACCGGGTTTGACCCTCCCTATCAGTTACTGATCTGGTTGCAGAAAAGATGAAGCATGAGGAGGACTTCATTATATTTGCTGATAGATGGCGATCAATGGCCGAAAAATTGAAAGATACATTGTCAGAACCGGAATAGGTCAAGATGATCATTTCAAATGCAACCCCTCAGTTCCGGCATATATTGGCCATGAACAGATTGACTACCATGGAGGAGCTCTATGAGAGAGCTCGATATATTCAAACCCAGATGAAAGATTCGCCCATCATGGGCATGTTTGAACCAAAACCGCGGCTGATTAAGAAGAATACAAATGTCAACAATAGCGGACCCACGACTGAGGGCACCGTTACTAACGAGCAAGTTGGCGTGGTTGGCAACCCCACACCCTTTCGCCAATCTAACCCACGACCTCCGCCACCTCCACAGCAAAGCACCCTCTTCAATGCACCCCCACAACACCAATCCGCTCCCCAACATTCCTTTGCTCCTCCACAAAACCAAACGCCGCACCTCGACCCCCCAGCTCCTCAACAATACAGCCAAGTACCACCACCCGCCAACTACGGCCCACCACAACAACAACAAAGGAGACCACTAGGTCCTAAAAGGGCCCACTATCCACCATTGCCCGAAAGTCTCCCGGATATATTCAATGCCCTTATGGTCACCAACTTGCTCATGTTACCAAAGGAAAGGACGGCGTGGCCCGCTAATGTTGACACGTCCCGCTATTGTGTTTTCCACCGCTCCCCTGGTCACAATGTTGATCACTGCTTTCATTTCAAAGACTATATTTATGACTTAAATTACCAAGGCGGTATTAATTGGGATGAGATGAGGCAGTTTATCACCTCTCTGAAAATAAGAAGACCTCCTCGGCAACAACAGGCTCAGCAGCCGCAGCAACCAGCTCCACAAGTACAACAGCAAGCTCCAGCACCACAGCAAGATATGGGGATTGTCCACAATCCACTGCCGGAGCACCCGCTAAACCAGCATGTGAACCCTGTCACAACCCTCCATGAGTTGGAGAGGGGGCAAGGATGGCACGAAGAAAACGCCTCTGTCAGGGCACTAAACCACAATCCAAACCAACCTCCACGCCTCTTACGCACGCTTCACACTCCCCAGCTAATCCGCACCCCTCTGCGCCCTGTTAACCAAACCCCATCTACTCCAATTAATTCCCCATCCTTGCCAACCCGGTCTCTCCTTACCCGTTCTCCACCTCCGCAGCCTACCACGCAGCAAACTCCACCACCCATCATCAACCCTTCGCCCTTGCCATCTAGGCCACTCCTCATCCTCCCATCATCAACACCTGTTACATCCACCACCATTACTCCTCCACCGGCAAGGACCCCTCCACCATCAGTTCACCCACCATTTATACCCAGGTCTCTCCTTATTCAACCAACTATCTCCACCCACACTCGGGCACCCCTTTCTACTCCCACGCCTCCTATGGGGGCTTCTTTTTTGAACCCTTCCCCAACACCCCCTACGGGGGCTCCTTCTTTGAACACTTCTCCACCACTTGCCAACACTAATGTCCCTTCTTCATCCCTTAAACCTCCCTCCACCCTTGCCCCGACAGAGGCGTCGCCGAATCAAACTATGGTACTCCGCAGTGGACGGATATTCCACCGTGTTTTTCCTCAGAGGGAGCAGGAGCCCACACAGGGGCCCAATGAGCAAGAACAGGAGCAGGAGTCTATCCCGGGCACTCAATACGATTTATTAAAGCATCTGGACAGGACTTCAGCAAGAATTTCTATTTTAGAGCTGATCAAAAGGTCAACAACCCATCAATTGGCCTTAAAAGAATATCTGCAGAAGGTCATGGTTAATGAAGACATTCCTGCCGAGCATATAACCACGGTCCTAACGCCTGCTAGCGGTCAGCCAGCAATTATTTTTCATGAACATGAACTAGCACCTCAACCACCTCGAAAATATGCTCTGTGTATCGCAGTGGACATTAACAAGGTGGCAGTAAAACAATGTTTGGTGGACACTGGGGCATCCATCAATGTATTGCCGCCTAGCACATTAAGGATGTGCGGCATTCGGGAAAGTCAGGTTCGGCCATCCACTATAACAGTCACAGCATATGATAACACCAAGAAGCCTCCCTTGGGTATGATAACATTAAAAGTCAGTTTGGGTCCAGCTACAATCATAGTAGATTTCCACATCTTGGACATGGATCCAACATTCAATGGCATCCTGGGTCGCCCCTATATTCAACAGCTGGATGCGGTGCCTTTTACAAATCATCAATGCCTCAAGTTTCCACATAAAGGCCGTATTATCAAAGTCACTAGCATGCTGATTTTTCCAGATGAAGACAGACACTTAGCAACATCAGTTCCGTCTATTTGGCCTTCCAACAAACCGTTGTTATCAGTGTTAGATGTCATTAACCCACGACCGACGCCCTCAGAGACAGTCACAACGGTTGCTATGACACCTCTGACTTCCAAGGGGAAGAAGAAGAAGAGCATAATAAATACCCCTGGTTGGAATATTTTGATGAAAATGGGGTACCAAGCTGGTAAAGGCCTGGGTGTTAATTTCCAAGGCAGAACTAAGCCTGTCAAGCCACAAAAATTAATTGCACGGGGTGGCCTAGGCTATAAAGGGCCAAGCAAGAATGAAGAAGAACCATGGGCAGTTATGACGTCTACTCTGAAGACAGATCGCCAGCCACTTACATGGACACTGCAAACACATTTTGTCAAAGGTGGCACTCAAAACAACGAGCAGACTACAATAGTCACCTCTATGCTAGATTGCCAGGACGTTCATGCTAGACAATTCGCACGTCATATTGCTCCATTAGCCACATACAAAGCCCTGGAGTCTTTAAGGCTAAATAAAAGAAGGAAGATGGATGATCCTGAGTGTGACTGATATAGATGGTTTGATATGAATGATATCACTATTGCTTTGAGCCGTCTATTTATGCCAACTGATCCAGAATGGCCACCATTGATCCCTGAGCTGATTGAAAAACCTGCTGTGACAACAGATAAAAGGCAGTTATTGAGCAACTATACAGACACTGGGGAGCCTGATGTGCTCTATGAAGAAGGTTTCACGACAGACAAGCTGTGGGCCGGCCTTTTCTCTCTCACTTCCATGCATCTGTCTCTTCTTGTCTCCCTGTATTCCCAAATGTTTCCATGTGTGCCTAGACCACCCCCAATCATGGTCATCTTTTCTCCAAGTTCACTTCGAGTTTCTTCTCCAATTCCTCCCTTGCTCCTCGAGCAATTCTCCAGACTCTCCATCACACCCCCGCGTGGGTCGTTATTGATTCAACCCTTCTCCAATCTTTCAATTTCCACTCTTCCTACTATTCCCCCTTCACATTGCTTTCTATTGGGAAAAGAAAATAAAAATGAAGAGAAAAATGAAGAAGAAGAAAAAACGCCAAAATTCCAACTTTTCAATCCCCCATCTCCGTTGAGGAGACCTCTTATCTCCTTTCTGAGGGTGTCCCGACCCAGGGGCCGCTCTTCCAGGATTCATTGATAAATCTTTTCTACCCCTCCTACGAGGGGCCTTCATCTATATCCCCTCCTGTATCCACTTTTTCACCTCCTTCCTTTTCCTCTTCTAATGATCAAGCTAGTTGCTCTTCTTCTTCTTCTAATAAAATTCATGGGGTAGCTTCACATAAGAAATCCAAGGGTAAGTAGATTCCCCGTAGATTCTTCTTAGAACTGGCTAGAAGGTGCCGGGCATGCTCAACTCTTCCTGAATTTCTAGAGAATCCGATCATCCTGCCAGAGATAAAATATGAGGGTACTTGTGCTTCTTATGAGGGTTTGGGTGTCTATGAGATTATGAATGATGAAGACCCTATTGAAGAGGGGGATGAAAGTTACGAAGAATATGAGGACGAGGCTGATGCCTTTGCTAGTGGCATGAGGAGATTTGATGAACCATCAGCCTCAGTAGAAGAGCCTACCAAAGAAATAAATATGGGTACGAAAGAAGACCCCAGGATTTTCCTCATTTCAAAGAACTTGCCGCCCTCCGAAGAGGAGGCGCTTATTTTGGTACTTCAAGAATACAAGGACACGTTTGCATGGAGTTATGAAGATATGCCTGGACTAGACCCTGCACTCGTTGAACATCGGCATACACTTAAGCCAGGGTCTGTCCTGGTCAAACAACGGTTGAGACGTTTCCACCCTAACATGGCTTTAAAAATGAAAGAAGAGGTCGACAAGCTTCATAAGGCTAGATTTGTTAGAGTTGTCCTCTATCCTAACTGGGTGGCTAACATCGTCCCAGTTATGAAGAAAGATGGAAAGATTCGAATTTGTATAGACTTTCGGGACCTCAACCGTGCGTGTCCTAAGGATGACTTCCCCCTCCCTCATATTGATGTTTTAATTGATAATATGGCAGGATTTGAGACTCTCTCCTTCATGGATGGCTTTTCGGGTTATAATCAGATTCGCTTGGCTGAGGAAGATCAAGAAAAAACATCGTTTACTACACCGTGGGGAACATACTGCTATGTGGTCATGCCTTTTGGGCTCAAGAATGCTGGAGCCACCTATCAGAGGGCTATGATGGCAATTTTTCATGATATGATCCACATTTATATTGAGGTGTACGTGGATGATCTAGTGATAAAATCAAGAACAAGGATTGAGCATCCTGGGGTTCTAGCTAAAGTCTTACAAAGATCACGAGAGTATCAGTTGAAAATGAACCCCAAGAAGTGCGTATTTGGTGTTTCATCAGGGAAGTTGCTTGGATTTATTGTCAGCAAAAGGGTAATTGAAGTTGATCCCAATAAGGCAAAGGCCATCAGAGATATGCCTCCTCCCAAGAATTTGAAGGAAGTTCAAGGATTAATCGGGAGGTTGCAATTTATCCGCCGCTTTGTCTCCCAGTATTCACAAAGATGTAGGCCGTTTTACGAGCTTACTAAGCCGGGGGTCAAGTTTAATTGGGATGACAAGTGTCAGGCAGCTTTTGACGGATTGAAGGATTATTTGGCCAATCCTCATGTCCTGAGGCCGCCAGTTCCAGGCAAACCGCTCATCCCCTTTATGTTTCTGTCCTGGATGACTCTGTGGGTGCTGTCCTAGCTCAAGTGGATGAAGAAGGGAAGGAGAGGGCAGCATACTACTTGTCTAAACTTCTTAACCCCTGTGAGCAAAGGTACTCAGCTATGGAAAAGACTTGCGCTACTTTAGTCTGGGTAGTTCGGAAGTTAAGGCATTATTTCTTAGCTCACGAGGTTCATCTCATTGCACGCATGAATCCGATTAAATTCCTTCTTGAAAAATCTATCCTTACCGACCGATTAGCACGCTGGCAAAGTTTCCTCTCTCAATTTGACATCACTTAAATTCAACAGAAAGCTATCAAAGGCTACGCCATTGCCGAACATCTTGCTCACCACCCTCTACCCCGATTTGATCCTGTCAATTTGGAGTTTCCAGATAAAGAACTAATGTCCATTAATCAACCCCACGATCCGATGTGGACACTACATTTTGATGGAGCTCTAAATTCCCAAGGAAGAGGGATCTGCATGGTTCTTTTAACACCAGAAGGGGTCACCATCCCATTCGCCGCTCAGCTTACTTTCCCTGTCACAAATAATATACCTGAGTATGAAGCTCTCTTGGCCGGCCTTCAAACTGCTCATAAATATGGTGTTACCCAATTACGAATTGTTGGTGATAGTCAGCTCATTCTACGCCAGATGCTTGTCAAATGCCGCACTATCAATCCTAAGCTCAAACCATACCAGGAACTTGCTTCAGCTTATGCCAAACTCTTCACCAAATTGATCTTCGTCCATGTCCCTCGTAGCCAGAACATCTTAGCTGACGCTCTTGCCTCATTGGCCTCTGCTTTAGTCTTCCCTCCTGAACGAGATTTCCATGTTCCTCTCATTCATCAGCGTGACACTCCAGCTATTAAGGATCGTGCGTTCCTCGACATTAGGGACAAGGTGCTCGAGAAGGTCAGGCGGAGTGAAGCTCTTAAAGGCAAAGAGGTCATGTTATTAGATTGGGAAGAAGAATTGGCTGATGAGGAGAAACCTTGGTATTATGAGATTGCCAAATATTGCAATGATCAGTCCTATCCCGAAGAAGCCACTGTAGAAGAGAAGAAAGCAATTAGAAAAGTGGCTCAATGTTATGTCTTGGTTGGAGGTGTGCTCTATAGAGGAGGGCTCACGGGCGTTTTATTAAGATGCCTCGACGATGATGAATCCTGGAAGGTCGTGGAAGAAGCGCATTTAGGAGTGTGTGGTGGTCATGTGAACAGCCAGATGCTAGCTAAGAAGATCCTTAGGCTAGGCTTCTATTGGCCAACTCTAGAAGAGGATTGCTCCATCTATGTTCGAAGGTGTGTTAAGTGCCAACTGCACGCCGACAAGATTCATTCTCCTGCTTCTTCACTCCATCCTATGTCCTCCCCATGGCCTTTCTCCATGTGGGCTTTCGATATCATTGGACCTCTTGAAGATTCGAACCTCCTTAGAAAACAAAAGTCATTCATCCTTACGGCAACGGAGTACTTCACCAAGTGGGCGGAAGCGGAAGCATACGTGGAGATCAAAGCATCAACCGTCTGCAAGTTCATAATGAAGAACATCATCGCAAGGTTCGGCATCCCGAGCACCATCATCACCGACAATGGGCCTCAATTCATCTCTCAAGAGCTCAAGGATCTCTGCAACAGGTATAACATTGCATTGCATCATTCTTCTCCCTATTATCCGTAGGGTAATGGTCAAGCAGAGGTAACTAATAAGACATTGATCAAAATTGTTAAGAAAATGTGTGAGGCTAATAAATTTTTGGATTGGCCAGATAATCTAGTTGAAGCTATCTGGGCCTATCGCACTTCTATTCGTACCCCCACTGGGCAAACCCCTTTCGCCCTTACTTATGGAATGGAGGCGGTAGTTCCTTATGAGATTCTCATTCCCTCTTTGCGAGTACAATTGGACAAGGAATTCTCTATTGATGAGCGTCGTGATTCACTCCTTGCCCAGTTGGAACTCCTAGATGAGAAGCGTTTGATCGCCGCTGAGCATGCGCGCGTTTATCAAAATAGGCTTTCATGTTTTTATCAAAAGAAAGTAATTGAGAGAAAATTCAAAATCGGTGAGATGGTAATCAAGAGAATCTTTGTAAAACCTGGTGGACCCCGTTCAAAACTCCAACCAAACTGGGAAGGACCCTTTGTTATAAAAGATGTTTATCCTGGCAATGCTTATAAATTGATTAATGCTGAAGGAGAGGAGCTAACTCATCCTTGGAATGGTCTGTACCTTACGAAATATTACCCCTAATCCAAAAATCCAAAAATAGAAATTTTTCAAAAATCTAAAAAAATAGAAATTTTCCAAAATCCAAAAATAGAAATTTTCCAAAAATCTAAAAAAAAATAGAAATAATCCAAAAATCCAAAAAATTTGAAATTTTCCAAAATAAAAAAAAATTGAAATTTCCAAAACCCAAAAAAACAATAGAAATTCTCCAAAATTCAAAAAAAAATCTTCCAATTTCAAAATTATTGCCACGGCGTACGAGGACGCAAAGTCTGAAAGGTCAAAATTCAATATTCATTCATCAGTCTTGTTAACTTAAAATGGGGTCGACTCCTGCACACACTACACACTTAAACCTCGAACTCAAGCGGTGCAAAATCCGATGGGAAGCCAAACCTGACTAAAGGTGAAGACAATACCCATTCTTTTCCTCTTCGGCCTATAAGGGAGGAAGGGAGGTCTCGGAGTAGACCCGCCAAGCCTACCCGCCGCCTTAGTAAGTGGAAGTCAGGGCCCAAAAGGGAACAAAAATGCCGCAAAAGCCCAAGTACAATTAGGTTTTTCATCAGTACAAATCAGTTTCAAAGAGAAAGTCAAATCGTGAAAAGAAAAGCATGTCAAGAGGGCAAAGTCCCCGCAAGGAAAACCTTGGGCGTATGCATGCAATATAAAAGAGGCAAAAGGCAACAAAATTTCCCTATGCCGAAGACTGAACCCCAACAGGCATAGGGTAGGGGAGGTAGTTTTGCCTCGAGCTTCTCAGAATCCCTTATGGGCTTCCTTATATCCTCTTCCATCTCTTTCTTTGCGGTAAGTCATAAACCAGCAGAATGGTCGAGACTGACCTAGGAGATTGCACCGTGCGAGATCTTGCGTATAAGTTTAACCATTAGCACGTCGACCCCCTTTTGATTATTCAAGAAAGATCAATGAATACTCAATGATGACCACGTAGGACCTAGTGCCTTAGTAGCTTTGTCAACCCAATTCTGAAGACACGGAAATTAACGCCTCTGAGTAAGGTGCCTTTTATGGAATTAACGCCTGTGTGAAAGTCATCTTTTTTTCAAATAACGCCCCTAGGTAGGTTGTCATTTCCACGAAAATCAAATTCTTTTTCAAAATTAACGACCGTGACTGAGGGCGTCTTTTATTTGAAAAAATGACCTAGTCTAAGGCGTCTTTTTGAGAAAAAAAGAGAAAGAAAAAAAAGAATGAAAAGAAGAAAAATAGAAAAGAAGAAAATAAAAAGTGGTGGTGGTTTATCGTTCATGATGTGTGCTTGCATCTTGTACGTACATCTTTTATTATGGTTTGCATATGACTGCTTGCGTGTTGCATCTCCCTTTATTGGTTATTTCATTTGCCTTATTTGATTAAAGGCTTGGCCCCCTGACCCGTTATCAAGGTCAAAGTAAAGACATCCCTTGCTTATTAAGCAAGGGGCCAAGTCGAACAGATGAATTAACCTGTTTGCTTAAGTGCGAACTACGGCTGCAGGCACAGGGAAAAGTGAAGCAAACGCAAAGAACGTGGGAAAAGGAGCAAAGTACACAACCACAAGTACACAACTACACAAGTGCTCAGGTAACAAAAATTTCAATCTCATATATATATATATACATTATAAATATATGAGTACAGGTGTGAGGGTGGAGGAGTACAAGTAAGTCTCTCTCAGCTCTCGCCTCCACCCTCCTCTCTCCTACTCTCTACCTCGTCCTCGCCATCCCGAGGAGGCGCGGGTGGAGGGGGCATGGGCCCCCGTGAAGAAGCGGGAACTCGAACCTGGTCCCCTGCCTCGCTCCTCTCTCGAAGAGAGGAGCCCGCCACGAAGGTGGAGCTGGTGAAGGCGTACCCCGCAGCTCGCGCTCGCTCCCGCCCTCGCTAAAGGCGCTCCTCTGAGGCTCGTAGCCGCTCCTGGGTAACGGCTAGCTGGGTCCTCAAGTCTGCCAGTTCACGCTCGCGCGCTGCCACCCGCTCCTAGTACCAGGCACGCTCTGCCTGTTGTAGCTCGTGGTGACGGGCACGGTCTGCCAGGTGCTCCTCACGCTCCCGAGCACGCTCCTCGCGCTCTCGCCCACGTTCTCTCCTCTCCAGCTCAAGAGCGACCCGCAGCTCTGCTACGTCCTGAGGCAGCTCCTCCCGCCACCTCAAAGCCCTCTCCAGCTCCGCGACCCGCTGCTCACGGATCGCTAACTCCGCCCCGACTAGGGCAGCCCGGGTATGAGCCGCATGTAACTGTGTAGTCTGCAAACATGTTAAGTTCTATCTTTTAAGTGGAATTTATTTGTGATTATGCACTTATGGTCATGTCATGTTTAAACTGAGGATATTTTCTATCATGAGGACTAATGAATTTTCAAGTGCAGAAGAGTGCAGGATTCGAGATGCATGGGAGTAACATCATTCCGTTCTTGTATTCTTTCCTGTAAGCATTGTTACTATATGGTACTCTACGCTATTATAGTATATCAAGGACCTTGTGGTTCTGACGAACCTGGAATTTGAGTTCCCCTTCATCAAAAATAGTGATAATTCCAGGAGAATCTTGATCACACAGATAGGCCGTTGAGTCATTCAAGGTCTGGGACGATGGTTCCACTTTCTGGGTTGATGCGCGGACAAACGGGCTTCGGCTTAGTGTCAGCTCAGAGATCTGGATTCTTGACCAAATCTAGATGGCTTGGCAATATTATCCTTGATTATTTTCTATTTTTAGTTTGTTTTAATTTTTCTTTTAGCCCAGCATGCATCATGCAGGACTTTAAGCTTAATGATGAAAATCTTCATATTACGGCAATAATGAAGGTCACTCGCTCTTGATTGAGTTGACATGAGATATTCCACTCCAAATCAAGTACTTTATTCTCTCTGAAACCGCTCAGGCTAGTTCCTTGAAAGCGTCCCTTTGTTGGGTCTTCATCTCCATTCACTTTAATTTTCTGCAAATCCACCTTGGTTGTAGCACGTCCACATTGGCTGGTAACCGCTCTCCAAAGGTGCCTCCCTGTCGTGCCCTCGCGCACATTTTATTTATTTAGTTTAGTCTCCTTCATCCAGCCAATCGATGCTTTCTTGGAATCACCCGGAGTTGTTGCACTCAGAATCTTGGAAAGATTTCTAACGCTTAGTGTCAGAGGCGTGTCACATCACACCTTGGCATCTACTTATCAGTTCATTCCACTTCATTTCGCTTGTTGCACTTTCACTTCATTTTGTCTCACTCCCTTGCAAAGCAGACGCCAAGGCGGGGCAGCTGTAGACACGCCAAAATTGATACTATGTTGATTAAATCTCATGTCACCATATTAACGCCCCAAAGTGAACTTCAATATTTCCATAATATGAAGTTTTTCTATTTTTGTGTGTTTTTAGGCCATTTTCTAATTGTTTTTGTAATTCACGACTCTACGTAGGGCGTGTTTTAAATAACGGCTTGGGCCGGGGCGTCTCTCAAAGAAAGGATGACTGAGCCAAGAGGCATCAGTTTCTGGACTTTTACAAATCCTACTCAAAATTAGAAAATAAGAATTAACGTCCCTCCATGGGTCGTGTTTTGAATTAACGCCTCTCTCTCAGGCGTCTCTTCATCATTTTCAAATAAAGAATATTTTCATTACTAAAATTAAATCTATGAATTGACACCTTTGTCCCAGTCATGATTTTAATTAACGCCTTGTCCCAGGTCGTCAATTTCGAATAACACCTTTCCGTGGGTCGTCTTCCACCCTTCCGAGTCCTGCTTGAACATACCTTTCCTGGAGAGTTCCCTGCTATGTTTTGGTCACCATGCTCGATTGGGGAAGTAGAGACCTTGCCGTAGATGAGTCTTGCCTGTTCTTATCCCATCAGATCTGTGTTTTGCACCCTATAAATAGCCCCCTGGGTTGAGCTCGCGCGAAGGGTTAGAAAGGGTTAGAAGAGGTTAGAGAGGTTAGAAGGAGTTAAAAAGCAGAGGTTAGCAGAGCAGAGCAGAGTGGAGCTGAGATAAAAAAAAAAAAAGAGAAGCAGCAGGTTAAGTAGAGAGTTTGTTTGTTTTTTATAGAAACATATTGCTGCTGTTTGATGCTTCTTCCTCCTTTCGGATACAGCATCCCACTTCCATCGTCGGTTTCTCTCCCTCTACTGTTGTCAGGAACAGCAGGGATTTGTTTTGCACTAGTTTTTAAGCTCATCTCACCTCCTTCGTTCATCATACATCGTTCTTTTTTTTTACGTTTGCATTAGCTTCGCATCACATCTCCTCTCCCTGATTCTCTAGGGGTTTTAAAGAAACCAAAAGGTGCATCCTTTATGCTCATACTTCATCATCTTATTCTACTTGAGGATTGATACTACACTTTGGCTAATCCTATTTTATCTTTGGTTGTTTGTGATTTGTTTAAGGGTAATCAAAGAGAGAAACCCCCTTCATCGGCCGGTCGGTAGAAGGAGGAGGAAGAAATCCACAATCATCCCGCACCCCTTTTCTCACCAGGTATTCGTGATCAATTTCCTTCCTTTTTTTGAGGTAACCCCTCTGGCGATCACCCTCCATATAGTAATCTCTTGCCCCCTTTTTATTTAGCTTTGTCGGCGTAACATCTTCTTCTTTAGGTGTTCACACCAATCAGACTTGGGTTCCAAAATTCTCTACCTGATTGTGTGTGTAGGTATGCCTGGCAGCCAAGAACAATCTATGGTACTTGGATAGTGGCTGCTCCAGGCATATGACAGGAGATAAGGCCAAGTTCTGCATGCTGACAGAGAAACATGGAGGCCTTGTCACCTTTGGTAGCAATACAAAGGGTAAGATTGTCGGGACAAGTAACATAGGTAAGTGTACTATCTGTTGCATTGAAGATGTCATGCTGGTTGAAGGTTTAGCATATAACTTACTTAGCATCATCCAGCTATGTGATAAAGGATATAAAGTTCTTTTTGACTCTCAATGCTGTAAAGTTTTTGAACCTGATTCTAAAATTGTTAAATTTTCTGGTAAAAGAATAAATAATACTTACATGATAGACTTAGATGATATACAACATTCTAACCTATGCCTTACTGCTAGCAGAGAGGACTTAGCATTCTTATGGCATCGTAGGTTAGGCCATGCTAGTTACACAGTATTGCATAAATTGAATAAGCACAGCATGGTTAGAGGACTTCCTGAAGTTTCTTTTAAGAAAGAAAATAAACTCTGCGATGCATGTTCTCAGTCCAAGTTAACTAGGAAGTCATTCAAATCTAGAATAGAAAATATGTCTTCTAAACCATATGAGCTGATACACATGGATCTTTTTGGGCCAACCAGGTCTGTTAGCTTATCAGGGAGGAGGTATGGGTTTGTCATGGTAGATGACTTTTCTAGGTACACTTGGGTATATTTTTTGTCACAGAAAAGTGATGCATTCACAGAATTTCAGGAGTTCTATCTTAAGATAAACCAGAAAATTAAAAACATTTTAACTGATCATGGAGGTGAGTTTGAAAACTCACAGTTTGATGATTTCTACAGGACAAATGGAATTCATCACAAGTTCTCCTCACCAAGAACACGAGAGCAGAATGGAGTTGTGGAGAGGAGAAACAGAACCTTGGTGGACATGGGTCGTACACTCTTGGTTGAAGGTGGTCTGCCAAGGAAGTTCTGGGCTGAAGCAGTAAATACTGCATGTTATGTAATTAACAGAGCTATGGTAAGACCTTCTACCCAGAAAACACCCTATGAAATCATAAAGGGTAAGAAACCTTCAATTGCTCATTTCAAGGTTTTTGGTTGCAAATGCTTTATTCATATAAATGATAAAAGAGACCTTGATAAATTTGAACCTAAAGGTGAACCAGGAATTTTTCTTGGTTATTCTGAAAACACCCGGGCATATAGAGTGTATAATATGAATTCCAAATCTATTGAAGAATCTCCACATATTATTTTTGATGAATCTTTGGTAAAGACTAATATTGGTCAATGCAGGAATGAAGATAATGGTGATATTCTGAAAGAAGGGAATCCTACAGACAAATCCGAAGATGAGGAAGAAAATGAAGAGCTTATTGGAGAAGAGCCTACAGTTCAGGGGGAGGTAAATAAAAATCATGATGATGAAATTGTCAACATTAGATATCTGAAAGATCATCCTGTAGATAATGTAATTAGCAATTTGCATGACCCTCCTAGGACTAGAGGCCACTTAAGAATTCAAAATGAACTGAATGCATATGCTTTTGTTTCACATGTAGAACCCAAGTCCATTGACTGTGCTCTCAAGGATGTGCATTGGATTAATGCCATGCATGAAGAGCTCAATCAATTTGACAGGAATAAGGTGTGGCACTTGGTCCCACCTCCAGATCATGAGACAATCATAGGGACTAAATGGGTCTTCAGGAATAAAACTGATGAATCAGGGAATGTGATTAAGAATAAGGCCAGACTTGTAGCTCAAGGGTATAATTAGGAATTTGGAATAGACTTTGAAGAGTCTTCTGCCCCTGTAGCCAGGTTAGAAGCAATCAGAATTTTATTCGCTTATGCATGTTCCCTAGGAATAAATCTTCAGCAGATGGATGTAAAATCTGCTTTTCTGAATGGGGAAATCAGTGAGGATGTCTATGTGAGGCAGCCTCCTGGCTTTGAATGCTTAGACTTCCCCAATCATGTTTATAAACTTCATAAAGCTCTCTATGGTCTTAAGCCATCTCCTAGAGCTTGGTATGACAGGTTGAGCAAATTCCTCATAGATAAGAACTTCACATGAGGTGTAGTTGATCAAACCTTGTTCACTAAGGTAAGTCATTCAGATATTCTTATTATTCAAATTTATGTGGATGACATTGTTTTTGGGTCAACTAACCCCAAACTGTGTGAAGAGTTTTCTCAAATTATGACTAATGAGTTTGAAATGAGCTCAATGGGCGAGCTCAAATTATTTCTTAGACTACAGGTGACACAGTCAAAAGATGGAACCTTCATCTCTCAGTCCAAGTACATAAGGGATTTACTGAAGAAATATAAGATGGATAACCTCAAAGAAATAGTTGCTCCAATGGGTACCTCGACCAGCTTAGATGAAGATCCTCAAGGTAAACCAATGGACCAAAAGCTATATAGAGGTATGATTAGATCCCTTTTATATCTTACAGCATCTAGGGCTGATATTCAGTTTGCAGTGTGTTTATACTCTAGATTTCAAGATAGTCCTAAAGAGTCACATCTTAAATCTGTGAAAAGGATTTTTAGGTATCTACTAGGCACCCAAGAGCTTGGTCTTTGGTATCCTACCAAGTGTGAGTTAGAACTTCTAGCCTACACTGATGCAGAGTATGTTGGGTGTCGAGTAGAGAGAAAGAGCACTAGTGGCTACTGTCAATTCCTTGGTGGCTGTCTAGTAACTTGGGCATCTAAGAAGCAATACACTGTAGCTTTGTCCACAGCTGAAGCTGAATACGTTGCAGCTGGTAACTGTGCAGCCCAAGTACTTTGGATCAAGCACCAACTGGCTGATTATCAAATAAAACTGGAATGTATTCCAATTTTGTGTGATAATACTAGTGCCATATGTTTAGCTAAAAATCCTGTTCATCATTCTAGGACTAAGCACATAGAGATCAAACACCATTTTCTTAGAGATGCTGTTAATAAAAAGGAAATTGAACTGAATTTCATTGAAACTGAAAAATAAATTGCTGATATCTGTACTAAGCCACTAGGGAATGACAGGTTCAAATTTCTTAGAAGAGAACTTGGCTTGTGTAAATTTTAGCATGATGAATAAAATTTCAGGTGGTTTGAATAAAATTCTATGGTTGTTGAATGTTGGACTAGACCATGCATGCATAACATTCATATTTTTCATGACATATTTTTCATTGCATATCATTCATCCATGACCTATGTCTAAGCTCTCTCTCATCTAATTTTTGCCATTCATTTGCAAAACTACATGCATATAGACAGGGGGAGTGTTGTAAGTAATTCAAAGAGGTCATCAACTTCATTGAAACTCAAATCCTTTTCTCTCTTGAATTCATTCATTCTTTGACCCTAAATAAGTTGAGTCTGACAATATGGCAATCTGTTAGTCAGTTCTAAGTCCTAAGCAATAGAAAACAGACTTCTTCCTTTATAAGAATTTTAATTGCTTAAAGACTGACTTAATGGTTTAAATTTTATAATCTTTAGAGTTTAAAGATTGCAATCAGTAAATAAGAATGTTGATAATTGATAATAGCTCTCAACCATTATTTCATTACATGTTAGACAAAGCTAACTGTATCTGAAATCTGAAAACTCACCTGAAATCATGTTAGAGAAGCTAAGTATGTGTATTGTCCTTAAACAAGTCATTCTGAAACAAATAAAGGACAGCTAAGAAAAATATTGAAAAATCTTGAAAAAATAATTGAAAAATAATGTTGGCAGAGCAATGACTGGTAAATCACTAAGAAACTGAGTGATCTATCAAAGAAATGGATAACACTTATGTCATGATGTGTATCAGTTATCTCGGTATAAATGGTCAAAACAGTAGGGTGGTTTCACTGAGTACCTGGGGATACATGCGTCTCATAAGCGTGTATCTTCACACAAAAAGGTGCAAATCAGTCCTTTTGAATTTGATCATAGGCGGAATGGTTCATTATGTTGAGTATCTAGGGGTACTGGCGTCTGATAAACATGTACCCTTACACAAAAAGACAAATGATACAAGAATGTCCTTAATGAAATAAAATTGAAAATGCTGCTCCTTCAAAAGAAAATTCAGATATGTCAAACTGTTTAATTTCAATACATGACCTAGTATCTCTTAACAAATTTTACTGAGTCTAAGACAGTAAGATACTTTGAAACTGAATCTCGCATGCTCAAATGTGATTCTGGTTTATTGCTATTATCATGCACAGCAAACTCATTCAATGATTGTAGTGCATGAACTCTATTTTTTATAACCTTCAAACCAGAACTCAACCTCTAAGCAGTTTCTAAATTCATATGACTGAAGACTCTGTGCTTTAGAATGCTTAATTCCTGAACTACTTGATCAGAATGCCAGTCAGATGATTTCTCTTGTTCCTTCCCTTGTAATTTCTTACCCTCCTCTTTGTTGATGGCAAAGGGGGAGAATATATTGTCTGTTTGGTGAATTCCAGGGGGAGTGTATGCATCATGTTATGGCAAAGGGGGAGATCTTGTTAGCAGGGAGTTAGTTTCATAGCATTCATAGCATCTGCATGACAAATCTGACTAACAAATCATGTCTTTCATCAAACATACATCTGTATGATAGGATGTTGCTATTCTATATGATGTGGACGCACTTAAATTCGCTTATTCAGGTGATTCATCTATTAAGATGGTCGATTCGTCTATTAAGTGCGTGGGCGTGCCAGTCACAATGTGACAATTTATTCGGACTCCGAAGAGCCCATAGTGCGCTCGACCTGACTTCGTCAGACGATTGTGTGGTTCGTGTCGGGACCAAAGCCCGCCGCGCCATAAAGGTCACGGCGTCATTGAGATCCCCCATACGAGGGAACACCCTTGATTAATCGTCGAGATTCAGGGCCTCATGGCCAGGAAATCAATTGCATGGAAGGTCTATTACGATGTATTGAAATCCTCGCGCGAGGGCGAGAAGAAGACCATTCGCGATCATATCAGTCGTGCACCGACCATTTAATGTTCGGACGAATGCTCGGCTCGAGAAAATCACGGTTGTCGCGGGAAAACCGGAACACATGTATGCCGAGGTACGACAAGTTTATTGTTCGGAAGAGCGGAAAACTTTCGGCTGAGCCTCAGTTGGAGCGGTCAAAAACCAGTAAATCTGTCAGCCCGGTGCAAGAGCAAGCTACGACCATACTGCGGTGGGCCCCCCGCGATCGAAACAAGACTTGCCTGAGCGTCATTAATATTTTCGGTGCCAAGGGGCAACGAGGGAATATCCCTTGAATCGGCTGAAAAGCCTTGTGTCTAGGGAAGCGGAAATTCGAAACGTGTCGGTCATTCGGGAGACCGTTTAACATTCGGACGGGTGTCCGGATTGAGAATATCATAATCGTCGCAAGAGAACCTGGAACATATGTATGCCGTGCTACGGTAAATACATTATTCCGAGACGCTGAAAATATTTGGTTAAATCTCGGTTAGTGTAGCAGGAAACTAGCGAATTTATTGGCCCGGTGCGAGATCGAGTCGGGACCATACCGGGGGCGCCTCCCGCGGTCCAGACGGGGCTTGTGTGGGTATTGTTAATATTTCCGATGCCGAAGGGCAGCGGGAAAGTGTCCCGGGACTAGATTCCAAAATAAAGACGCATACCGAGATGGCTGGTTATAGGCCTAAGATGTGGGTCAGGCAATGACCATGACTAGGGTGAACCCGTGGTCTAAGCATGACTCACAAAGGTCTTATTGATATTCCCAGGCATAGGGTTCGGGGATGACGAGAGCTGTCTCGTTCCATCCATATTGTGTTGGTCGTTCATGGACCACTCTATGTTCGGATAAAGATCCGTATTGAAGGCGCGATGTAAACGGAAAATAAACCCGTATAAATGTATGCCGAGTTTATGGCAATCTCAATGAAAGAGCGGGAACGAATCCCAACGGGAAAGTATCAGGTTTGATAGACTATAGGCCCAAAGCAATATCAGATTACGACCGTATTGGGATGGCTCCCAAGGTCCGAATCCGACTTGGAGGGGCGGCGTCAATGTTCCCTTTATACCGGGTCTTGAGGAGAATGAGGCTGTGGAGTGGAGCTCATCATTTATTATTATTATTTAAATTTCTATCATTACTATTTGTTATTTCTTTATATTCTTTTCTAGTGAATTTGTTATTATTGTTCATTTATTATTATTTTTTTTATTATTATCTACTTATTTATTTAGTATATTCTTTTTATTGAATCGGAAATTATTATTACTTATTTCCCTTTTTATTATTATAATTTTATCATTATTATTATTATTTATCCCCCCTTTTTATGAGTCCGTTATTATTATTATTGCTTGTTGCATTCGGCATGTGTGTGGGGGGGCAGAGGAGAGTGTACCGCTACAAGGTTATGGAGAGTGTGCCGTTGGAGGGGCTGAGGAGTGTACCGCTGGGGAATTTAAGAGTGTGTCGTTGAAGATTGAAGATGGGCGTATCGCTGAAGGGTAGAGGGTGTAGCGTACCGCTGAGGCACCAGGGGAGCACACCGCTGGGAGAATGCGGAGCGTACCGCTGGGGGACTGGGAGCGTACCGCTGGAAGGGCTGGAGGAGCTGATGCGTGAACGAGCCACGAGGACTGTACAGACTTGCTATTATGCAACAGACAATGTATAGACTTGGCCAGCGATGCAATGTATAGACTTGGCAGCGAGATGCACACGATGTATAGACTTGCGTGTTATGTAACAAACAATGTATAGACTTGGCGAGCGATACAATGAATGTATGGACTTGTTCAATGATGCACACACATAGCGGCTATGTATAGACTTGGCATATGCATAAGACGCTGAGTGAGACGGATGGATGTACAGACTTCGATTGTGCAATCAGCCAACGTACAGACTTGCATGGAACGCTGGGAGGATGCGTACCGCTCAGACAGCAAGGGGTAGCGTACCGCTGGAGGATAGAAGGTTTGGGCGCACCGCTAGAAGAGGTAGGCCAGGGTGTACCGCTGGGAAAAGTAGCAAACGAAACCAAGCAGAGTGTGCCGCTGAAGGGGTGGGCCAGGACTCAAGAGAGGGTTCCTTGTTCAGTTCAAGATGAGGCATCTTCGATGGTTAAGCTTTCATTCTCCTGTCATGAGATTGAGTCCAAAGTCATGTTTAACAATGTAGTGCTTGGAGTCTTGTTCAGTTCGGTTCTTGAAGCCTTGCATGGTTCTTTTAGTTGATTAGAGTGTTTTTACTGTTGCTCAGTCCATCTGTTTGCTACTTCTTTTCATCTTTTAAATTTATTGTTATTCCTGACAAAAATTCGACAGCACCTCCCCTTGACCCGGGAGGTAAAGGAATAATAAGGAACATGCCCACGGGGGTGGCATGAACCAACAGCTGAGGAGGGTGCCTGAGCAGCTACCTTTAGGGAAACTTCAGAAAACTCGGAGAAAACATCGAACGAGGAACCATTAGATTGATGCAAACTATGAGTACACCGGGGAGGTGATGGCCAAGGAGTGCCAGGCTGACAGTCCAAGGGTGTGCCGCAGGGCGGCCAAGGAAGGGAGGTGTACCGCTGACAAGAAGAGAGAGGGTGCACCACTGAATGGCCCTAAGCAGAGTGTGCCGCCAGGCTAACTCAAGAAAGGCTGTACCGCCAAACGGCCGGATGGGAGAGGCGTACCGCTGGGGGCCTGAGTGTTGGGACAACTGGGAGACGGGAATGGGTGCAGGGGCTATGGACCTTGAAAGAAAGGCTGAGGAGTCTTCTAGCCAATGGGTGGGAAATACACCAAGTAGAGGTCCATAAAACTTCGACGGGCTGCAAACGAGGGTGGAAAGAAAGGGACTACGTTGCAGAGTGTCACCAAGAAGAGGGAGAGGTTAGCCTTACATCATCAAGACAAGGGCTAAACCTCTCAATCACGTAGACCCCTGCCACGGGAGGGGAGATCAAGCAAGGAGCTGGGGAACCGGAGACGGACGCCAAACTCATAGACCAACAGTAAGAAGAGATCAACAAACGCAACGAACGAAGGCAAAGCCAAAGGGCATTTCATTCATGAAAAACTCAAGATGACAAAGATCATGGCCAGAAGACCAACTAAAACATACTGCGGAACAACAAAAAAGTACAGGAGAAGAGAAAGAAACTGAGAAATGAACGGAGGAGCAAAAGAAAAGGAAAAAAAACAATGTCGTGGGAGAGTTGAATAAGGGAGGGTGCCTCCCTTCACCACATCCCTTCTCTCCCCATACAGGTGGCTCACTCCCTCTCCATCTCTCCACACTTCTCTACCTTCTTCTCCTTCACTTCTTCTTCTTCTCTTCTGGAGCTCCCTTCGAACGGGCGTCTTCTCTTCTTTTTCTATCTGTTTTTCTCTTTCTTTTTTGTGAGGCGTTTTATACGGGGGCTGTTGATGAGGTTGAACTCATGATGGCACTGCCATCTGAGGTTGACTTCATTATCTTCCTCGTCAGATGAAGATCTCCCTCCTTCAGCAAGAAGGTGACACGGAGGCGGGTGATAGCTAGCTTTGAAGTGGCCAAACTGCGCGCCAATGGGTCTGCCTATTGACCATTGTATCTTCTGCCGGTGCATGCCGTTTAGGGGAATTCAACGCTATGTCGCTGGGGAGAGGGCGCTGGGCATTGAGGGTAAAACGCCCGTACCGCTGGGAGCAGAAGGGTTGTGCCGCTGGAGGGCTTGAGGCCGTGCCGCTGAAGGGCTTCAGGCCCGTGCCGCTGGGGCTTTCAGGGTGTGCCGTTGGAGGCTTCAAGGGCGTGCCGTTGGAGGCATGCATAGTGTGCCGCTGGGACACTTTGGAAGTGTGTCGCTGGGGCTGTTTGGGGTTGTGCCGTTGGAAGGCAGTTGAAGGTGTGTTTTCCTCTTCTTCTTTCCTTTATCTCATCTTCTCTTCTCTTTTTTCTTTCTCTTCTTCTTCTTCTTCTCTTCACTCTGGATCGTGCAGACTCTATCTCTGCTTCTACTTCAGGACTTCTGCATATTCGATCAGTCTTCTTCAGACAAAGGAGTCTTCCTTATACAGCAATTCCAGCAAGAGCAGCACTGGGCGCGTGTCTTCCACAGTTCCCGCCCAATTGTTTTGGCCACGTGTCATCATCCTGTCAGCCCTTCCAGTCACGGATCACGTGCCATTCTTAAGCTTCACGAACAGTACCTGTCAGATAGAGGAAAGGAATATCAGTTTAAGTCTAACAGCTTGTACAGACTTTGTGACGGCAATGCAGTGTGTAGACTTGTCAGCGAGATGCGAAGACAAAGCATGTACAGACTTCACGTTATGAGTGCAAAGCTAAAGCATGTACAGACTTGTGAATGCTTGAAGCACAGAATGCACTAGCTAGAGTTATTAGTGTATAGACTATGCTGCAGTATGCATATGGTGAAGTGTGTACATTGACGATGAATGCTCAGGCATGCCAAACGAGTGTGTAGACTCTGCGTGCAACACATGAAGCAATGTACAGACTCTGTGAATGAAGCACACAGGCTGTACAGACTTGTGCTAATGCTGCAAGTGGACAGTGTATAGACTTCAGCTCGTGCAAGCAAAGCCAATGTATAAACTTGGCATTTGTGCAAGCAGAACGATGTACAGACTTTGTGTTGTGAACACAGGCTGTACAGACTTTGAGTGATGCAGGCACAAGACGCAACGAATGTACAAACTTAGAGTTCGTGCATGCTACAGTGCTAATGTATGGACTTAGTCTACTGTAGGGCAGACAATGTCTAGACTTTGACAGCTAGAACACGAACAGGCTGCAATGTATAGACTTTGATTGAGACGATGCATGAGACGTGCGATGTACAGACTTAGAGAGATGATGCATGCTGTACTGACTTAACCTTAAGGCATGCACAGAGACGCTGAGTGAGACGATGGAGTCTATAGACTTGCTCAGTTCAGAACGTAGGTAAAGATGCGATGTACAGACTTTAACATATGCACTGGCTATACAGACTTAGCCACGAGCTAAACTATCGGATGTATAGACTTTGCTCAGTTCAACTGGTGGATGTACATACTAGAGATGAATGCATGCTGCAATGTATAGACTTGATGAATATGCAGCACTGTACAGACTCTATGTGTGATGGAAGAATGTATAGACTTGCTCACATGCAGAACGATGTACAGACTTCATGAATGTGCAGACTTGTCAGCGAGATGCACAATGTATAGACTTGCTCACATGCAAAACGATGTGCAGACTTCATGAATGTGCAGACTTGTCAGTGAGATGCATAATGTATAGACTTGATGCAATCCATGAACAAGAAGACGATGTACAGACTTTCTATATGCTCAAGTCCAATGTATAGACTTGCTGAGATGATGCACCTGAAGAATGTACAGACTTCAAACGAATGATGCAGTGATGTATAGACTAGCCAGCAACAAGTGTATGGACTCAACAAAGGAGTGATGCAGACTATGCAGCAACGAATGTGATGTGCAGACTTTAAATGAACGAGCATGCATTGTATAGACTTGAGTGTGCACAAACATATGCAATGTATAGACTTGTGCATTGAGTATAAAACATTGCATGACCTAGCATACTCATGCATTATCCACAGAACAGATCATACATATGTAATCATGTGAGCAAAACAATATGGTGACTCATTCATGTTGCTATCATTAAAACACCACATTATCATCAAAGCACAAGGGGCACAACACCCTTCTTTATTCCCCTGTACGTGAACATGGGGTGAGAAATTTTTAGTGTCCACAAATTCCCCCCACCTGCAGGCGGCGCAAGCGAGGGATGAGAGAGCGGGGCCTATAGGTGCAGACCGGCTGAGAGATTCATCGACACGACGTGGAGAGCGGGGCTACAAGAGCCGAAGGATGTTGGAAGCCGGCTACAGAAGTCGAAGTTGTTGGAAGGCGAGCCACGCAGGTGGGGAGAAGGGTTTATCCCTCTAATGATCCGGACGGCCGATCCAAATCAGAGGGGGATTCGTCACCCAAAGGGACGGAGAGGAGAGTTTGTTGATTCAAAAGGAGTATTCATCACCCAGGGGAACGGAGAGGAGAATTTGTTAATTCAACGGTCTGGATGGAAGGTCCGAATCGGATGGGTGATTCGTCACCCGAAGGGACAGAAGGAGAGATTGTGCCTTTAGAAGGGGTATTCATCGCCCGAGGAGACGGAGAGAAGAATTCATTCCTTTAATGATCTGGATGGCAGGTCCAAATAAGAAGATGTGATGTTCGTCGCCGAAAGGGAACGGAGAGATGGTCAAGTCATTGACACGGGCTAGTGTCAACACAGGGAAAGAGGGTTGATTCCTCACCCGAACAGCAGGCTCGGGCCAAGGTGGAAGGGTGTTTTGTTCTTTAACGTGCCGGGGGTACCAGCTGTATGACGGGTCTTTTATTTCTTTGGCTGGACGGAAGGTCCGAACCAGAGTGGAGGAAATTCTTTATAGTTCTCTAGCCGGCTAGAAGATCCGATCTAGAGTGAAAAGTCTTTTTGTTCTCTGGTTGGACGGAAGGTCCGAACCAAAGTGAGAGGGTGTTTCGTTCTCTAGTCAGACGGGAGGTCCGATCTAGAGCGAAGAGAATCTGATGTTCTTTCAATGCGCCGGGAGTACTGGCTACGAGATCCGAACCCGAGAAAGTGGACCACAAGGGCCAGAATCGGTGTTGCAGAAGTAGGCCGTGAAGACCGAAATCGGGGGAGCGGGCTACAAGAGCCACAATCAGGAAGTTGGCTGCAAGGGCCAAAATTGGGGAGCAGGCTATGAGAGCCCAAAGGTAAGGAAGCGGATTACGGAAGCCACAATTGGGAAGCTGGCTACAAAGCTGAAGGGCAGCGGGCTACGAAAAGCCGAAGTCGGGAAGCAGGCTACACGAGCCAAAATTGGGGAAGCAGGCTGCAAGAGCCGAAATTGGAGGAGCAAGCTGCAAGAGCCGAAGTTGAAAAGCGGGCTGCGAAGAGCCAAAGTTGGGAAGCAGGATACACGAGCCAAAATTGGGGAAGTAAGCTGCAAGAGCCGAATTCGAGAAATTAACAAGCCGCGAGGGCGGAAAGTAGGCCATGGGGGTCCAGATCGGGCTCCACGAGCCAAAATTGGGAAGGCAGGCTGCTATAGCCAAAATTGAGCTTATATTTTTTTAATTATTATTATTTATTTCTTTATTCAAGCATGTAAGCATTCGTCAGCAGGCACAACATAAGTACATATAAGGTAGCTCCCTCTATAGGGGATGGGATAGGGACATTGCCCATAATCCGCAGACACGGTGTGGGCCAGAAGACATAGCTGAGGGGTGGTGCACCCGTCAAGAGGATATCGCATGTCTTGCATGCACAGCTTAAATTCACGTATTTCGCCCGAGGCAATTCTCTGTGGCATGGCAGTGCAAATGTGTGAACAAAGAGCCCTAACCATAGGGATATGCAGGTTTTCCTGGTGACACTCGAAGATCACTCCAGCGCCTACACATTAGTTCCTGGCTTTCGACTTTTGGTAGCTTCGCACAGTCCCCGTCTGTTTATTTTGGTAGCAGATTTCACCGTTCGGCGCGAGTCTCCTCGTGTGTCTCAATGGGGATTCCCGGCTACTAAGATTCGTCCTTATTGTGATTCGCTTCACCATTTCGCGCGAGTCTCCTCATTTGTTTCAGTGGGGATTCCCGGCTACTTGGATCCGCGTTCCTCTCTTTTTTCTCTCTCTCTTTTTTTTTTACAGTGGGGGGTAGGTAGCTTTTTCCTCACGATTACCTTTCACGTGAGTGCAGGAATTCAAGTCTCCGTAGAGTGCTAAGAAGAAATTCGGGCAATCCCTATGGTTGAAAGCTATTGAACACATTAAGTGCGAAGTGTGAGAGCGTTACCTCAGGTTTATTTTGTGAGTTGGACTTAACAATTTAGCCATGACTCTTCCCCTTGACATGTACACCTGCCATAACTAGGTTCCCTTCGAGCATATGCCGCGACACACGCGCATCCGGACTAGGGGCATTATTATTTAGCAAGGAAATAAGGTCCTAGAAAATTTCAAGGAGGTGCGTTATTCTATATTATAAGCAAGCACGCAAGCAGGGTAACCAAGCATTCTCTTTCTTTTTTTGTTGTCGTGTTTTTTTATTATTATATATTTTTTTGCATAAGGAAATATTGTTGCTACGTATAAGTGTAGTGGTAGTAAAAGTATTAGGGAAGCAGACCACGGAGGGCCGAAAGGACATCAGGGAAGCGGGCTATAGAAGCCGAGGGACATTGGGGAAGTAGGCCATAAAGGCCAAAAGGAAGCGGGCTGCGAGAGCCCAAGTTGGGAAGCGGGCTGCGAGAGCCAAAGTTGGGAAGCGGGCTATAAAAGCCAGAATTGGGGAGCAGGCCACGGAGGCCAAAGGGGGAGCAGGCTACGAAGGTGGGAATTGGGAAGCAGGCCACAAGGGCCAAAAGGGAAGCAGGCCATGAGAGCCAAAGGGAAACAGGCTACGAGAGCCAGAGGGAAGCAGGCCACGAAGGCCAAAGGGAAGCAGGCTACGAGAGCCAGAATTGGGAAGCAGGCAGCGAAGGCCGGAATTTGGAAGCAAGCCGCGAAGGCCAAAGGTTGGGATATTAAAAGGTAGGCTGAAAAGCCAAGAGATATTGGGAGCGCGGTGGGCCGGATGGATTAATCCTGGTAGTGGGCCTTGATCGAAATGGCTGAGCCAAACGGAGTTGGGTAGCGAGCCGTGTGAGGTTGAAGAGAAGGGTCTCTTTTTTTGATTCTCTGGACGGAGAAGGATCCGAACCAAAGTGAGAGGTTGATTCTTTAATTCTCTGGTCGGAAAAGGATCCGAACCAAAGTGAAAGGTTGATTCTTTAATTCTCTGGCCAGGAAAGGATCCGAACCAAAGTGGGAGGGTTTATTCTTTTGATTCTCTAGCCGAGGAAGGGCCCAAACCAGAGTGAAAGGTTGATTCTTTGATTCTCTGGCCGGGGAAGGAACCGAACCGGAGTAAAGGGTTGATTCTTTGATTCTCTGGCCGGGGAAGGACCTGAACCGGAGTGAAAGGTTGATTCTTTGATTTTCTGGCCGGGGAAGGACCCGAACCGGAGTAAAGGGTTGATTCTTTGATTCCCTGGCCGGGGAAGGACCCGAACCGGAGTGAAAGGTTGATTCTTTTGATTCTCTAGCCGGGGAAGGGCCCAAACCAGAGTGAAAGGTTGATTCTTTGATTCTCTGGCCAGGGAAGGACCCAAACCGGAGTGAAAGGTTGATTCTTTGATTCTCTGGCCGGGGAAGGACCCAAACCGGAGTGAAAGGTTGATTCTTTGATTCTCTAGCCGGGGAAGGGCCCAAACTAGAGTAAAGGGTTGATTCTTTGATTCTCTAGCCGGGGAAGGACCCGAACCGGAGTGAAAGGTTGATTCTTTTGATTCTCTAGCCGGGGAAGGGTCCAAACCAGAGTGAAAGGTTGATTCTTTGATTTTCTTGCTGGGGAAGGACCCGAATCGGAGTAAAGGGTTGATTCTTTGATTCTCTGGCCGGGGAAGGACCCGAACCGGAGTGAAATGTTGATTCTTTTGATTCTCTAACCGGGGAAGGGCCCAAACTAGAGTGAAAGGTTGATTCTTTGATTCTCTGGCCGGGGAAGGACCCAAACCGGAGTGAAAGGTTGATTCTTTGATTCTCTGCCCGAGGAAGGACCCAAACCGGAGTGAAAGGTTGATTCTTTGATTCTCTGGCCGGGGAAGGGCCCAAACCAGAGTAAAGGGTTGATTCTTTGATTCTCTGGCCGGGGAAGGACCCGAACCGGAGTGAAAGGTTGATTCTTTTGATTCTCTAGTCGGGGAAGGGCCCAAATCAGAGTGAAAGGTTGATTCTTTGATTCTCTGGCCGGGGAAGGACCCAAACCGGAGTGAAAGGTTGATTCTTTTGGGTGGCCAAAGGTCGGAGGTAAAAGTTTGCCTTGTGACTCTTCTTTCTCTTCTTCTCTTCTTCTTTTGTGTGGAATGGCGGGTGCAAAGACCACGTCTGTCTCTTGTCCGTTCTTTTTCTTTTTCTATGTGAAGAGGCGGGTTCGAAGACCACGTTTGCCTCATGCATGTCTTTTTCTTTATTCTGCTATTCTTTTCTCATTAATGCCTCCGCGCTGGAGTGTGTTTCTCTTAATGTGCCCCCAGGTTGGGGTGTAGCTTTATTTGGTATGTGCCCCCCCTGAGGGGTGTGCTTTGCCTCTCCGCTTTTGTGCCGTCAGGCGGGGTGTATTTTTCATGGCTTCCACATCCCCAGACCAGGGTGTGTTTCTTCTTCAAATGCCCCCAAGACGGGGTGCAGCTTTGTCGATTTCCCCTTTTTTTTAAGTCCCCACGCCGAGGTGTATTCTTCTCTTTCTTGTGCTCCCGAGGGGGGATGGGTTCTCCTCATGCGCCCCCCGTGGCGGGGGTAGATCCTTCATGGTTCCTATGCCCCCAGGCAGGGTGTAAATTCTTGTTTTCATACCCCTCATGCGGGGCGTGTTTCGTTTGCTTCATACGCCCCCATGGTGGGGTACATTTCTTCTTTGAATGCCCTTAAATCAGGGTTTGTTCTTTGTGACTTCTACGCCCCCGGGGACGAGGTGTTCTCCTTCTTCAAATGCCCCAAAGCCCGGGGTTTATTCTTTTGCTTCTTATATCCCCGGGGACGAGGTATATCTTCTACTTATCATGTCCCCAGAGTGGGGTATGTTTGGCCTCCGGTGCACCCAAGGTAGGATGCGTTGTTATTGTTGTTTTTTTTGTGTCCCCCTAGCTCGGGGTATAACTTCTTGCTTCTCATGTCCCTAAGCCGGGGTGGATCCTTGCTTCTTATGTCCCAGAGCGGGGTGTGGTTCTTTCTTCGAGTGTCCCCAGGTCGGGGTGTCTTTCTTCTTCAAATACCCCTAAGCCGGGGGTGTGATTCTTGACTTCATATGCCCTCAAGGCGGGGTGTGTTTCCTTTTTTTTTTGGTGCCCCCCGGAGCGGGGTAGATGCTTCTCATGTGTCCCCAGGTCGGGGTGTATTCTTTTGCTTCTCATGACCCCAGATCGTGGTGCTCTCTCTTCAGATACCCCTGAGTCGAGGTGCAGCTTTGTCTGTTTCTTTTTTAAAGCCCCCACGCCAAGGTGTATTCTTCTCTTTCTTGTGCTCCCGAGGCGGGATGGGTTCTCCTCATGCGCCCCCGTGGCGGGGGTAGATCCTTCACGGTTTCTATGCCCCCAGGCAGGGTGTAAATTCTTATTTTCATACCCCTCATGTGGGGCGTGTTTCGTTTGCTTCATACGCCCCCATGGTGGGGTACATTTCTTCTTCGAATGCCCCTAAATCAGGGTTTGTTCTTTGTGACTTCTATGCCCCCAGGGACGAGGTGTATCTTCTGCTTATCATGTCCCCAGAGTGGGGTATGTTTGGCTTCCGGTGCACCCAGGGCTGGATGCGTTGTTATTGTTGTTTTTTTTGTCCCCCTAGCTCGGGGTATAACTTCTTGCTTCTCATGTCCCTAAGCCGGGGTGGATCCTTGCTTCTTATGTCCCAGGGCGGGGTGAATTCCTCTGGTTCTTGCTCCCTTCCAGGGTGGGGTGTATTTCCCTTCACATGCCCCCGACACGGGGTATATCTCTTGCTTCTCATGTCCTCATTGTGGGGTGTAGCTCTTCTTCTTCCTTTGCCCCAGAGTGGGGTATACTTCTCTTTGTATTCCCATAAGCCAGGGTACATTCTTTTCGCTTCCTGTGCCCCCAGGGTGGAGTGCGCCTTCCGCTTCTTATGCCCCCGAGATGGAGTGTATTCTCTTCATATGCCCCGGGCACGGGGGTATATCTTCGTTGCCTGTTGTGCCCCCAAAGGGAGGCGTATTTCTCTTCATGTGCCCCGGACGCCGGGTGTATCTTTGCTTTTTTTTATGCCCCCGAGGGGGGATTCTTCTTCTTCTGCCCCGACACGCTGGGGGATGTTTGCCTCTTGTGCACCGAAAGTGGGATGTGTCCTCGATGGCTCCTGTGCCCCCGTTGGCGGGGTGTATGCTTCTTCTTCAGATTCCCCTAAGATAGGGTGTATTCTCTGTTGCTTCATGTACCCCCGAGTCGGGGTGGATTCTCTTCATGTGCCCCCATGGCGGGGCGTACTCTCTTTATGTGCCCCCAGAAGCGGGGTGTGGTCCTTTCTTCGAGTGTCCCCAGGTCGGGGTGTCTTTCTTCTTCAAATACCCCTAAGCCGGGGGTGTGATTCTTGACTTCATATGCCCTCAAGGCGGGGTGTGTTTCTTCTTCAAATACCCCTAAGATGGGGTGGCCTCTTTTCTTCTTATGCTCCCAAGGCAGGATGTGCTTCTTCGAGTGCCCCTGAGCCGAGGCGTGTTCTTTACGGCTTCTATGTCCCCAGGCGGGATATGTTTCTTCTTCTGATGTCCCTAAGTCAGGGTTTGCTTCTTCTTTATGTGCCCCTGGGCCGGGGTGTATGCTTCGTCTTCAAATTCCCCTAAGGCAGGGTGTATTCTCTGTTGCTTCATGTACCCCCGAGTCGGGGTGGATTCTCTTCATGTGCCCCCCATATCGGGGTATATTTCTTCCTCGAATACCCCTAAGCCGGGGTGTGTGTTCTGCTTCTTATGCCCCAGAGCAGGGTATGCTTGTCTTCAGATGCCCCCAAGCCGGGGTGCATTCTTTTGCTTTTTATGCCCTTAGATCGGGGTGAAAATATGTTGCTTCTTATGCCCCTTAGGTGGAACGTATGCTGCTTCTTATATCCCCATGGCGGGGGTGGATCCCGTTGTTTCTTATGCCCCAGAGCGGGGTACACTTCCCTTCATATGCCCCTAAGCCGGGGTGTGTCTTATGCTTCTTAAGCCCCCAGAGTGGGGTATAGTTCTTCTTACTTCTGACGCCCCCAGGTCGGGGTGGATTCTTCCTCTTTGCTTCTCATGCCCCCATGGCGAGGTGTATTTGCTTTTTGTGCACTCCGGGCGAAGCGTGTACTTCTCTCAATGTGCACCCATGGCGGGGTGAATTCTTCCGCTTCATGTGTCCCCCGTAGCGGGATGTATCCTTTTCCCATATGCCCCCATGGCGGGCAGGTTTCTTTTGATCTTCGTGTCCCCAAGTCAGGGTGTGCTTTTCTCTTTATGTGCCCCAGGCAGGGTATAGTCTTTCTTCTCATGCCCCCAAATCGGGGTGCTTCTTCTTCAAGTGCCCCTAAGTCGGGGTAGATTTTTTGAGTACCCCTAAGCCGGGGTGAGTTCTTCATGGCCTCCATGCCCCCCGTGACGGGGTAAGCTGTTTCTTCAAATGCCCCTTAAGCGGGGTACACTTCTTCTTCATATGCTCCCAAGTCGGGATGTGGGTCTCTTCGCTTCTGTGCCCCCGACCGGGGTGTGTTCTTGCTGCTTGTGTCCCCAGGTCGGGATGTATTTTGCTTCTAGTGCCCCCAGAGTGGAGTGTATTGCTGCTTTTGATGCCCCCAAGGCGGGGTGTGTTTCTTCTTGAAAGGCCCCCCGGATAGGGCGTATTCTTTCTGACTTCTATGCCCCTGGCGGGGTAGGTTGCCTTTTCAATGCCCCTAAGTCGGGGTGTATTCTTCTCTTTCTTATGATCCCCAGGCGAGATGTAACTTCTTCAAATGCCCCCAAACTGGGGTGTGGCTTTGCCTCTTCTTATGCCCCTTCGAGGTTCTGGTAGATTCTTCTCTCGTGCCCCCCGGGTCGGGGTATGTCTTCTGCTCCTATGCCCCTAGACCGGGGTATGTTTCTTCTTCAAAGGCCCCTAAGCCGGGGTGTAGCTTTGTTGTCTGTTGTGCCCCCGGATGTGATAGAATCTCTTCATGTGCCCCCAGGAGCAGGGTGTATATTCTTTTGCCTCTTATGCCCCCCATGGCGGGGTATGTGCATGCTCTCTTCGGGAGTGGTGGCCGTGCTTGGCCTCATTGCTACAAAGTATTCCCCCATGGCAGACAGCGATTCATCAAGCTACAATTGTGGATTGTTGGATCTTATAACAGCCACTCGAGGGGCCATCTTGTGCCGGATAGAGGCAGCAGGAAGGTGGAACAGACCGGGGCACTGCACCGCGGACTTGGACCCTCCTAGAGCCAGGCGGGACGCCAGCCTTATTCTTGTTCTTTTGGTCGGCGATGTTTGCCAACTTTTCTTCTCTTTTTTTTTCTCTTCTTTTTTGTGTAATAGACCAAGGTGCGTACGCAGGAGAGCACTCACCCCCTCAGGGAGGGGATGAGTGGTTCGCTCCACCGCATCAGTCCCACAGTGGTAATCATTATCCAGCACGGGTGTCGACGGATATGGCCGTACAACCCTCTCTCGTAAATTCTTTCTCTTCCTTTTCTGCTTCTTTCTTTTCTTTTTTTTTTGCTTCTTTCTTTTCTTCTTAAGGAAAGGGGGTTTGATTTCCCTTCTCTTCTTCTCAGCGGCCTTCATGATTCCTGGAAGTCCTGGAAGCTGTAGGTGCCTCGGAATAGCATCTTCGGGGCAACAAAGATAAATTTGCCTAGTCCGGCTGTTCTCCCCATAGGGCTGGGAAAAAGAGTACCTGCAATTCATCAAAATAGGCAAACAATGTTTATTAGGAGGCCATGAGGCCATGAATCCCGGCGAAGAGATGAAGGGTGGTTTCAGTCCCACCGGGCGTGCCAGACTTGTGGACGCACTTAAATTCGCTTATTCAGGTGATTCGTCTATTAAGATGGTCGATTCGTCTATTAAGTGCGTGGGCGTGCCAGTCACAATGTGACAATTTATTCGGACTCCGAAGAGCCCATAGTGCGCTCGACCTGACTTCGTCAGACGATTGTGTGGTTCGTGTCGGGACCAAAACCCACCGCGCCATAAAGGTCACGGCGTCATTGAGATCCCCCATACGAGGGAACACCCTTGATTAATCGCCGAGATTCAGGGCCTCATGGCCAGGAAATCAATTGCATGGAAGGTCTATTACGAGGTATTGAAATCCTCGCGCGAGGGCGAGAAGAAGACCATTCGCGGTCATGTCAGTTGTGTACCGACCATTTAATGTTCGGACGAATGCCCGACTCGAGAAAATCACGGTTGTCGCGGGAAAATCGGAACGCATGTATGCTGAGGTACGGCAAGTTTATTGTTCGGAAGAGCGGAAAACGTTCGGCTGAGCCTCGATTGGAGCGGTCAAAAGTCAGTAAATCTGTCGGACCGGTGTAAGAGCAAGCTACGACCATACTGCGGTGGGCCCCCCACGGTCGAAACAAGACTTGCCTAAGCGTCATTAATATTTCCGGTGCCAAGGGACAACGAGGGAATATCCCTTGAATCGGCTGAAAAGCCCTGTGTCTAGGGAAGCAGAAGTTCGAAACGTGTCGGTCATTCGGGAGACCGTTTAACATTCGGACGGCTGTCCGGCTTGAGAATATCATAATTGTCGAAGGAGAACCTGGAACATATGTATGCTGTGCTACGGCAAATACATTATTCCGAGACACTGAGAACATTTGGTTAAATCTCGGTTAGAGTAGCAGGAAGCTAGCGAATTTATTGGCCCGGTGCGAGATCGAGTCGGGACCATATCGGGGGCGCCTCCCGCGGTCCAGACGGGGCTTGCGTGGGCATTGTTAATGTTTCCGATGCCGAAGGGCAGCGGGAAAGTGTCCCGGGACTAGATTCCAAAATAAAGACGCATACCGAGATGGCTGGTTATAGGCCTAAGATGTGGGTCAGGCAATGACCATGACTAGGGCGAACCCGTGGTCTAAGCATGACTCATGAAGGTCTTATTGATATTCCCAGGCGTAGGGTTCGGGGATGACGAGAGCCGTCTCGTTCCATCCAGATTGTGTTGGTCGTTCATGGACCACTCTATGTTCGGATAAAGATCCGTATTGAAGGCGCGACGTAAATGGAAAATAAACCCGTACAAATGTATGCCGAGTTTATGGCAATCTCAATAAAAGAGCGGGAATGAATCCCAACGGGAAAGCATCAGGTTTGATAGACTATAGGCCCAAAGCAATATCAGATTACGACCGTATTGGGATGGCTCCCAAGGTCCGAATCCGACTTGGAGGGGCGGTGGTGCGGACACCCGAGCAGTTGAGCGGCGCGACACGCCGAGTCACCGGTACCACACACGGAGCACGACTCGAGCCACCTCAGCATCCATCTGGCTCAGAGACAGCCTGGAGACTCCCCCATGAGTCCCGGCATTTATCATATTTAGTTAGACTTTATTTGTGTTTAATGTGTGTTTACTTCATTTTATTTGGTATGTAATTTTGATTGTAAGAGGGGCTTATTTATAAAAATGGGACCACTGGGCCCCACGGGACCCCAGGCCCCCTCCCATTGATCCACCTCATCTCTAGGGCCCCATGTGGGGTCGGTCAACCATTCAAATGGTGGCTTCTAGAAGGGTGGGCCAAGTGGGGGACATTGGAATGAAAATGCCAACAATTCCAACTCACCCCCACCTACCATGTCCCCCCCTTGCCTCCCTAATCAATGGGCTGCCCCCCCCCTTGTATTTTTAATTTTAATTTTTGTGGATGGTCACATGCAATCCCAGCCCTCCATCTCCCATCCCTAGATCCAACGGTTGAGGATTGATTAGACATGTAACCTATATATGCTTGTAATTTTCATTTTTGATGAATTAATGTCATTTGAACTTCGAAAATCCTTGGAGCAGCCCTTGGGCACCCCCCCCCCCCTCTCCCTCTCTCCCTCTCCTCCTTGCAGCTGGGAAGGCTGTATTCTGGTGGTGTGACTCCCCCCCTATCAGTTCTGGTCACCGCCGCCGCCGCCACGAGCCGCCACCGCACCGCCATGGCAACCGTCGGAGTTCTGCCTTCCACCTGCAGCCGCCACTTCCACGAATTCTTGCCATCAGCCACGTGCTCAGATCAATTTGGGATTTTGAGGGGATGTTCCAGAGGTGTCAAGCACATCCCACAAAAATTGGTTGGTCATAAAGATCCCCTTTGATAATTTTTCATTTTTGGCCAACTTTAATTTCCAGATCTATCTTCTGTCTGTTTCTATTTCCACCCGCCCTGTGTTTCCAAGTTTCGGACCTCTTTCTGATTTTTGTTAGAGCTCTTAATTTTACTGGGAGTTCTGTCCACCCACCCCTCCTTCCACGAGTTTTCCTGATTTTTGTTCAACCCTCCACCTATTTTTAAAAAATTCGTTCCCAGAGCTAGCTACAGTGCTGTCCACCTGTCTCCAGATCCGACCTCTATCCAGTGCAAAAATCATATCAATTCGTAGCCACCTGCAATAAGTCCACAAAAAATATTTCCATCTTCCTTGTTCAAAATTCTATAACTTTGATGAAGAGATCAGAAGCTGAATCGGAAGTTTACTAGGCGGTCAATCGTAGTTCTCAGACAAGTTCCCTACAGATCTGAGATTCTGGGTACTGTACATGTCTAATCAATCCCAAGGTCCTCTCTCCATCATTATGGATCCTCTTCCCCCACCCACGAGAGCCCCATTGCCTGCACTCCCTGTCTGTCAGAGGGATAAGGGTAAGGACACACTTATCAAGGAGCGTAGTGGATCACGACAGTAGTGTTATCGCTGCCAGGGATTTGGCCACTTTGTCGGACAGTGTCCCACTCGGATATCTCTAGCCCTAGGGGACAAAAGGGTTGGAGAAGCCTCACTCTCCGATCTTTATTCGGAGCCACCTCAGCCACAACTACCCGTGTTTCTAACGGGAAAGCTACTTATAGCCGAGCCACTCCTTAGCTGGCTTAAGAATGGTCTGGCCCCCTCCCCCCTCCCATCTATGGACCCTATCCTACCTCTGGTGCCAATCAATTCATTTCACACCACTTTCCGATCTAGTCACTATGTGGATACATTGGATGACCTTCTTAAAGGATTAGACCGGCAATTGATATTTACGCACTTGTTGGCTCCAGGCTTCGACCGACCCACAGGTCGTAGTTTCACTCATCCCGCTTTAGGGTCCATCACCTCCGTGTACACCGTGGGTCATGTTACCACAGAGGTTCTTCTACTCCTCCCTATGCCGGCCGAGCCCGACTTCATTCCCATTTGCCCAAGGGAGGACTCTTACTTTCTACCTATGACTGCCGTCCCACCTCTCACAATGAATGAAGGTGATCATTTACACCTCCAAGATTTCTAAATGTGGGACAGTGATTTGTGGAAGCCTAGTCCGAGGGGTCATACCTTCTTTGATCCCTTCGACCCATTTTCTTGTGGACCCCATGACCCACCATATTTACTCCACCTTTTTGAGAGGGTCCACCATCATACCCCCACCGTCTCATCTCCCTTCATGAATGAAGGAGATCAACAACACCTTCTAGACTTCCACACATGGGATCTTGAGATGAGGGAATCCATATCGAGGGGTCACACATTCTTTGATCCCTTCGATCCCTTTCTTCGTGGGCCCCTTGGCCCACAACCTCCATTCCACCTCTTTAAGGAAGTCCACTATCACACTCCTCCTACTCGGGCCTGGCAACCTTCACATGGCAATAGGTCCAAACCGTCATTTGGGGGTAATGAAGACTTTGGTTCCCCTGGTCCACCTAAACCACCCAAACCTCCCGGACTTCCCACATCCAAACCAAATGTCCATGATTGGTGCGTCGTAGGATGTCTAGGAGTCCACTATGACATTAACCTCCGGTTATGTCAAATGCATGCATGGCACACATTCGGATGTCCTGGACAACCTTGCATATGATTGGGTTTGACTAACATTAGGTTTGTGTAGGGTCGTGTGTGCATCTGTGTATTTTTCTTTTTTAGACATGTTAGGAGTCTACATGGCGACGTCCGTTGTCACATTGAGGTCAGCAATGCACGTTACAAAGAGCTAGCCGATGCTCACTGACACCACCGAGAGTTCCAAGAGGGCGAATATGTCATGATCAGGGTAAGACCTGAACGGTTTCCCTCTGGAACCGTTAAGAAGTTGCAAGCTCACGGAGCCGGTCCATTTAGAGTGTTGAAACGCGTTGGATCCAATGTGTATGTTGTGGACCTGCCCGAGGAAAATGGTATAAGCTCTACTTTTAATATTTCAGATCTAGTTGCATATAGGGACCCAGCGGTGATCCCTAGTGAGCCTTTCGAGCCATCTCCTCCCCTTGAGAGTGATCCCACACCTGAGTGTCCACCTCCAGCCCCCTTGTTACGGCAGCGCGAGTATATAGATCATATACTGGATGAGCAGATGACAGTTACCAAGAGTGGATCCTACCCGCGCTACCTAGTGCGATGGAGAGGACGGCCCGCTACCGAGGACACGTGGATCACACATGGAGAGTTGCAGCGGATTGATCCGGACCTTCTGGAGCGATGCAGACCCTTACTAGACAGGGTCGAGTTTCTCCCACCCGGGGAGAATTGGTGCGGACACCCGAGCAGTTGAGCGGCGCGACACTCTGAGCCACCGGTACCACACACGGAGCACGACTCGAGCCACCTCAGCATCCATCTGGCTCGGAGACAGCCTGGAGACTCCCCCATGAGTCCCGGCATTTATCATATTTAGTTAGACTTTATTAGTCTTTAATGTGTATTTACTTCATTTTATTCGGTATGTAATTTTGATTGTAAGGGAGGCTTATTTGTAAAAATGGGACCCCTGAGCCCCACGGGACCCCAGGCCCCCTCCCATTGATCCACCTCATCCCTAGGGCCCCATGTGGGGTCGGTCAACCATTCAAATGGTGGCTTCTAGAAGGGTGGGCCAAGTGGGGGACATTGCCAACAATTCCAACTCACCCCCACCCACCATGTCTCCCCCTTGCCTCCCTAATCAATGGGCTGCCCCCCCCCTTGTATTTTTAATTTTAATTTTTGTGGATGGTCACATGCAATCCTAGCCCTCCATATCCCTTCCCTAGATCCAACGGTTGAGGATTGATTAGACATGTAACCTATATATGCTTGTAATTTTCATTTTTGATGAATTAATGCCATTTGAACTTGGAAAATCCTTGGAGCAGCCCTTGGGCACCCCCCCTCTCCCTCTCTCCCTCTCCTCCTTGCAGCTGGGAAGGCTGTATTCTGGTGGTGTGACTCCACCCCTATCAGTTCTGGTCACCGCCGCCGCCGCCACGAGCCGCCACCGCACAGCCATCGCAACCGTCGGAGTTCTGCCTTCCACCTGCAGCCGCCACTTCCACAAATTCTTTCCATCAGCCACGAGCTCAGATCGATTTGAGATTTTGAGGGGATGTTCCAGAGGTGTCAAGCACATCCCACAAAAATTGGTTGGTCATAAAGATCCCCTTTGAAAATTTTTCATTTTCGGCCAACTTTAATTTCTAGATCTGTCTGCTATCTGTTTCTATTTCCACCCGCCCTGTGTTTCCAAGTTTCGGACCTCTTTCTGATTTTTGTTAGAGCTCCTAATTTTACTGGGAGTTCTGTCCACCCACCCCTCCTTTCACGAATTTTCCTGATTTTTGTTCAACCATCCACCTATTTTTAAAAAATTTATTCTCAGAGCTAGCTAAAGTGCTGTCCACCTGTCTCCCGATCCGACCTCTATCCAGTGTAAAAATCATATCAAGTCGCACCCACCTCCAATAAGTCCACAAAAAATATTTCCATTTTCCTTGTTCAAAATACTATAACTATGATGAAGAGCTCAGGATCTGAATCGGAAGTCTACTAGGCTGTCAACGGCAGTTCTCAGACAAGTTCCCTACAGATCTGAGATTCCAGGTACTGTACAACAAGAACTTGTAAATTCAATAAAGTTCAGATCCGACCAGATCCAACAGATCTATCTGGGTCTAGATTGAAGGATTTAAAGAGAGATTTCCAACGATAGCTCATGCGCCCCGATCCGACGTCGGGATTGATCGCAGCGGCCATTCTCGCCGTAGCGCGCGTCGGAAAATAGAACCGAAAATCCGTGGGAAGCTAGTTCAAGAATTGGGAATCGGGGCCGATTGACCCCCGATCGGTGTTTCCGGCCGACCACCGTCCGTGGAGGCGCGCCACCAGGGGTCCCCATCACAGTGGGTCCCACCCCCGCAGATCCGGAGGACAGCGCCACCCGTGGGCCCCACGGACCCGCAGAACCCGCCGTTCGGAAAGCACGAAAATGCGGAGTTCGACACCGCCGGGCGACATCAAGATGCTGGCCGTCAACCCGATTTGCGTGATTCCCGGGCCCCACATGTGACCTTTTACCTCCCTGTGTGGAGTGGGTCAAATTATTGTATTGCTGTAACATTGTTTAACCGGGAGTCCATAATTCGGCCGGGGTTGTCTTCGCCATGCCAGGTGCGTGGAGGTAAAGGTCTCAACTTCTCGGCATTCCCTTGCTAGTTTAGTATATGGTCTTTTGCCGCTGCCGAGAGCGATAGGTACTAGCCCGTGAGTCCATGTCACCGCTGTGAGTGTGAGAGTGACCCGTCCCGTGACTCGATCCGAGTTCGGAAGTGAGTCGACTACCCGTGAACTCTGCCGGTTCTTCAACCGCGCACGATCCGCGTTTCCCTCGCTTGGGACGATGAGTGAGCTTGCGCTTCTGTTAGCGACGTATAGCCCATAGGAGCTCTCCGTGTCTGGCCTAGTGTCTCTCCCATCATGTGTTGCTAGTCGTGTCCGCATCTAGAGTCCGAGGTTCATACCACGTAGAGTCGGTCCCCGTGTCCGTCCCGCATCAGTTTGGTATCAGAGCGAGTCGAGTCTAGGGTAGTCTTTGCATAAGTCTTGCATGCATCATGGTCTAAGTCGAGTCTAGGATCATCTTTATTTTAAAAACAAAAAAAGGGGTGTTTTTAAATTGCATTTCCCCCAATAGCTCGGTATATTAAAAGGCGTTGCCCGAACATTAGGTTATGCCTATCGGGAAGGTAGCGTACTTGTGCGAGTGATCTTCGGATCGCTTATCTCCGCCACGTACCGGATATTGGTTAGGTCTAAGTGCATCATTGTTGCATTAGTGAGTTTTTGCATTAGTCGGTGTCTTCTAGTTCGTGTGCAGTCCAAAAAGAGTCAGTCGGTCTTGTCCAAGTGTCGGCATGTCTAGCATGTAGTTCCGCCAAATTCACATGGAATCCCCATCACCCGGGTAATATGGCCGTTGGTCTACCCATGGGCTTGGCAACCACCCTCTCCCCTTCCGTAGGCCCGAAGCCTCGGATTTTTATGGCTCCAATGGCCCGGGTGACTACCTCAAGTGGGAGGCCGCCATGGACACATACTTTGATTGTTATACCATGTTCGAAGCCGGGCAATTCTATTTTGCCAAGGAGAGGATTCTACACGAGGCCGCCAAAAAGTGGGACCACATTGAGTGCTTGAGAGAGGTTAGGAGGCAATGGCCCATCGAATCATGGTGGGACATGAAGAGAGAGCTTAGGAAGGTCTACGTGCCCCAACCGGTCACCTCCAACCGGCCCCACCCAATCACTTCCAACCAAGTGGGTCCTAGTCGGAGGCAAAGAGCCCCACATGTAGATGAGCCAAGACCCAATCCTAGCACGGTTGACTATGGGCGAATCCACCATGATATCCCTATTCCAACCCACTCCGTTGCCGAACTTATGCAAATGATTTTGGACCGGTTGGATGGGGTGGATAGGACACGTACTCCTAGTGATGTACTCCTATACGAGCCTAAGGAGGTAGCAATCGGTAGCCCCAACCCATTGCCATCTAAGGTGCAATCCCAAGGTCCTCTCTCATCATTATAGATCCTCTTCCCCCACCCACGAGAGCCCCATTGCCTGCACTCCCTGTCCGTCATAGGGATAAGGGTAAGGACACACTTATCAAGGAGCGTAGTGGATCACGACAGCAGTGTTATCGCTGCCAGGGGTTTGGCCACTTTGTCGGATAGTGTCCCACTCGAACATCTCTAGCCCTAGGGGACAAAAGGGTTGGAGAAGCCTCACTCTCCGATCTTTATTCGGAGCCACCTCAGCCACAGCTACCCGTGTTTCTAACGGGAAAGCTACTTATAGCCGAGCCACTCCTTAGCTGGCTTAAGAATGGTCTGGCCCCCTCCCCCCTCCCATCTATGGACCCTATCCTACCTCTGGTGCCAATCAATTCATTTCACACCACTTTCCGGTCTAGTCACTATGTGGATACATTGAATGACCTTCTTAAAGGATTAGACCGGCAATTGATATTTACGCACTTGTTGGCTCCAGGCTTCGACCGACCCACAGGTCGTAGTTTCACTCATCCCGGTTTAGGGTCCATCACCTCCGTGTATACTGTGGGTCATGTTACCACGGAGGTTCTTCTACTCCTCCCTATGCCGGCCGAGCCCGACTTCATTCCCATTTGTCCAAGGGAGGACTCTTACTTTCTACCTATGACTGCCGTCCCACCTCTCACAATGAATGAAGGTGATCATTTACACCTCCAAGATTTCCAAATGTGGGACAGTGATTTATGGAAGCCTAGTCCGAGGGGTCATACCTTCTTTGATCCCTTCGACCCATTCTCTTGTGGACCCCGTGACCCACCATATTTACTCCACCTTTTTGAGAGGGTCCACCATCATACCCCCACCGTCTCATCTCCCTTCATGAATGAAGGAGATCAACAACACCTTCTAGACTTCCACACATGGGATCTTGAGATGAGGGAATCCATATCGAGGGGTCACACATTCTTTGATCCCTTCGATCCCTTTCTTCGTGGGCCCCTTGGCCCACAACCTCCATTCCACCTCTTTAAATAAGTCCACTATCACACTCCTCCTACTCGGGCCTGGCAACCTTCACATGGCAATAGGTCCGAACCGTCATTTGGGGGTAATGAAGACTTTGGTTCCCTCGGTCCACCTAAACCACCCAAACCTCCCGGACTTCCCACATCCAAACCAAATGTCCATGATTGGTGTATCGTAGGATGTCTAGGAGTCCACTATGACATTAACCTCCGGTTATGTCAAATGCATGCATGGCACACATTCGGATGTCTTGGACCACCTTGCATATGATTGGATTTGACTAACATTAGATTTGTGTAGGGTCGTGTGTGCATCTGTGTGTTTTTCTTTTTTAGGCATGTTAGGAGTCTGCATGACGACGTCCGTTGTCACATTGAGGTCAGCAATGCACGTTACAAAGAGCTAGCCGATGCTCACCGACACCACCGAGAGTTCCAAGAGGGTGAATATGTCATGATCAGGGTAAGACATGAACGGTTTCTCTCTGGAACCGTTAAGAAGTTGCAAGCTCGCGGAGCCAGTCCATTTAGAGTGTTGAAATGCGTTGGATCCAATGCGTATGTTGTGGACCTGCCCGAGGAAAACGGTATAAGCTCTACTTTTAATTTTTCGGATCTAGTTGCATATAGGGACCCAGCGGTGATCCCTAGTGAGCCTTTCGAGCCATCTCCTCCCCTTGAGAGTGATCCCACACCTGAGTGTCCACCTCCAGCCCCCTTGTTACGGTAGCGTGAGCATATAGATCATATACTGGATGAGCAGGTGACAGTTACCAGGAGTGGATCCTACCCTCGCTACCTAGTGCGATGGAGAGGACGGCCCGCTACCGAGGACACGTGGATCACACATGGAGAGTTGCAGCGGATTGATCCGGACCTTCTGGAGCGATACAGGAGCGATGCAGACCCTTACTCGACAGGGTCGAGTTTCTCCCACCCGGGGAGAATTGGTGCGGACACCCGAGCAGTTGAGCGGCGCGACACGCCGAGCTATCGGTACCACACACGGAGCACGACTCGAGCCACCTCAGCATCCATCTGGCTCGGAGACAGCCTGGAGACTCCCCCACGAGTGTCGGTATTTATCATATTTAGTTAGACTTTATTTGTGTTTAATGTGTGTTTACTTCATTTTATTCGGTATGTACTTTTGATTGTAAGAGGGGCTTATTTGTAAAAATGGGACCCCTGAGCCCCACGGGACCCCAGGCCCCCTCCCATTGATCCACCTCATCCCTAGGGTCCCATGTGGGGTCGGTCAACCATTCAAATGGTGGCTTCTAGAAGGGTGGGCTAAGTGGGGGACATTGGAATGAAAATGCCAACAATTCCAACTCACCCCCACCTACCATGTCCCCCCCTTGCCTCCCTAATCAATGGGTTGTCCCCCCTTGTATTTTTAATTTTAATTTTTGTGGATGGTCACATGCAATCCCAGCCCTCCATCTCCCATCCCTAGATCCAACGGTTGAGGATTGATTAGACATGTAACTTATATATGCTTGTAATTTTCATTTTTGATGAATTAATGCCATTTGAACTTGGAAAATCCTTGGAGCAGCCCTTGGGCACCCCCCCTCTCCCTCTCTCCCTCTCCTCCTTACAGCTGGGAAGGCTGTATTCTAGTGGTGTGACTCCACCCCTATCAGTTCCGGTCACCGCCGCCGCCGCCACCGCACCGCCATGGCAACCGTCGGAGTTCTGCCTTCCACCTGTAGCCGCCACTTCCACGAATTCTTTCCATCAGCCACGAGCTCAGATCGATTTGGGATTTTGAGGGGATGTTCCAGAGATGTCAAGCACATCCCAAAAAAATTGGTTGGTCATAAAGATCCCCTTTGATAATTTTTCATTTTCGGCCAACTTTAATTTCCAGATCTATCTGCTGTCTGTTTCCATTTCCATCCGCTCTGTGTTTCCAAGTTTCGGACCTCTTTCTGATTTTTGTTAGAGCTCCTAATTTTACTGGGAGTTCTTTCCACCCACCCCTCCTTCCACAAATTTTCCTGATTTTTGTTCAACCCTCCACCTATTTTTAAACAATTCTTTCTCAGAGCTAGCTATAGTGCTATCCACCTGTCTCCAGATCCGACCTCTGTCCAGTGCAAAAATCATATCAATTCATATCCACCTCCAATAAGTCCACACAAAACATTTCCATCTTCCTTGTTCCAAATCCTATAACTTTGATGAAGAGCTCAGGAGCTGAATCGGAAGTCTACTTGGCGGTCAAGGGCAGTTCTCAGACAAGTTCCCTACAGATCTGAGATTCTGGGTACTATACAATAGGAAATTGTAAATTCAATAAAGTCTAGATCCGACCAGATCCAATAGATCTATCTGGGTCTAGATTGAAGGATTTAAAGAGAGCTTTCCAACGATAGCTCATGCGCCCCGATCCGACGTCGGGATTGATCGCAGCGGCCATTCTCGCTGGAGCGCGCGCCGGAAAACAGAACCGGAAATCCGTGGGAAGCTAGTTCAAGAATTGGGAATCGGGGCCGATTGACCCCCGATCGGTGTTTCCGGCCGACCGCCGTCCGTGGAGGCGCGCCACCAGGGGTCCCCATCACAGTGGGTCCCACCCCCGCAAATCCGGAGGACAGCGCCACCCGTGGGCCCCACGGACCCGCAGAACCCGCCGTTCGGAAAGCACGAAAACGCGGAGTTCGGCACACCGGGCGACATCAAGATGCTGCCCGTCAACCCGATTTGCGTGATTCCCGGGCCCCACATGTGACCTTTTACCTCCCTGCGTGGAGTGGGTTAAATTATTGTATTGCTGTAACATTGTTTAACCGGGAGTCCGTAATTCGACCGGGGTTATCTTCACCACGCCGGGTGCGTGGAGGTAAAGGTCTCAACTTCTCGGCATTCGCTTGCTAGTTTAGTATATGGTCTTTTGCCGCTGCCGAGAGTGATAGGTACTAGCCCGTGAGTCCATGTCACCGCTGTGAGTGTGAGAGTGACCCGTCCCGTGACTCGATCCGAGTTCGGAAGTGAGTCGACTACCCGTGAACTCTGCCGGTTCTTCAACCGCACACGATCCGCGTTTCCCTCGCTTGGGACGACGAGTGAGCTTGCGTTTCTGTTAGCGACGTATAGCCCATAGGAGCTCTCCGTGTCGGGCCTAGTGTCTCTCCCATCATGTGTTGCTGGTCGTGTCCGCATCTAGAGTCCGAGGTTCATACCACGTAGAGTCGGTCCCCGTGTCCGTCCCACATCAGGCGGCGTCAATGTTCCTTTTATACCGGGTCTTGAGGAGAATGAGGCTGTGGAGCGGAGCTCATCATTTTTTATTATTTTTTAAATTTCTATCATTACTATTTGTTATTTCTTTATATTCTTTTCTAGTGAGTTTGCTATTATTGTTCATTATTATTATTTTTTTATTATTATTATCTACTTATTTATTTATTATATTCTTTTTATTGAATCGGTAATTATTATTACTTATTTCCCTTTTTATTATTATAATTTTATCATTATTATTATTATTTATCCCCCCTTTTTATGAGTCCGTTATTATTGTTATTGCTTGTTGCATTCGGCATGTGTGTGGGGGGGGGCAGAGGAGAGTGTACCGCTACAAGGTTATGGATAGTGTGCCGCTGGAGGGGCTGAGGAGTGTACCGCTGGGGAATTTAAGAGTGTGTCGTTGAAGATTGAAGATGGGCGTACCACTGAAGGGTAGAGGGTGTAGCGTACCGCTGAGGCACCAGGGGAGCACACCGCTGGGAGAATGTGGAGCGTACCGCTGGGGGACTGGGAGCGTATCGCTGGAAGGGCTGGAGGAGCTGATGCGTGAACGAGCCACGAGGACTGTACAAACTTGCTGTTATGCAACAGACAATGTATAGACTTGGCCAGCGATGCAATGTATAGACTTGGCAGCGAGATGCACACGATGTATAGACTTGCGTGTTATGCAACAGACAATGTATAGACTTGGCCAGCGATACAATGAATGTATGGACTTGTTCAATGATGCACACACATAGCGGCCATGTATAGACTTGGCATATGCATAAGACGCTGAGAGAGATGGATGGATGTACAGACTTCGATTATGCAATCAGCCAACGTACAGACTTGCGTGGAACGCTGGGAGGATGCATATCGCTCAGACAGCAAGGGGGAGCGTACCGTCGGAGGATAGAAGGTTACGGCACACCGCAAGAAGCGGTAGGCCAGGGTGTACCGCTGGAAAAAGTAGCAAACGAAACCAAGCAGAGTGTGCCGCTGAAGGGGTGGGCCAGGACTCAAGAGAGGGTTCCTTGTTCAGTTCAAGATGAGACATCTTAGATGGTTAAGCTTTCATTCTCCTGTCATGAGATTGAGTCCCAAGTCATGTTTAACAATGCAGTGCTTGGAGTCTTGTTCAGTTCGGTTCTTGAAGCCTTGCATGGTTCTTTTAGTTGATTAGAGTGTTTTCACTGTTGCTCAGTCCATCTGTTTGCTACTTCTTTTCATCTTTTAAATTTATTATTATTCCTGACAAAGATTCGGTATCACCTCCCCTTGACCCGGGAGGTAAAGGAATAACAAAGAACATGCGCACGGGGGTGGCATGAACCAACAGCTGAGGAGGGTGCCTGAGCAGCCGCCTTTAGGGAAACTTCGGAAAACTCGGAGAAAACATCGAACGAGGAACCAGTAGACTGATGCAAACTATGAGTACACCGGGGAGGTGATGGCCAAGGAGTGCCGGGCTGACAGTCCAAGGGTGTGCCGCAGGGCGGCCAAGGAAGGGAGGTGTACCGCTGACAAGAAGAGATAGGGTGCACCGCTGAATGGCCCTAAGGAGAGTGTGCCGCCAGGTAAACTCAAGGAGTGCTGTACCGCCAAATGGCCGGATGGGAGAGGCGTACCACTGGGGGCCTGAGTAGTGGGACAACTGGGAGACGGGAATGGGTGCAGGGGCTATGGACCTTGAAAGAAAGGCTGAGGAGTCTTCTAGCCAGTGGGTGGGCAATACACCAAGTAGAGGTCCACAAAACTTCGACGGGCTACAAATGAGGGTGGAGAGAAAGGGACTGCGTTGCAGAGTGTCACCAAGAAGAGGGAGAGGTTAGCCTTGCCTCGTCAAGCCAAGGGCTAAACCTCTCAATCACGTAGACCCCTGCCACGGGAGGTGAGATCAAGCAAGGAGCTGGGGAACAGGAGACGGACACCAAACTCATAGATTAACAGTAAGAAGAGATCAACAAATGCAATGAACGAAGGCAAAGCCAATGGGCATTTCATTCATGAAAAACTCAAGATGACAAAGATCATGGCCAGAAGACCAACTACAACATACTGCGGAACAACAAAAAGTACAGGAGAAGAGAAAGAAACTGAGAAATGAACGGAGGAGCAAAAGAAAAGGAAAAAAAAACAATGCCAAGGGAGAGTTGGAATAAGGGAGGGTGCCTCCCTTCACCCCATCCCTTCTCTCCCCATACAGGTGGCTCACTCCCTCTCCATCTCTCCACACTTCTCTACCTTCTTCTCCTTCTCTTCTTCTTCTTCTCTTCTGGAGCTCCCTTCGAACGGGCGTCTTCTCTTCTTTTTCTGTCTATTTTTCTCTTTCTTTTTTGTGAGGCTTTTTATACGGGGGATGTAGACGAGGTCGAACTCATGATGGCACTGCCATCCGAGGTTGACTTCGTTATCTTCCTCGTCAGATGAAGATCTCCCTCCTCCAGCCAGAAGGTGACACGGAGGCGGGTGATAGCTGGCTTTGAAGTGGCCGAACTACGTGCCAATGGGTCTGCCTATTGACCATTGTATCTTCTACCAGTGCTTGCCTTTCAGGGGAATTCAATGCTGTGGCGCTGGGGAGAGGGTGCTGGGCGTTGAGGGCAGAACGCCCGTACCGCAGGGAGTAGAAGGGTTGTGCCGCTGGAGGGCTTGAGGCCGTGCCGCTGAAGGGCTTCAGGCCCGTGCCGCTAGGGCTTTCAGGGTGTGCCGTTGGAGGCTTCAAGGGCGTGCCGTTGGAGGCATGCATAGTGTGCCGCTGGGACACTTTGGAAGTGTGCCGCTGGGGCTATTTGGGGTTGTGCCGTTCGAAGGTAGTTGAAGGTGTGTTTTCCTCTTCTTCTTTCCTTTATCTCATCTTCTCTTCTCTTTTTTCTTTCTCTTCTTCTTCTTCTTCTCTTCACTCTGGATCGTGCAGACTCTGTCTCTGCTTCTTCTTTAGGACTTCTGCATATTCGAACAGTCTTCTTCAGACAAAGGAGTCTTCCTTATACATCAGCTCTAGTAGGAGCAGCACTGGGCGCGTGTCTTCCACAGTTCTCGTCCAATTGTTTTGGCCACGTGTCATCATCTTGTCAGCCCTTCCAGCCTCGGATCACGTGCCATTCTTAAGCTTCACGAATAGTACCTGTCAGACAGACGAAAGGAATATCAGTTTAAGTCTAACAGCTTGTACAAACTTTGTGAAGGCAATCCAGTGTGTAGACTTGTCAGCGAGATGCGAAGACAAAGCATGTACAGACCTCACGTTGTGAATGCAAAGCTAAAGCATGTACAGACTTGTGAATGCTTGAAGCACAGAATGCACTGGCTAGAGTTATGAGTGTATAGACTATGCTGCAGTATGCATGTGGTGAAGTATGTACATTGACGATGAATGCTCAGGCATGCCAAATGCGTGTGTAGACTTTGCGTGCAATGCATGAAGCAATGTACAGACTCTGTGAATGAAGCATACAGGCTGTACAGACTTGTGCTAATGCTGCAAGTGGACAGTGTATAGACTTCAGCTCGTGCAAGCAAAGCCAATGTATAGACTTGGCGTTTGTGCAAGCAGAACGATGTACAGACTTTGTGTTGTGAACATAGGCTGTACAGACTTTGAGTGATGCATGCACAAGACGCAACTAATGTACAGACTTAGAGTTCGTGCATGCTACAGTGCTAATGTATGGACTTAGTGTATTGCAGGGCAGATAATGTCTAGACTTTGAAAGCTAGAACACGAACAGGCTGCAATGTATAGACTTTGATTGAGATGCTGCATGAGACGTGCGATGTACAGACTTAGAGAGACGATGCATGCTGTACTGACTTAACCTTAAGGCATGCATAGAGACGTTGAGTGAGACGATGGAGTGTATAGACTTGCTCAGTTCAGAACGTAGGTAAAGATGTGATGTACAGACTTTAACATATGCACTGGCTATACAGACTTAGCCACGAGCTGAACTATCGGATGTATAGACTTTGCTCAGTTCAGCTGGTGGATGTACAGACTTGAGATGAATGCATACTGCAATGTATAGACTTGATGAATATGTAGCACTATACATACTCTATGTGAGATGGAAGAATGTATAGACTTGCTCACATGCAGAACGATGTACAGACTTCATGAATGTGCAGACTTGTCAGCGAGATGAACAATGTATAGGTTTGCTCACATGTAGAACGATGTACAGACTTCATGAATGTGCAGACTTGTCAGCGAGATGCACAATGTATAGACTTGATGCAATCCATGAACAAGAAGACGATGTATAGACTTTCTATATGCTCAAGTCCAATGTACAGACTTGCAGAGATGATGCACCTGAAGAATGTACAGACTTCAAACGAATGATGCAGTGATGTATAGACTAGCCAGCAACAAGTGTATGGACTCAACAAAGGAGTGATGCAGACTATGCAGCAACGAATGTGATGTGCAGACTTTAAATGAACGAGCATGCATTGCATAGACTTGAGGGTGCACAAACATATGCAATGTATAGACTTGTGCATTAAGTATAGAACATTTCATGACCAAGCATACTCATGCATTATCCATAAAACAGATCATACATATGCAATCATGTGAGCAAAATAATATGGTGACTTATTCATGTTGCTATCATTAAAACACCACATTATCATCAAAGCACAAGGGGCACGACACCCTTCTTTATTCCCCTGTACGTACCACTAGCAAGACGTAGAACGAGAGCTGCGGGAATAAAAAAACAAGAAATCTCTACTACGACTAGTACTGAACGCACGGCACAAAAAGTGAGATAACCCGTCAAAACTCCAAGAGTCGCTACCAAACAAGACAGAAGTACCGTCCACTAGAAGCAAGGCCGGATGCGTCCACTGACGACTTAGACCGCGCCTTAGGTGTCCCCCTGCAACGCCCCAGGCTGAGACAGAGACACCATACAAGCAACCACTGGACAAGGAACTAGCTGGGGTTTCGCTCGTCAGCGCGGGTCCAACCGCCCCCAACCACGTGTGCACACACAAACCATGCGTCCCAGGTCTGGCCCTCTGACTGGTTTTCTCCCTCACCCGGACTCTGGCTGCAAGACGTGGGGCCCTATAGAAACTAGTCTAAAAACCGTCTCTCGGGGTAGCCTCGCCACCACTCCCTGGTGAGACCACACGCGTGTCGGAAGGCTATGACTAGTGGAGGGTCATTGAAGGAGTAGACTCTCTAGTCAACGGAAAATAACGTCTAAACCGGACAAAGTACAAGGAGTGCTCCTCGTACCGACACCGACTCACGGTGACCTCGGTCGGATCCACCTCACTCCCTGGGGTTCCCACGGCACCCACATACGGCCTCCACATGATGCCCAGCATCAGTCGGGCCACCGGTCAGCACGGGGATCGAATTCCACTCCCCCGGGGTTAGGATCGGCAAGAAACGAACTCCGGTCAGACGGCACGTAGTAAACGGTCGGTCAATGGACAGCCTCAGGACTCAAACGGTTCTCCACAGACCGTTTGACACTGGGACGGTCACTCACTAACTGCCTATCAACAGGTATAAATGGTCCTCCTTGGAGCGTGTAAGATATACACGGTCCCACTTTGGACCGTTCCAGACTGTGAACGGCCTCCCACGGGACCGTCCAAGGTCTGGACAGGACTAGAACCACACGGTCTCCCTCAGACCGTTCATGACCTAAATGGTCCAACGACAGGCCGCTTGAGGAGCTGAGCGGTCCACCCTGGGGCCGCTAAGCCACCCAACGGCACAAAAACTAAATGGTCCTCATATGACCGTTAAAAACACAAGTGGTCCAACCTGGGACCGCGCGAAGGGACCAAACGGCCATATCACGACCGCGTAGCCCTAAAATTGTGCAACGGTCAAAAACACCACGGTCAAAATGCCTCGAAGACCACGCTGGCCATGAGGGGAAAACGGTCGACCACTTGGCCGCCCCAAGTATAAGTGGTCTATCGAATGACCGCGTACCCTGCCGACACTCCGAAGACATGGAACGGTCCACTTGGGGACCGCTCGAAGCCAAAAACGGTCTAGCTGAGGCCACTTAAGGATAAAAACGGTCACTGTTACACCGCGTACATTCCGTGAAACTGAGAACGGCGAACATGGCAGAATTTTGCCGTTCCACGCCCCGATCACCCCCGGGTGATGGGGAAACAAAGGGGAAGCTTATCCCCATGATCCTAGGCACCCCACGGTGCCCTCAAACCTCCAAACAACGCGGTAAAACACTAGATCGGCCCACGATCCCCAAAACATGGTTTTCCCACCTCGAGCTCAAATGAACCCCTCTCGACCTCCCATCGGCCTAGAAATCACAGGGAATGAAACTACGGAGCTAGGGGACCGTCACCTTACCTCGGTTTTGTCCGAGACGCGCCGGATCGCCGCCAAACAGCAAAGAATGCTTTTAGAACTCCCGAACCTTCACGATCTCCCACGAGCCACACATCGCCACGATCGCCTCGCCGCCGCCGCTGCCATGCCGTCGCCTCACCACCGTCTGCAGCCGGTGGGAAGCGTCGCCACTAGCACGCCGAAAGAAGAAGAGGAAGGAGAGGGGGCGCGCGGTCACGGGAGAGAAGGAGCAAGAAGAAGAAAGAAGAAGAATAGAAAAAGGAAAAATGGGTTTATATAGAAAATCTGAATTTTCTGAAAAATATGGAAAAATAGAAAAATACGTTTCCGCGATCCTTGGAACACGCCGGTCATACCGGTACCACCCGCGAGTAGGTAAACGACTCCGCTCACCCGCTACGGGGTTCCGTAGGTCTGCCGGAGAAAAACACGTGAAAACCGTTGAACATGTTTCGGACCTCTGAAACTGATCCGAAACGTATGGATCCGAACCCGAAAGATGTTAGAAAAATAATTCCGGGCATAAAGAGAACAAATTCTTCGAGTAAATAAATTCGGGACCCAAGAAGAAGGATCCGAAGGGTCCGGGATATTACAGCCCTCCCCCCTTAAATAAATTTCATCCTCGAAATTTAAAACGAAGCGCGAAGGAAAGAAAAAGGAGACTTACTCGAACAGATAAGGGAACTGTTGACGCATCTCATCCTCACGCTCCCACGACGCTTCGCCGCCAGAGTGCCGTTGCCACACCACCTTGACCAGGGGAATAACCTTGTTCCGTAGGTGCTACTCTCGCCGATCCTCAATACGGATGGGGAACTCCGATAGAGACAAATCGGGAGTCACCTCGGGCCAAACAGAATCCTCAAACACATGAGAATCATCGGGCATATACTTCCTCAGCATCGACACATTTAATACATCATGCGTCGCAACTAACTCTACGGGTAGCTGCAGTCGATAAGCAACCTCGCCAATGCGCTCCACAATGGGAAAAGGACCAACATAGCGGGGACTCAACTTCTCACGCCGCCCAAAACGCATTACTCCCTTCATGGGAGAAACCCTAAAAAATACTCGGTCACCGACCGTGAAACTGAGGGGCTACCTTCTCCGATCGGCGTAGCTCTTCTGCCGACTCTGAGCCGCCAACATGTTCCGACGGACCAGATGCACCACATCAACACACTGCTGCACCAACTCTGGTCCCGTCATAACACGCTCCCCAACCTCGAACCAATCAAGTGGAGTCCGACATGGTCGCCCGTACAACGCCTCATAAGGAGCCATACCAATGCTCGAATAATAGCTATTGTTATAGGCAAACTCCACCAATGGTAGATGGTGAATCCAACTCCCCTGTCATTCTAGGCAACAAGACCTCAACATATCCTCTAACCTCTGGATGGTCCTCTCTGACTGACCATCGGACTGAGGATGATATGCTGAGCTAAAAGCTAACTCAATGCCAAGAGCTCGCTGAAAACTCCTCCAGAATCCAGAAGTGAAACGCGGATCTCGATCTGATACAATGGAAATGGGAATCCCATGCAAAGGTACGATCTGCTCCACATAAAGATGAGCCAACTTGTGCACACTCCAACTGACTCTGATCGGTAACAACCGAGCCGTCTTCGTCAGCCTATCCACCAGCAACCAAATACTATCAAGCCCACTCGGAGTCCTCGACAATCCCACCACAAAATCAGTGGTCACGTGGTCCCATTTCCACGTGGGAACCTCCAAGGGCTGAAGCGTACCTCCAGGTCGCTGAAGCTCCTCCTTCACCTGCTGACAAGTCAGGCATCTGGTGTAACGACCCGAAATCCGAACACCAGGAAGGCCCGATAGCCCGAATCTCGAACCGCCACCCACGAGCCCGAAGACTCGGAAGGGTTGAAAGGATGGTGTGGAGATACACAAGAATCTAAAATAATTGCAGAGTTACGCAGTTAAATGAATTAAGCAGGAAGCAATAAATAACATTAATTAAATTACATGGTCCACAATAATAACGGCAGTCTAAAAAGACAGTAGTCCACAACTAGTACAGTCCAAAGAGAAAAGTACAACTACACGGGGCATACCCCGGCCTGGCAACTGGTAACTAACCCGGGGCACCTGAACCACGTGGAGCCTCTGAAGCGCTCCCCTGAAGCCCCGTCTTACCTGAAACACGGAAAACACGCAGGGAATGAGCCTCAAAACACAAGGCTCAGTAGGGATCATCCGGTCCCCACCTCGTAAATCGAGAAACTGCGCGGAAAGTAACTACAAGCTACTAAGATGGCTAGTACTGAACACACGGCACGAAAACTGAGACAACTCATCAAAAGCCAAAGAGTCACTACCAGACAAAGATAGGAGTACCAACCCACTAGAAGTAAGGCCGGATGCATTCACTAACGACTTAAACCGCGCCTTGGGTGTCTCCCTCCGGCCCAGCGGGAACTGAGACATCGTACAAGCAACCCCAGAACAAGTGACTAGCTGGGGTCGCGCTCGTCAGCGTGGGTCCACTGCCCCCAACTACGTGTGCACACACAAACCATACGTCCTAGGTCTGGCCCTCTGACTGGTTTTCCCCTCAGCCGGACTCTGGCGTCAAACGTGGGGCCCTACGGAAACCAGTCTAAAAATCATCTCTCGGGGTAGCCTCGCCACCACTCCCTGGTGGGACCACTCGCGTGTCGGAAGGCTACGACTAGTGGAGGGTCACTGAAAGAGTAGACTCTCTAGTCAACGGAAAACAACGTCTAAACCAGACAAAGTACAAGGGTCGCTCCTCGTACCGACACTGACTCACGGTGACATAAGCTGAGAACACCACCTCCCGGGATCCCACGGTGCCCTACATGTGGCTCCCACATGATGCCCAACATCAGTCAGATCACGGGTCAACACGTAGATCGAGATCCACACACCCGGGACTCGAATCGGCAAAGCATAATTCTGGTTGGACATAAACCTCTGGCGGTCCATCTTTGGGCCGCCACAGAGGCTAGCGGTCCATGATTGGGCTGCCACATGGACTGTAGCGGTCCATCACTAGGCCGCCACACTCTGGGTTGCAAAAGAAATGGCGGTCCTACCTAGGTCCGCCACAGGGATGAGGCGGGCGTACCTTCGGCCGCCACACCCCAAAAATCCCCAACGGTCAACTCGCCCTCTGGCGGTCTGACCTTAGGCCACCACACCTTCTGGCGGTTTATCGTGCAACCGCCAGACGACAAGGGGACCTACCGACAAAATAGTGCCCTGTGGCGCTCCCACCATGGGCCGCCATAGGCTCTGGCGCACCTACCTTGGGCCGCCAAAGACTCTGGCGGTCTTTGGAAGGACCGCCAAACCAACCCGAGAACGGGCCGGCGGGAAGAATTCCAAAAAATCGTTCCACACCCTGATCATCCACGGATGAGGGGGAAAACAAGGGCGAAGCTCCCCTATAACCCCTAGCATGCATCTACGCCCTCGAATCAGTCCGAAACACGATGAAACAGTAGATCGGCACACAACCCCCAAAACATGGATTTTGCCCTACCCGACTCAAAAATGCCCCTCTCGACCTCTCCTCGGCCTACAAATCGCGGGGGACGACGGGATGAGCATGGGGATTTGTCTCCCTACCTCAATAGAGCTAGAGCTCCGCCGAAACGCCGCCAAACGCAAAGAATAAGCTTTTAGAACCCTCGAACCTTCACGAAATCCCACGAGCCGCACGCCGCCACGATCGCCTTGCCGCCGCCACGTCGTCGCCTCACCGCCGTCTGCAGCTGGAGGGGAGTGCCATCGTGGTCACGCCGGAAGAAGAGAGAGGGAAAAAAGGGGCGCGGTCGCTCATGGGAGGAAGAAGGAGGAAGAAAGAAGAAGAAGAAAAGAAAAAGAAAAAGGAGGGGTATTTATAAAAAATCTGGATTTTTTTGAAAAATATGAAAAAATAAAAAAATATACCGCCGCGATCGTTGGAACGCACCGATCGATGTGGTACCATCCCTGAGTAGGTGAACGACTCGGTTTACCAGCTACGGGGTTCCGTAGGTCCTGTCAGGGAAAAATACGGGAAACCGCGAAACACGTTCCGGGACCTCCGAAACTGATCCGAAATGTACGGATCCGAACCCGAAAGATGTCCGAAAGATAACCCCGGGCAAAATGAGAACAAAATCTCCGAGAAAATAGATCTGAGACCCAAGAAGAGGAATCCGAAGGGTCCGAGATATTACACATCACCACAAACTCGGTAATATCTCTCTTCATGCCAGGCCACCAGAACTGTATCTTCAAGTTCCGACACATCTTCGTCGCACCCGGGTGTACAGTGTACCGACTCCCATGAGCCTCAAGTAACACTGCATGCCTCACCTGCTCCTCGGCCGGGACGTATAGCCTACCACGGAATCACACGGCTCCGTCCTCACCGAACTCCACATCAACCAAAGCTAAAATCCGGGGTAACTCAGGGTATGCACGCTGAGCATCTGTCACCTGACGATGAATAGCGGGCGTGACGGTCAAGCTCGCAAGCACCACTAACCTTGGTTCACGGGGAACTTTGAGCCTAAATGTCACGGCTGGCACCTGTTCCCAAGCCTCCACTTCCTCACCATCATCGCACTGACCACAACCTTCCTACTCAAGACATCAACAACAACGTTCATCCTGTCCGGCTGATACGACAGGGTGAAGTCATAATCCTTCATATACTCTATCCATCGCCTCTGCCTGAGGTTAAGGTCCTTCTGCGTGAGCACATACCTCAAACTTTGATGGTCAGTGAATACCTCGAACTTCTCACCCTACAGATAATGCCTCCAAATCTTCAATGCAAAAATCACAGCCGCCAACTCGCGGTCATGGGTGTTGACACCCGTTTTATGACCGATAAGTCAGGTCATCTCCTTGTTCATTCTATGTGATGCTCCAAGTTATTCATTCCTTTGTTGAGTCTCCTTCATCAGTCTGAAGCTTATTTCATGGGTCTTAGCTCCTTGGTTGAGTATGGTTCCACGATTTCTCGTTTGATGAAGCTTAGCAAGTTTTCTTATCATTTGGATCCTCATTGTTTCTAACGGTCTGCACCTGGGGCATTACGTTCATCTAACGCATTGTCCCTGGACCGTTACATCTTGAAGAGTCCTACAACTTAAGGCTTTGTTTCAATCCTTATCCTTTGGCCTATCCATTGAGTATAACGGTCTGTCGTGCAGCCGTTACTTCCCTCTAACGCGTTCATCCTTGGCCGTTACTTTCATTCAAGAGTCCTATTGTTTTGATCTTCTTCCGTTGATCTTATCTCTTTTGAGATAAGGTTGAATGTGACGGTATCCCTCTAACGCGTTATTTTCCTGTGACGGTCTGTCGAGCAGCCGTTACATCCAACAGAGAGTTCTGGCAGTTCAGGCCTTTTCTCTGCTACTCCGTGGTCGAGATAAGAGTTTGATCTTGTGATTACTCATCCAAATCTGATCCTCAGAACCTTCTATTTGTTTCTGTGGACTCTTGGTGATATTATCTTCGAGAGTTTGCTAAGAGTTATCCTCTTTTCTTGCTGGATTATCCTCTGTTCGACTAGAGATTTTGAGGGCCTATAAATAGCACCCTTAACTTCATGGCCCAAAAGGGGAAGATCTGGAGTTTACGTCAAAGTGCTGCCGCATCCTGGAGCCACATCCAACCAAGGAGAAATGTTCCTCAAGTCCATCTGCTTCACGGTGAAGGGAGTATTCGTTTCATTATGTTTGAGTTTCCATCATTGTCACACTAGTGTTCTTTCTTCCTCCTTCTCAAAGCATTGTCCCTTTTCTTTCTTCCACATTCTGCATCTGTTCTCATCATCTAAACATCTTCCTATCTTTTAAAACGCCCAGAGGGGTTAAAAAACCAAAACTTTCCCGGTACTTCCCTTTCCTTTTGAATGGTCTTAATTTCTTTAAGAATTGATACTATGCTTGTCTAAAGGGCTAATCTGGGTTTGTTTTCTTGTGTTTCACATTTTTTGGCAGGTTTACAGGTTCATTAAACGAGGCCCAAGTCTTCTGGCCGGCTGCAAGATTTGGAGTTCAAAGAGTTCACAAGTTGCTTCTGCATGTGCTCTAACGGTCTTGAGAAGACGCGTCAGGTTCATATAACAGTTCATCGGGCGACCGTCACACTCTTGTGACGCACAGGGTCTTGACCGTTACATTCAAGGCTGATCTGCAGATTTCACTGGTTTTTCTCTCCCGTGGGCGGGTGCTTCATCCACCTATTTCCAAGGTATTTTCAAGTCTTTGACTTGTGTTTACTTTGGTGGCGATCACGTTCTTTCTTAGTATTGGGCATTAGCTTTCTTTTCCCACTTCATATTCCTTTGCTTGTTCCACCCACTCGGTGTGTTTTATTTGCTTTTGCTCCACGCCCCGGCGTGTGTTTTTCTTTACTTTCTGTAGATTAGTTTGATTGAGATAGCATTGCCCATGCTAGAGCTTGTTTGGATTGCCTAGGTTCATGGTTTACATGTCCTTGGGTTGATTGAGATCATTGTTTTTTTGCTTACCATCTCCATCATACATCACAAACCCACAAAAAGAAGGAAGCAAATAAATCAACAGATAATGTTTTGGCGATCACGGTGGGACAACTTGTGCCAATCGTGTTTTGAACTCTGTTTTATACCTGCCATCATTTCCTTGTGTTGTTTTCCCCGGATTTCCCTTCTATTTCCCTGTTGTTTCTAGTTCCCTGGCTCCTCTGACGGTCTTGGTTCCCTACGTTACATTGATTCTGGCGGTCTGGTCTTTGACCGTTACATACTTCTGACGCGGGTCTCATAGACCGTTATATACTCCAGACATGTACGCCTCCCGAGGTGCATTTTCTTTCCGCAGTTTCTACTGTGATATTCTTGCTTGGGTGTTATCTGACTTCCTCCTTGGTTGGTTTACATATCTACATCATTGTGTGCATAATTGTTTGCTAGATTCTAGATTAGAATTTGCATACACCCCGGTGCACATAGGTTCATGCATATTATCATACATTAGATCACATTTTCCTACCTTGGTGTGCGGACCTCTCGTATCCATATTCCTTGGGGCTGACTAGGAAATCACACCATGGACCTCCATAAGTCCCCGCGAGCTGTGGATTCCCACACGGACGCCGGGCCAGTTATACCTTTCCCACCCCGTGTCTAGGGTTGCATAAGTGAAGGAGTGATCACATTTAGAGTCAAACCAAGCCTTACACCCTCTCCTATCAGGAACCTATTGTTGAGAGCACATCCTAATCAATCTACTAAAGTTCCAAAGGAGAAATCATAAGAATCTTGTCACATCATCTTAAACAACTTGGTTGACTTTGAGTGTCTTCATCTCTTGTCACTTACATCTTTGTTAGAAATCATCTAAGTTTGGTTGCTCATTGTGTGGTTGTTTGTGTTGGTTGCATCTTGTCAAGGTTGTCCGTTGCATGTGAAGTTGTTTTCGTCCGTTGGAAGCACCTCCTAGGGTCAATTCCTTCTCCAAGTTCTACTCAAACCCGCTTTTCGAATCCACCATGGCTTCTTTCAATCCTCCCCGTTCCCAAGAGGATTCCCTTCCTCAAGGACTTCTGGAAAACCCTGCTAGGGTTACCTCATTCTCTTCTGGAGAGGGGACAGCCCCTCTTCCGTCCTTCACCCCCATGGAGGGTGGTCAAGCCACCCCTTCTTTCTCTTCTCCTTCTGCGGGCTCCATTCTCCAAATGATGGCCCAATTGGATCCGGACCAACTCCAAGCTGTCTATCAGGCCATGCAAGGATCCAATATCTCCCCTCCCACGATTACGCAGGGTCAATCCAATCCTTCCATCCAGCCCACTCCGATTGATCTTACTCCGGTCCAACCCCGGACCATCACCTTTGCTGGCATGGAGACGGGTCAATCTTCTACTTCGGCCCAGCAATCTTTCGACAAGGGGAAGTCTGCCATCCCTTCTTTCATTCAGTCGGATCATCATATGTCTAGCCCAACAGTTCCACAAGTCCTTATGGGCCCTTCAGATTTCTTGCGCCCTCAGCCAGGGGTTGTCCAAGCCCACCCTAATCTGGGTCAATCTCCGGCCCAATATCCTTCTTATGGCCCCCCTGCCTTGGCCGTTTATCCTTCTGCTCCTTCTTATGGGCTCCCACCTCCTGCCACAGTCCACCCTTCCGCTCCTCAACTTCAGTCATCATCTCTCCATGCCCCTGCTCCGTCTAGAGAGCAGGAATTACTTGATAAATGGGCCACCATGTAACAGCAACTCGATTTCCTCCAGAAGCGGGTTGGCCCACAGTCCTTGGCAGATGTTCCGATTCCTAGCTTTCAGAACATCCGGTTCCCTCCGCAGTCCGAGCTCCCCAATTATAGAAAGTACGATGGGAACGGCAATCCCTTTATTCACGTAAGGGACTTCTTGTATGAATCAATACAATTCCAATATGATGATCGCCTTATGGCGTATTTGTTCCGCCGATCATTGGACGGCGTTGCATTGGAATGGTTCTATTCTCTGCCATTGGAAGACGCCGAAAGCTTCAAGGTAGTGAAAGATAAGTTTATCCAGCGGTTTCAAGACAGGGTCGGCCCGGAGTACTCATTTACAGATTTGGTGGCTGAAAAGATGAAACCAGATGAGGAGTTTTCTACTTATGCAGATAGGTGGAGGCAAATGGCCGCTAGAGTGCCCGGCCATATCCCGGAGGAAGAGAAGGTCAAGTTACTTATTTCCAATGCTACTCCGACCTTCCGAAACATTCTGGCCATGAATGACATAGCCAACATGCACCAACTCTACAGTCGGGCGCGGTTCATCCAAACACAGTTCAAGGACTCCCCCATTCACTCGCTATTTGAAAACCAAAAGCCCAAGTACCACAAGAAACCTCAAGGGCCGGTCACCGAGGGGGTCCAAACAAACGAGCAAGTTCAAGCCGTTGCTTTCCCATTCCAAGCTGCACCCTTCCGCTTCCCTCAAAATCCCCGCACTCCACAAAATCCCGCTCCCCAAAACTACCAGGCCACTCCGCAAAACCCTCCGCCCACCTTCACCATTCCACAAAACACCTTCACCGCACCGCAACAACCACCACAACCTCCGCAATACCACAACGTCCCTCCACTCAACGGCTACAACAACAACCCTAACAACAAGCGCCCGGCTCCTAAAAGAGCTCAATACCCACCCTTGCCAGAAACACTCACAGACATCTTCTCAGCTCTCATGTCGGTGAATGCCATACAGCTCCCTCCGGAACGGCCCAACTGGAACCCAGTCGTTGATCAGACGAAGTATTGTATATTCCACAGGCAGCCGGGGCATACCATTGAAGGGTGTTTCCAATTCCGGGACCTGGTCTATGACCTCCATGAAGGGCAAAGAATTGATTGGGCCGAGATGCACAGGGCCATCACAGAAATCAAAGAGAAGTGAAGGCAGCCGCCGAGGCAGCAAGTGCAGCAGCAACAGGTACCGCAGCCACAGCAGTAGCCGCAGCAGCAACAGCAACCGGTTCAAGACCTAGGGATTCATCAAAACCCAATGCCAAACCATCCTCCTGCTCCGCAGCCTCCGCCGCCGGCACCAGCTCAGGTCAATGTCGTCCAACCCCCGGCTCCCAACCCCGAGTGGTCCTTCGACGACGATAGCTCCACATCGCAGGTCATGGCCCTTCACCACAACTACCATAATCCTCCCACTTCCCCCATCCTCATACCTGCACACCAAACCCCTCCTCCACTCGTCCTCCCATTTACCCCTATTCTATCACACGCATCATCACTCGCGCCTCCGTCGCACTCGCCATTGCTCACATCCACTACCATCACCCCCTCCCCGCTCACGCTTACACCCACTATCGCCATACCTCCATCTAACCCTCCACTCACCACGCCTCCGTCCACTTTTATATCCCCACTTCCGCTCGCGCCCACTGCCACTAACCCCTCGCCTATCATCCTTTCTGCCACACCCTCTTTCGCACCGCTCATCCATCCCACTGGGCCTACTAAATCACTTATCCTGAGCCCATCTGAGGCCGTGGCAGCTTATAATTTCTCCCTACGGAGCGGGCGCATGTTCAACCGAACCTATCCTTCAACTTCCAATCCCCAGTCTTCCCAACCGGCGGCTGAACAAGAAGAGGCCGAGCCACTACCCGGGACCCAATATGATCTGTTACATCATTTGGATAGGGTGCCCGCCAAGATATCTGTGCTAGAACTGATTAAGAGATCTACCCTTCACCAAGATGCATTAAGAGACTTTCTTCAAAAGGTGATGGTTAGTGAAGACATGGCAGTTGATAGCTTACCTACCGCACTGGCAACAATCTCCAAGGGGCCAGCCATTACTTTCTCTGAAACCGAGCTAGCACCACCAGAAGCTCGGCAAATGCCGCTATGCATTACTATCATTCTGAACAAAGTCAGCATTGATGCGGCATTAGTTGACACAGGGGCATCTATCAATGTATGCCCGCTCAGCACTCTAAGGGCTTGTAATCTCTCAGAAGAACTTCTACGCCCAACTCCCACTACTATAGCTGCTTATGACAACTCTCGACGGGCATGTCACGGGATTGTCAACATTCAAGCTAAGCTTGGGCCTCTTACTATGCCCATTGAGTTTTACGTGCTGGATATCGACCCTATGTTCAAGGCTATCTTGGGTCGTCCGTGGATCGATACCCTCAGCGCCGTACCCTCCACTGCACATCAATGCATTAAATTCCCTTTCCAAGGGAGGGTCGTCAAAGTTAAAAGCTTATCCACGGTCCAATCAGTGAAGGCTATTTCAGATAAGGTTCTTCCCACATTATGGCCAAGCAGTCGGCCCGTTATGTCAGTGCTAGATCTTGACTTTTCGCGGGCTTACGCACCCCGCAAGCCCGTCACTACAGCAGTTGACATCAAGGTGAAGTCCCAGATCCGAGATTCCAAGGGCTGGGACATTATACTGAAGCTAGGCTACCAACCAAGGAGAGGCCTCGGTGCTCAATTGCAAGGGCGAACTAAGCCCATCCCCAAAGGCAGGAAAATGAGCATGAGAGGTCTCGGCTACCGAGAGACCGCATTATCTATGATGGGTGATTCCGGGCCACTCACCTGGGACTACCGTCAACACTTCGTTAGAGGGCCTCTCTAGCCCGGCACCTTAACTCCACAGCCAGCTCCGCCAAGGGAAGATACAGTCTGTCCGATTGCCAGTCCGCCCCCGTTGCCAAGAGGGCTAGATGATGATATGCTTGATTACGGCCAAGCCCTTCAGAGGCTATTTCATGAAGAAGACTACAAGAGACAGCAAGAGGTTCGGCTTGTTCAGTGGAGGCCGAAGAAGCGGCCAGTTGATGATCCACGGGAAAAGGGGAGCTCGCCGATTATCTTTTCTTGGTATCCCTCCCGCTTTCAATCTCTCCTCCAACGATGGGAATTCTTACCCCGTCTTCCTCCTATCATGGTAAATCCATCCTTCATTGATCCACCTGAAATTCTATTTGTTCCTTGTGCTTGCGGGCATTGCCCGCCCATTGATCTATCCACTCTATTCACTCCTCCTCCTCCCAACGCCCAACTCCACGAGATGTGGTTCTCTTCCTCCGATCCATTCTTCGATTGCATCTTCCCCGAGCTGTTCCCCATGCAGCTACCGCCTCCTCCATCTTGTTGTGTAGTCTCTACTGATCCCAAAAAAAAATGTCAAATTCGAAACGGAGATTTCAGTGGAAGATTATGCTACCTTGTCTCCATCCTCCTCCCAGGGGCACGAGTCCCCTGCTCCTTCCCTTCCACTAGGTCTTCTTTCTCCTAGGTTAGGATTAGGGTCTATCGAGTCTAGGGAAGTAGAGTCAGGTAGGTCTAGAGAAGTAGGGTCTTGTTCTAGGTCGTCCAACCCTTCCTCCTCTGAGCCGCACTCGCTTGCGCGTCCTCCCAAATCCGTCCCTGATAGGTTCTTGCAAGATCTAGCTCAGCGTTGTCATGCTCTTTTGAAATGTCCAGAATTTGTTGCTACGGCAATTGTGATTGAAGATGAAGAGGAAATAGAAGGGGTGTGGAGCGATGACGGACTCGGTGTCTACGAAATCCTGGATGAGAAAGATCCGACTAATGAGGACAGCGATGTAGATGACACTGCCGATTTGTATGCACAAGGACTTAAGAAATTCGACGAGCCATCATCAGCAGTGGATGAACCTACGAAGGAAATTAATTTGGGAACTGAAGAAGACCCAAGGCCCATCATTATTGCTGCTAATCTCCCTCCACAAGTAGAAGAAGATTTAATTAAGGTTCTGAGGGAGTATAGTGATTCCTTCGCCTGGTCTTATGAGGACATGCCAGGTCTTGACCCCTCTCTAGTGGAACATCGACTTGTGCTTAAACCAAGGGCAACGCCTGTGAAACAACGGTCAAGAAGATTTCACCCCCACATGGCTTTAAGTTGTAGAATGCCAGATTCATTAGAGTTGTTCTATATCGTCAGTGGGTGGCAAACATAGTCCCTGTTATCAAGAAGGATGGAAAGGTGCGCATCTGCATCGATTTCAGGGATCTCAATAAAGCATGTCCCAAAGATGATTTCCCGCTGCCTCATATAGACGTCCTGGTCGATAGCACCGCCGGGTACGAATCGTTGTCATTCATGGATGGGTACTCAGGCTACAATCAAATCCGTCTCGCTCCAGAAGATCAAGAGAAAACTTCCTTTACCACGCCCTGGGGCACATACTGTTATGTGGTTATGCCGTTCGGTTTGAAGAACGCGGGGGCCACCTATCAAAGGGCGATGATGGACATCTTCCACGACATGATGCATATCTATATGGAAGCCTACGTGGATGACATTCTGGTGAAGTCAAGGACCAAAGAAGAACACCCCTCTATTCTGGCTAAAGTGCTGCAAAGAGCTAGGGAGTACAAGCTTAAGATGAATCCGACTAAGTGTGTATTCGGAGTCTCTTCAGGGAAGCTGCTAGGTTTTATAGTTAGCAAACGGGGGATTCAGATTGATCCTAACAAAGCACAGGCCGTCATGGACATGCCGCCGCCAAAGAATATTACGGAACTTCGAGGACTGATCGGTCGATTGTAATTCATTAGGAGATTCATATCCCAACATTCTCAAAGGTGCCGTCCGTTTTATGAATTGCTTAAGGCGGGGGTCAAGTTTGAATGGAATCAAGACTGTCAGAAGGCCTACGAGGACTTAAAGGAATATCTATCCAATCCCCCGGTTTTGCAACCTCCTGTCCCTGGGAAACCCCTGATCCTATACATCTCGGTTATTGAGGACTCCCTAGGGGCGGTCTTAGCACAAGTAGATGATGAAGGGAAAGAGCGGGCTGCTTATTACCTCTCTCGGTTGTTTAACCCAGCTGAGTCCAGATACACCGCTATGGAGAAGACTTGTGCCGCCTTAGTGTGGGTAGCTCAGAAGCTTAAACATTACTTCCTTGCCCGTCCAGTTAGGTTGATCTCTAGAATGGACCCGATTCGCTATCTCTTAGAAAAGCCTGTCCTTTCTAGTAGGTTAGCTCACTGGCAGAGCTTCCTCTCCCAATTCGATATCACATTTGTCGTTCAGAAGGCGGTCAAAGGGTACGCCATTGCTGAGCATCTTGCCCATCTCCCCATTCCTCACACCAACTCTATTCAGGATGATTTCCCTGATGAGCATCTCTCTATCCTCACCCATCATCCCTTCTGGTCTCTGCACTTCGATGGTGCACTTAATTCTCAAGGCCGAGGGATCGGCGTTGTTCTGCTCACTCCAGAGGGAGTGACTATTCCCTTTTCTTATCAACTCCGATTTCCTGCTACCAACAACATCGCCGAGTATGAAGCTCTCCTAGCTAGATTGAAGCACACCTATCTCCTAGGCACGCGTTACTTGAATATCATAGGAGACTCTCAGCTCGTCCTGCGGCAAGTTATGTCTACTTACCGCACTCGTGACCCCAAGCTCAAGCCTTATCAAGATTTGGTCACGCTCCTGGCTAGGCAATTCCGTAAGCTAATCTATATCTATACTCCTAGGTCTCAGAACATTCTAGCCGATGCCTTAGCATCGCTCGCTTCCTCTCTATCTTTCCCTTTCAGTCGGAGCACTGAGACTATCGTCGTTCAGAGATTGGACGCACCCTCTCTTCAGGATCCTTGGTTCATCAACCTTAGGAAAGCTGTAGAGGCGAGGGCTGAGAAGGAAGACCTCAAGGAAGTATCGTTAATAGAGCTAGAAGAGATTCTGGATGAAGAAGAGTTGCCTTGGTATCATGAAATTGAATTATTTTGCAAAGAAGGATCGTTCCCAGAAGGGGCAAACGCCGAGCAGCGTAAGTCAATAAGGAGAGCCGCCTCAAGGTATACCATTGTTGCAGGAGAATTATACAGGCGCGCTACCAATGGAATGCTCATGAGATGCTTAGATGATGATGAGGCTTGGAAGGTAGCTGAAGCAGCCCATTCTAGCGAGTGTGGAGGTCATGTCAATGGCCAGGCTCTAGCGAAGAAAATCCTTAGGCAGGGCTACTATTGGCCCACTCTAGAGGAGGATTGCTCCCTCTATGTCCGGAGGTGTCTTAAATGCCAACTCCATGCTAATAAAATCCATGCTCTAGCTTCATCTCTCCATCCTCTCTCCGCTCCTTGGCCATTCTCTATGTGGGCTTTCGACGTTGTCGGCCCGCTCGGTGATCCTAATTCTCAGATCAAGCAGAAATCCTTTATCCTTTCCGCCACTGAGTACTTCACCAAATGGGCCGAAGCGAAGGCGTACGCAGAGATTAAAGCTTCAACGGTGTGCCGCTTTATCATGAAGAATATTATCTCGCGATTCGGAGTGCCAAGCAGCATCATCACCGACAACGAACCTCAGTTCGTCTCTCAAGAGCTCAAGGACCTCTGTAAGAAGTTCAATATTGCATTGCATCATTCATCTCCATATTATCCTCAAGGCAACGGTCAAGCCGAGGCCACTAATAAAACCCTTCTTAAAATCATCAAGAAAACATGCGAATCTCATAAGTTTTCCGATTGGTCGGAAAGATTAGTAGAAGCTCTGTGGGCTTACTGCACCTCCGTCCGTACCCCTACGGGACAAACTCCCTATGCTCTTACCTATGGGATGGAGGCGATGCTCCCATATGAGATCTTAATCCCTTCCCTTAGAGTGCAGCTCGATAAGGAACTTAATCTCAATGAACGTCGAGAGGCGTTGCTCGTCCAGTTGGAACTCTTGGATGAGAAGAGGATGAACGCGGCCGATCACGTATCTGTTTACCAAAAGAGAGTTTCGCGTTACTTTCAAAAGAAGGTGATTGAACGTAAATTTCTGAAAGGTGATATGGTTTTGAAACGCAAATTTATTTGGTCTGCAGGTCCTAGGTCTAAATTACAACCTAACTGGGAAGGACCGTTCGTCGTAAAAGAGGCTTATCCAGGGAATGCTTATCGCTTAGTAAACGCAGAAGGTGAGGAGCTCTCTCACGCGTGGAATGGGTTATATCTTAAGCGTTTCTTTCCTTAGAGTCTAATCAGTGCCACCCCGGCAGCGAGGTGTTCCCTCCCTTTTACGATAAAGAGTCCCGAGTACGGCAATCACACACTACACGACATCCCTGGTCAGGTTTCCCGCTTTAAAGACACCGTTTCTCCTCGGCCATGCTTTAGGGGAAAGTCGAAATCCCTGTTCGTTTCTTCCTCGACTGAACCCAGGGGCAAGAAGTAAACAAGGAGGCGATGCCCAATCTACGCACCCTGACGAAAGGAGGTCTCAAATAGGGGCAGTCTGTTATGACCTGACGCCACAAAAAAAAAGATAGAGAGAAAGAAAAGAAAGCAAAGGAGTAATCTCCATGACAAAATCGAAAGCATTATCTCAAAAGTCTATTAATTATGATTCCAAAGCTCCAAAAGGCAAGAAAAAGAATCTAGGCATGACAAGAGTGGCAGTACAGTTCCCCGCGGGACGAATGAGCCCGGTCGCACGCATGCCTAGAGTGGACTAAGGTTCGATGACGGACATAAAGCCCCGGCGCAACAGACCAAATTTCTAATGGGTTGTCTGGAGAGGAACCCAAGTCCTAAAAGCTTCTAAATCTGGCCTAAGCTTACCCCCGTATTCTATTTTCCTTTTTCAGGATTGACACTAGTACCCTGGGTATGACCCTGGTAGAAACACCGTCATGCGAGTTGGGCCTTGGTCATGGGTTGTCACCTCATTGCACACCAATCTCGAGACTCTCAATATAATACGGAGGGCTCACGTTGCTAGGGGAAAGCATTGGTTTTCAAAATCCAAAAACAACAAAATCCAAAAATCCAAAAACATCATATATTTCAAAATTTAAAAACATCATATATTTCAAAATCCAAAAACATCATATATTTCAAAATCCAAAAACAACAAATATTCTAAAATCCAAAAACAACATATATTTTCAAAATCCAAAAAAAAACATATATTTCAAAAAAATAGAAAAATCATATATCTCAAATCCAAAAACATCAAATATTTCCAAAACTTCACAAAAATTCAGATATTTTCCAAAAAAAATCCTAAAATACCATCATATGCATTGCATCGCATTATTTCTATTATGTTTTTCTGCCTATTTAATAAGGCTCCACCCCTTGACCAAAAATCAAGAAACGGTCGTTATCTAACTTGCTTCAAGGCAAGGGGTTGAGTCTAAGAACAGATCTAACGTGTTCCATGTTTAAGTGTGTGCAGAACGCAGGTTCAAGCCCGGGTTGAAATCTCACAGTTATGCAGGTTCAGGTCTGTAACGCGCCATCAGTGGACCGCCACATTCGTATACGGTCTTTATTCAACCGTTACTTCCCTTCAAGACGTTGGCTTTGATTCCCTCAGCAGCTCTCTCTCTAACGGTCTGGGTCACGACCGTTGCTTAGTTCTAACGGTATGTCGATTGACCGTTACACTCTCCAGAGGACTTAGTTCTCAGAGCATACACTCTGACGGCCTATCTCCCCACCGTTATATCCTTCTAACGGCCCTGCTCAGATCCGTTACATTCTCCAGGGGCTATATTCTTCAGATCATTTTAGCTAAATCAAGCCACAACTCATGTCCATTCGGTTAAGGCAATCCCATCTTATTCAAATGAACTTAATGCAACATAAGATTGATAAAATTCCAACTCTGATTGTCAATTACATCTTTCATAAAAGTAAAATCAAATTACATTCAGTTTCTTGTCCGCAAAAGGGCGGATCTTCCTCAACTCTTTCACGTAGCCACGGCGCGCTTCGTCGTTCTCTTCCACTCCTGCTTGCCACGGACGCACCTTGCTGATCTCCCACATGATCAGCGCGTTCCGAACTGTTCTTTCATTTTCCTCGGTCCCCATCTTCCTAGGTAGAAGGGGAGGGTAGTGTGATAGTGCAGGAACTTCAGTCTGAGGTAGTCCGATCTGAAGATGGCACCGGTGCGGGTTGTAGATCGCCATCGTAGTATTTCCCACTAGCTGGAGGTCCAAGCCTTGACGCCGCGGTATTCTAAGAAGAGTGCTCCGAAGGATTCTTGGTCGCATGATGAATTTCTCCATTGGTAAAGTATTGAAGAAGAGGCGCCATTCATCCCGAGTTTTCTTATCCGCCGTCTTGCATTCAACCTGTGAAGAAAATCCAGATGCCCCTCCAATGAAGAAGAGAGGGTGGCTCCCGAAGATCCGGCTAGCAGAAGTAATATCCTCCTTTGGTTGGAATTTGATTCTCACTCGCATCCAACACTCGAGGAGTATCATGGAGCCAAACAAAGATCCTCCTAGGTAAACGGAGCTTATTCCTTCATAGAGGTATGAGAAGATCGCTTGCGAGATGGACATACCCCGCCACAACCCACTAATGATGCTGAGATTTTGGATATCTAAGAGGTGGTCGGTAGTGGTGAAAAGGAAGACTCCACATAAGCAAACCGCCATGAAATCACTCAAGATCAAGGACGGGTCGATAGGCTACACCGTGTAGCAAACTAGATCTCCATCCCCCGCCTTAGTCTTAGGAAGGGCTAGGTAGGTTTATACCTCCTCTAAAAGGACTGTTGCTTCGAAAGAAGGGAAGATGAAGGTATGTGTTTGTGGATGCCACAACTCTATGAGGGCTGAAATACTAGGCCAATCTAATGTCACTTTCTGGAAATTCTTGCCTAAAACTAAAAGAGGTTGAAGGTGCCACGCTTTAAGGATTGATGTAACCTCTAAAGGGAGTGCCTTTACCATGGGAGCCACCCACTTTAGATTAGAATAGCATCTTGGACCGGGAAGGGGCTAAGAAGAAGAAGTAGATCATGAGAAGGAATTGAATTGTAGAAATTTCTGAACTTGGTTAAGTCATAGAGCTTACCACTCTTTGAGCATTAGAGCTTAGATGCTTGGGCAGCTCTCCATACTCCTTTCTTGCAGCTTTGGGTCCGGTGTAGACTTTCTCCTCCATAGCCATCACCTCGAAACTTCTCTTCATCATGTTCCTACCCTTAGGAATGGTTTTTCAGCCCTTCTAGTAGAGAATTCAAAAAGATACGGTTTTGGCTAAGTTTCCAAGTTTTAAAGGCTTGATTTTGGCTTTAAAGAGATAAGGTTTGGATTGGAAGGCTTTATCTTAAGTCTGGGAGAAGTCTAGAGTGGATTAAGGGTTTCTTATCTCGGATTTCGCCTCTCGCGGCACAATCCGTCTCGGAGTACACTTCACACTCTGAGGGTCTATCGTTGGACCGTCATTTGCCTCTGACGCGCCAGCTATGGGCCGTCACATTTCCTGTGGGTTTAACTTGGTCCAATCTTGTTCTGTCAAGCTTGATAGTCGAGAATCAGACCGTTACCTAGTGTGACGCGGTCCCTCTGAGCCGTTACACTCTCTGCCGTTCAGTTTTGGCTTCTTCTTGCTCAATCATCGCCTAACGGTCTGTCTCATGGCCGTTACTTATCTCTGACGCCCCGCGCTTGAACCGTCACATTTCCTGCACATTTTTTTTGATGCATATCCAAGTCTGTACATCATTTTAAGTCTATACATCCCATGCATATCCAAGTCTGTACATCATTTTAAGTCTATACATCCCATGCATACCCAAGTCTATACATTCCTCGTCCAAAGTCCATACAGCTCCAAGACTGTGCATTCCTGATCCAAGTCCGTGCATTGCCCAAGTGTGTACAACCCCAAGTCTGTACATTTCTCGTCCAAGTCCATACATTGTGCAGAGCCTACACAGTCTCAAGACCATACATTGTGCAGAGTCTACACAGCCTCAAGTCCATACATTGTGCAGAGTCTACATAGCCTCAAGTCCATACATTGTACAAGTCCACACGTCGTTCAAGTCTGTACATTCCTCGTCCACAGTCCATACATTCTTCAAGTCTGAGCATTCTTTACAAAGTCCATACATCCTTTGCCGCTGTGTTCATGAAGTCCATACATCGTTTTGGTCAAGTCTATACATCACTTGGGCAAGGTATGTACACTCTTGAGTATAGTCAGTGCATTCATAGTTCAATCTCGCTCTGTCAAGTATGACGGTCTTTCTCATGGCCGTTACTTATCTCTGATGCCCCGCTCTTGAACCGTCACATTTCCTGTTAGTTCCCCTGATGTCCTATTGCTCTGCCACCTTTAACGGTCTAGCACTTCACCGTTACATATCTCTGACGCACCAGCTATGAGCCGTTACCCTTCCTGCTGTTCGGTTCTGCAAATCTGACCTGTCTTTTCTGACGGCCTCCGTCTAATGCGTTACTTGATCCTGACGGTCTGGATCTAGACCGTTACATTGTCTGCTGCTGTGATTGTGCTATTCCTTTCTGCCTCTGTTTTAGACCTGGCGGTCTTACATACTTCCGTTCATCCTGTCCATCTCACATATCACATTTCATCCACACAATTCTTTCACACATCCACATGCATTTCCTGCATTCCAATCATACTCTCACATACATTTTTCTTGCATTCGTTCCCATTTATTCCCATTCATTTCACATGCCCACCTGTTTGCATGCACATCCATTCATTCACATAAAGAACAAGAACAAACAAAAGACCAAGAAAAGAAATTCTCATTCCATTTTCATCATAAGTCATGTACAAGTAAAAGTGATAACCAAAGAAAAATCAAAACGCATCACTCGGCCGGCTTATCCGCCGGGCCGCCATCATCATCTCCACCCTCCGGCTTCCTCGCCGGTGGTGCTATGGAGGCACTCTCCTCCTGTTGGCCCCTCTCTACCCTCTCATTCCTCCGTTGGCCGGAGGAGCTGACAAGGTAGTCTGCCACTGATCCGGCACGAGCAGCACTCCTCGGCGCCCCGCTCTGAGAGATGCTCCGCTCCGATCCTCGGCCCATCATCCGTATAGTCCTCTCCAAGGTCCGGACCTCGACCTTCATGTCGTGGGCCTCGAGTCACGCAGCTCGTGCCTCGGACCGGTATCTCTCAAAGTCTGCCATCTACGTGGCCGTCCGCGCAAGCTCTCCTCTCAATCGGGCCACCTCTGCTCGAAGGACCTCTGCCTCGGCCCGGTTCCTCCCCGCCTCTATCCGAGCCTGTTTTGCCTCAGCCGCCGCTGTGGTTAGCTCTCTCGCCTGTAGTTTGCATTGCATATAGTTAGTCACATAAGCATTTAATTTGCATAAGCATTTAGCATCTTACCCGCTCTGCGAGGGTGGCCTCCGCCTCCTCGGCCCGAGTAACTGCTCGGGCGAACTCGGCATCCCGCTCAGCTCTGTCCCCGGCAGGCTGTGAGGACGATGATGGGGCATTCGGTCCGGCTCTTTGGGCTCCCTCAGCCCGCTGCATTTAGAAATCATTGGTCAGTCATCATTGAAATCACATTTGCATCATAAAGCATAATCATTTTAAGTCCAAGGTTTTGTCAAGTCTTACCAGGAGTTCCAAGGCGGTCCGGTACTCGTCCCGCTGCTGGACGGTGGAGTGGAGTAGCCCTTCGAGCTCGGCTATCCTTCCTTCAGGGTCTAGCTGCATTTAGGAAGCATACAAGTCAGTGCATCTAGCATTTTGCATTTTTCATATAGAAAGAGTTTAGGGTTTAGAAGTTGCATACCGGTTGTCGGGTACCTCGGTACACCCGGTCCCCGTACAATTGAGCAAAGGCTTTCAAGTACGCCTCATCGCTCTCATCCCGCTCCTTCACTGCTCTGCCCCTTTGTTCCAGTCGTGGACGTACTTCACCTTCCGGGCGCACCAATCTATGTCGCCGCTAATTCCTTTCGCTGACTTGCCCAGGCGATCGTCACTGCGGCGTGGAAAGGTCACCTCGAGCTGGTGTAGTCCCCGAGTCCTCAGGACCAGTCGGTAGTGGAGTGGCTCGATGATATGGATGCAATGCAACCATATGTCTCGTCCCCGGTACGAGAGAGCTGCCTCCACCCATGGCTGTCCCTCGTAACTCTCGCCTCTGTACGGGGTCCACCTCACCTGAAAGCATGTTAGTCCATTTATCATCATTTAGAGGCATTTAAAGCATTTTCGGGCTTACCGCCGTATGCGGGAAGGAATCCAAGTCGTCCTGGATCGCCCGGGTCAATCTGATGATCGACCCCAGGTCCCTCGCGACCACCCATCGCCTCGCGATCGGGATGCGGCCGGCGTGGAGTAGCGTGCCTCTCCCGATGCCCGGGAGGTACATGTAACTACAGATCTGCATTTTAGAAGTCAAGTCAGTCAATTTGCATAATCATTGCATAATCATTTGCATAATCATATAGAAAGCATTTGAATTGCATTTACCTGTAGAAAAGGCGAGAAGCCGCCCAGCATCGTCCGTCGTGCTGAGGGACTCGAACAGGAAGGCTAAGACTGCCGCTCCCCAGGCGTATTTCCCGACTCTGCCCAAATCCTGGATCATCGGTAGCAGCCTGCAGCTGATGACATCCGCTCGGGTCGCGAACAGGAGCTTCCCAAACAATAGCATGAGGAACCGCCTCAGGACTCGATCTCCCTCCGGTCCCGCCTCGGCCGCCACATGTGGGCGCACCTGATCTATCACTCTACCGAGATGCTCCTCTGGTAGCTCGCCCACAGCTATGGCTGCTCCTCTCAGTCCTAAGCTCTCCTGCAGTCGTGATCGTGAGAGCTGGGATGATGTCTGTCCTGGCCTAATCAAATCTAGCCCCAGCAGCTCCTGGGCCATCTCTCGGTAGTCTCGGTATGTCCATCCTGTCACTGCGGCTCCATGGACTCTCAGTCCGGCAATCCTCACCATGTCTTCCAGCGTGGGGATCATGTGACCCCACGGGAAGATGAACGCCCTGCTGACTGGATCCCATCTCTCGTGCAGTGCATACAGTAGCGGCGTATCCATCCGAGTCACCTCGATGCTCAGCACCTCGGCGAACCCCATGCCGGCCAATCTCCCTCTCTGGTAATCGGGCAGTGCCTGGTACACCGCCCAGATCTGAAGCCAAGTGATCCTCATCCGTCTCTTTCCCTACATTCATTTAGAGCATAAGTTAGTCAATTGCATCATAAAATCATTGTATAAGCATTTAAAATGAAAAACAAAACAAAAAACTGAATAATTGAAAAACATAAAAATTACTTCAAGCCTCTGGTGACTGTAACGGCCCTGGGATGGGGCGTTACTTGTCTCTAACGCACTAAGGGTGGCGCGTTAGGATTGTGACGGTCGCTGGAAGGACCGTCACATTCTCTGCTAGAGGGCTTTATCCCCTTTGCATTCCATTGGCTTCTCACCTTGGCCAAAAGGCCTACAATGGATCCTAATGGGTTCATAGACCCATTTTCTACCCCCCAATCAAACATCCATGCACATAAAAACAAAAAAAAATTAAAAATTTGAAAATTAGGGCGAAGGCCTACCTCCCGGTCTTGGCCCCTCTTTCTCTTCTTCTCTGGGTCCTTGGGTTCTTCTTCGTCCAGGGGTGCTTCCCCTTGGTCTTCTTCAGCCATGGAGGCCTCCTCCTCCTCTGTTTGCTTCTTCCTCGCCGTTTCTTTCTCCACGAGCGGCGGGACGGTCTCTCGCTCTATCCGGCGGTGAAGGTGGCGAATCGCCTTCTTCTTCATCCCTCTCTCCCTCTTCTTCAGTGGCTGTGGGGCCTCGTCGCCGGCCATCTCTTGGGTGGACGACGGTGGTCGCCGGTGGTCTCGGTTGAAGGTTTTTGGGAGCGTTTGGGTTGTTTGAGTGTTGAATGAGGTTTGAGACCATTCGGTTTGTTTTGAATGCTCAGGAAATGTGACGGTCTATTGTCCGACCTTTACACTCTCTGGCGCGTACTTCTTGGACCGTTACATGGATTTGAATTGCTTTATTGAAGAATGTGAACCGCCTAGTCTCTAACGGCATAGGCCTGGTCCGTTACGTGTTGTGACGCCCTCTCAATAGACCGTTACAGCTTGCAAGTTTCTTGATGAATGAAATGGTCTATTTGATGATTGAATGGCTGCATTTTCTTCCATGATGTTCATTATTAATGCTTTTAAGACGTATGGATGGTTATGCCTTATTTCATGCTCATATTTATTGTTGGCTAACCTCTTTGAAGTTATGAACAACATCATGCTTTGCCATTCGCCAGGAAGGTAAGACAGGTATTGTATCTCGTTCCCCTCTCCCTTTAATGCATTACTATATGGTATCTATGATATATTATCTCGAGAACCGGCTGGTCATTCATGTGTTCTGGGATCTGATGTTCCCCTTAAATAAAAATGATGATGATCTAAGTACACATGTTTAATCGTTGGATAGGCCGTTGTGTTGGAAAAATTTGGGGACGATGGTTCTGTCTTGCATGCCGTGGTTGCAGATGGTGTCCTGACCCTAATTTCTCCGGTCTAGCAATATTATTCTCGAGTATCTTATTATTTTATCTTTCTTTGCATTTGTTTTAACGATTTCTTTTTCTTTAGCCCAGCATACATCATACGCATATTTGAGCATTCAAAATCTTCATATGTTCAAGGTGTCTCAAAGATGGTGAATAGCTGTGTTCTTGATCTCGAATAAGGAGAGATATTCCACTCTGAATTCAAAGGTTTCCTTCAATCTGTCGCTTGATCTGGTTAGCTGAAGATTCCTGTCTGGAGTTTAGTCAGTTCTCTTTCCTTTCCATTGCCTCCGGCAGCTAGCCGTGTTTCCTTTCCTTAGTTGTTAGTTTCTCCAGACTTGCATCCTTTGGTTGGCTATTTCCTTGTGATCAGTTTGAAGTTTCCCAGAAGATTCCTATCGCTTGTTACTAAAGAACGGGTGTCGTTTATCTTAACACCCGCTTTTTGGTCCACTCCGCTTCATTTCCGCTTCATCTCCATGTTCCATTTCGCTTTCGCTTCACCTCTGCTCGCTCCCCTGCAAAGAGGACGTTAAGGAGGGGCATCTGTTGACACCCGTTTTATGACCGATAAGTCGGGTCATCTCCTTGTTCATTCTATGTGATGCTCCAAGTTATTCATTCCTTTGTTGAGTCTCCTTCATCAGTCTGAAGCTTATTTCATGGGTCTTGTTGCATTCCTATGGTTTTGATGATGTCTCACACTATAAATCAATCTTCTATCTCTAGATTAATGTTGTTTCATCATGTGAGTGAGTACAGTTCATTTGGTTGTCAGATAAGCATGCTATCATGATTTTATCTACACTCTGCTTAGCTAGTATTGATAGCAGTGGGTCGACCCACCCCTTCTGATGAGTCGACTCATCTGTTCATTGGCATAACTCCTTCAAGTCTATTCACTCTGTCTGCACAGTCTTCACACCAGTGCGTCAACTCAGTGTGCTGATGCGTAGACTTTTCTGTTCAGGTTCTTCATTTGATTAAGTCTATACATCATCAGTTGAACGTAATAGTAATTCGTTGCAGCGTCAACTCATTGGGCTGCAGCGTCAACTCAGCATGTTAAACACTGTGTTAAAAGCCTAAGTCTATACACTCGTTTGTGAGACTTTCAACTCTGTATACTGCTTGAGCCTCACCAAGTATGTACATCGCTTCAAGCAATTCTAGTCTAAACAGTTGGCCTTCAGACTAGCAAGTCTATACATCGTCTCGTGCTTGCAAAGTCTGAACAGTGTTCGCTGTCAAGACTTCTTGAAGTCTGTACATCGGACTGCTTATTGTGAAGTCTACACATTGGCTCGCTCATTTTTGCAAAGTATGCTCTTTAGACTGTGGCGAAGTCTATACATTCTGTTCTTTGGGCAAAGTCTATACATCGCATAGTCTGCACATTACCTTCAGCCCAAGTGCTCAAAGCAAAGTCTATACAACGCCAACCCAACACATTGAACAGCTCTCCATGTCTATACACTAGACTTCATTTCTCTAAAGTCTATTCATTGCTGTTTGAATTGCAAGTCCATACACTAGAAACTCCTCATTTGATTGAGTCTGTACATTGAGCTCAACGTTAACACTAAGTCTATACACTTCTTTCCTGTTGCTGAAGGGAGCAGGGTCGACGCCTGAAGCTTAGAGCGTCCACGCATCAGTAGACGAAGCTTTCACGATTTCTTCTATTGCGTCAACGCCACAAGCAAGCAGCGTCGACGCAGCAGTTAAAGTAGCAGAGACTCTTACAAGCGATGAAGCCCTTCACGAAATCTACCACTGCGTCGATGCCATCAATAAGAAGCGTCGACGCAGTGGAGTAAGAGATGCCAGTATAGAAATGTACACGTTCGTGCGTCAACGCCACCAACTGGCAGCGTCGACGCAGCAGTCCAAGAAAGGAACGACTCACCTCTAGCTGCCTACAAAGCGTCAACGCAGCAGTGGAGCGGCGTCGACGCAGCACGCCCATCTGATAAAGACTTGATCACTGAATCATCGATGCGTCAACGCCACAGGCTGATGGAGTCGACGCAGCGGTTAAAAAGGTTGAAGATCTATGATGGGTGCGTCAACTCTTTGGAGCAAGTGAGTTGACGCCATCTACCTCCAGTTGCTGAGCGTACCGGTGCTGGGCACGTGATCCGAGGATAAGGAGAATGCCCAGATGAGGACACGTGTTCTGACAGTCTACTGGATGCTGCCACATGGTCCGAATTCTTAGGGCGGGAACTGTGGAAGCCACACGCGCCCTGCTGCTGCTCCAGGTATAAAATGAAGCCTTCGTCTTCTGATGAAGCTTGATCGAAGAAGAAGCCTGGAGAGCATATACGTCCTTCGATCCAGAAAAGGAAAGAAAAGTGCAGAGAGAAAGAAAGAGAAAGGAAAAGTGCAGAGAGAAAGAAAGAGAAAGGAAAAGAGCAGAGAGTTCAATATCTGAGAGGAGTTTGGTCGAGAGAGAGAGAGAGTGTGTGTGCTGATTGATGAATTGCTTCATTTGAAGCTACATTTGTATTGGGTTTCAGAACCGATTCCCTCTCATTATTTTTCGTTTTCCACTTTGCTTTCGTTTATTTTTTGTCCTTCTATTCTGATCTGAATTGTTGTCCCTCCGGTGTGTGGAGGAAGGGAGTATCACTCCAGTTTCCCTCTGTGTTGCAGAGGAAGAGAGATCGGTGATCTCTGGTGGTGTTAGTGACTGGTTGTCATTAACAGTTTTCCTCCGGTGTGTGGAGGAAGGGAGAGGTTTCTCTGGTCGTGTTCTAGCTGGGAGCTAGAACAGGTTTCAAGTTCTGTGGGTAGCAGAACTTGGTTGAGGGCTTTGTCTCCCTTGGTGTTCAAGCTGTGTGGCAGCGTGTTGTTCGTAGACTGAGTCTGCATTGATCTAGCATCGTCTAGTGGAATCCTCACTCTAGTTGGGGTGAGGGGTGGATGTAGATTGCGGACTGCAATTGAACCACCTAAAAAACCGAGTGCCTTCTCTGTGGTTTGCTATTATTCTCTAAGCTCTTCATCTGCTCGGCTCTTTGCTTCCATGTGATTCGCTCTTCATTCTCATTTACATCCCTCTGTGTACGGTTTAAGGAGGTGTGTTAGCAGTAGAAAATTTATTCCGCTTAAGTTTCTACAAATTGGGAGTGATCTATTCATCCCCCCCTTCTATATCACTCTTGCTGCGCTATCAATTGGTATCAGAGCAGGTTTACGCCATGTGGACGAACGGTCAAGGAAATGGTGGTGGTCCTAGAACCTTCATGGCCGAAGGTCAATCCATTAGTCGCCCTCCTTATTTCGATGGTAGTAACTATCTGTTTTGGAAGAACATGATGGAAGTGTTCATCAGAGCTCAGAGTCATAAATTGTGGAGAGTAATCACGGTGGGGCCATATGAGCTGCCACCAAACGAGGATGCTTGGACAGATGATCATGTGAAGCTCTCGTCACTCAACTGGACGACGCTGAACATAATCCAGTGTGCTGTTCATCCAGAGGAATATGCTCGTATATCTGCATACAGAACTGCCAAGCGAATGTGGGATGAGCTGCAATTGATCTATGAAGGTACAGCTCAAGTGAAAGCCTCGAAGGTAAACCTCTACACTTCTAAGTATGAAATGTTTAAGATGAATGCACATGAGAATATAACTGAAATGTATGCCAGGTTGTCCTTGATCACAAACACACTTAAAGGTCTAGGGAAGGATCTTGCTGAGGCAGATATAGTCAGGAAAATCCTTAGATCTTTATCCCCGGCATGGCACACTAAGGCCATTGTGATTGAGGAGTCAAAAGATTTGACTATCTTGATTGTGAATGAACTCATAGGATCCCTTATGACCTATGAGATGAATTTCCAAGGAGGTGGAGAAGGAAGTGAGAGGAAGGGTAAGAATGTGGCTCTAAGGGTATCCCGCAACAAGGGTAGCAACAGTGGAAGCAGCAGTAGTAGCCCTGAGTCCGAGTCTGAGCTTGAAGGTCTGTCAAATCTCGACCAGGAGGAGCAGGCAATGCTCACTAGACAGTTCAGAAAATTTTTGAAGAAAAAGGGAAAGACCTTTAGGAAGAAGAAGCCACAACCCTTTAACAAGAATGCTGAATTTACCAGTTACAGGGATAGAAATCCTAAGAAACCGACTTGTTTTAATTGTAACAAACAGGGACACATGAGAGGCGAATGCCCAGACCTCCAGAAGAAGGGTCCCTATCTTCAGAAGAAAATTATAATGGTGCAGAAGAAGAAGAAGCCACAGGCGATGGTCTGCACATGGAGCGAGGAAGAAGAAGACCCTGAAGATGCTTCCTCAGAAGAATATGAAGATGGAATTTGTCTTATGGCAAACAGTGAAGAGGAGGTAATAAATGTCTTTGAAAATTTCTCAATTGATGACTGGGAGGATGCTTATGGTGATTTGTTAGATAAATTTAATTCTTTTAGTAAAGAGCACAGAGTTCTGAAAAGAAAATTTAACACAAATGTTGAAGAACAAACTCTAGTATGTGAGGAAAATGAAAACCTAAAAGAACAACTAGAAGAAATGACCTCACTAAGGAAAGAGAATGATAAGCTTAAGGGAGAAATTCAAGAAAGTCAAAAATAGCTCAATGAATTTAAAGCTAAAATTGAAGAAGGCATGAATGAAATTAGAGTAAATTCAGAGAAATATGAAGCTGTGAAGAAAGTAAATGCTGAACTCCTAAAGAATTCTGAGTATCTTCAAAAGGAGCTGGAAGACAAACAGAAAGTCTTAGAAAAGTTTGTCCAAGGAAAGACTAGCCTAGATGCTATACTAGGGACTAGGGTCAATTTCAATAAGGAAGGTCTAGGCTATGACCCAACCAACAAGAGACCATTGCAATTCAAGACCATCACCTTCTGTCCAGAGAAGGGAAAAGAAAAGATGGACACACCATCCAGCTCAAACTGCTCTAAGGAAACTCAAAGTCCTAAAGAAAACACAAAAACCAGTACTGGACAACCATTTAAGATTGGAATGAACTTTATGAAAAATAACATTAAGTCCATTCACCAGAACACAAATGGTAGCTGGACCAAGAAAACAAATCAGAATAAAAGCTGGAATTATAACAATCAGATGGGTCCAAATAAGACCTACTGGAGGAATAACTTTCATGGTCAAAGATATGCCAATCAACAAGCCTACAGGAAATTTCCTAGGAATAGGAAGACCAATGAAAGGGATAGAACTCACTTCTCCAGTTCAGCCGAATTGAACTTTAAAAAACCAGAAAGGAAGGTGCCAGAGAAAACCATGTTGAAACAAATCTGGATACCTAAACACTTGATCAGATATTTAAACAATGTCCTTGGACCCAACTCATCTTGGGTTCCAAATCACTCTGCTTGATATACTTGTGTAGGTCGGCCTGGCAGCTGAAGACAACAAGTGGTACCTCGATAGTGGCTGCTCCAGGCATATGACAGGAGACCGATCCAAGTTCAGCAAGATAGAGATGAAGCCAGGGGGTCTGGTCAAGTTTGGAGGAAAGAACAAAGGTAAAATAATTGGAGTTGGCACAGTAGGTAAGTCTTCCACAAATTCCATTGAAAAAGTATTACTTGTGGAAGGGCTTCAACACAACCTGATTAGCATTAGCCAATTATGTGACAGGGGTCACAGGGTTGTATTTGATGATAGTTCATGTAAAATCCTTGAAACGAATTCTGACATGGTTAAATTTGTAGCCAACAGGGTTAATAATGTCTACATTATAGACTTAGATGAGAATTCTGAATCTACTATTTGCTTATCTGCCAATTCTGAAAATGATGCCTTTGAATGGCATAGACGTCTAGGTCATGCTAGCTTTTCAACTTTAAATAAATTGGTCAAGCATGATTTAGTTAGAGGCATGCCTAGAATTAAATTCAACGCTATATCAAAAGCATGTGATGCCTGTGCTCTAGGCAAACAGACCAGAAACTCTTTTAAATTAAGATATGAGCCATTGTCTTCGAGACCAATGGAACTTCTTCATATGGACCTTTTCGGTCCAACTAGAACTCAGAGTCTTAATGGAAGCAGGTTTGGCTATGTCATCATAGATGACTTCTCTAGATATTCATGGATATTTTTCTTAGCAAATAAGAGTGATGCATTTCAAAAGTTTAATCTGTTTTTCAATAAGGTCAAACAAGAAGAGAAGTACAAGGTTAGTTCTATTCAATCTGACCATGGAGGTGAGTTTGAAAACTCAATGTTTACTGATCTTTGTGACAAAGAAGGACTAACTCACAGGTTTTCTTCTCCCAGGACACCTGAACAAAATGGGATTGTGGAGAGAAGAAATAGGACAGTGGTGGAGATGGCCCGGACCATGTTGATTGAAAGTAAGTTACCTAGAAGGTTTTGGGCAGAAGCGGCCAATACAGCAACCTACATAATCAACAGGGCCATGGTAAGACCCATACACAAGAAAACACCCTATGAGCTTCTAAAAGGTAAGAAACCAAACTTGTTTCATTTCAGAATTTTTGGAGCAAAATGTTTTATTCATAACAATGATAAGAAAGATTTAGACAAGTTTGAAGCCAAGAGTTCACTTGGAATATTCTTGGGTTACTCTGAAGTGTCAAGGGCATATAGGGTATTTAACGTATCAGATCAGAAAGTGGAAGAATCTCCACACATTCTTTTTAGTGAAAAGAAAGATGTTTCTAATGTTAAAAATCTTGACAGGGATTCTAATCATGGTGGAGAGTTTCTAGAAGACCAACAGGAAGAAGAGAACACTCAGCCAAATGGGGAAACAAATTCCCCCAATCAGGAAGGTCCAAGAGAAACAGGTGAGTCTTCAACAAATATTAGATTTCTTAAAGACCATCCTTTAGATAAAGTCATAGGCAATCCTGAAGATCCTCTTCAGACTAGGTCTCATTTTAGCAATGTGAATAATGATGACTTAATTGCATTAGTCTCACAAATTGAACCCAAAACAGTAGAAGAGGCCTTAGCTGATCAAGCTTGGGTCAATGCTATGAGTGAGGAATTAGGTCAGTTTGAAAGGAATAATGTCTGGGAGCTTGTCCCAAGACCAGATGGTATTAATGTCATAGGAACCAAGTGGGTGTTCAAAAATAAGATGAACGAAGATGGAATTATCTCGAGGAATAAGGCCAGACTAGTAGCCAAAGGCTACTGTCAAGAATTCGGTGTAGACTTTGATGAATCCTATGCACCTGTTGCTAGGATGGAAGCTATAAGATTGTTGCTTGCTTTTGCATGCTCAAAGAACATAAAACTCCAACAAATGGATGTTAAAAGTGCCTTTTTAAATGGAGTTATTAAAGAAGAAGTTTTTGTTGAACAACCTCCTGGATTTCAATATTCTCCTCAACCTAACCAAGTTTTCAGGTTAAACAAAGCCTTGTATGGTCTAAAGCAGGCTCCAAGAGTTTGGTATGAAAGATTATCTGAATTTCTGATCAGCAAGGGCTACAAAAGAGGTAAAGTTGATCAGACCTTATTTACCAAGGGCATGAATAAAGATCTCATCATAGTTCAGGTATATGTAGATGACATTGTATTTGGATCAACTAAGCATGAACTATGTGATGAATTCTCTACCATGATGTCTGCTGAATTTGAAATGAGCTTGGTTGGTGAACTAAAATATTTCTTGGATTGCAGGTACAGCAGCTAGAAGATGGGTGCTTCATCAACCAAACCAAATACACAATGGAACTGTTCAAAAGGTTTGGCATGAAAAACTTAAAGCACATTACTACACCCATGGGCACTAATACTTCATTGGATGCAGATGAGACAGGTAAAGAAGTAAATGCCAAACTTTATAGAGGTATGATTGGATCACTACTTTACTTGACAGCCTCTAGACCTGATATACAATTCAGTGTAGGAATGTGTGCAAGGTATCAGTCTAGACCTACTGAACTACACTTAGCTGCAGTTAAAAGAATCTTCAGATATTTGTCAGCTAGTCATTCTCTAGGTTTATGGTTTCCTGCATCTCACACACTTAACCTAGTAGCATACACAGATGCTGACTATGCCGGCTGTAAACTAGACAGGAAAAGCACTAGTGGCCATTGTGAATTCTTGGGTGGGTGTTTAGTGTCTTGGGGCTCCAAGAAACAACATTCTGTGGCCCTCTCCACTGCAGAAGCTGAATATGTGGCTGCAGGGAGTTGTGGAACACAAGTCATATGGATTAAACACCAGCTTCAGGACTACCAAGTAGACCTGGGATGCACACCTATTTACTGTGATAATACTAGTGCCATCAATCTTGCTAAAAATCCTGTTTTACATTCAAGAACCAAACACATAGAGATAAGACATCATTTTATAAGAGATGAGGTGTCTAAGAATAATTTTGAACTAATTCATGTAGGCACAGATAATCAGATTGCTGACATTTTCACAAAACCTCTGGATAATGAAAAATTCTCCACTTTGAGAAGAGAATTAGGCTTATACAAATTATCTTAGTTATGGAGCCTGTTCTTGTTGTGAGAGGGAGTTGTGTCTATCTGCTGTTTAGCCTCTTTCATGCTGGTTTAAGAGGGAGTTCTGAATCCTTATTGGTTAGCCTTCAGAATGCTCTAGGTAAGGGGGAGCTTTGAAATTTTTTTTTCTGGATTGGTTTTTGAGGTATGCTATGTCTTAGGGGGAGCTGAGTTGTGATGTGAGAAGAGAAGTTCTCTGACAGACTCAAAAGGGCTGTCCAGATGTGTACCTTTGCTGGTTTTGCATGACTGATTTAGTGTGGTTCTCTCAGAAAATAGAGTGTCACTTATCTCTTAAGTCTATAAGTCAGTGACTCTAATCTTCAAGTTAGAATCCTTCCTTTGGTACTCCTTCAGAGATCTGGACTAATTGCATAAAGTATATCTTCCTACATTGTCATTGATTATGGTTCAGGCCAAAAACTTGTATGTCTTGTTATCTGACCCAATCAACTTGAAATCTAGACTTCAAGGCTCAATTCAAGAAAAGTTCTTTTTGGTATTGTCTTCAATCATTCTATCTTTTTAACTCAAGGGCTTAACTGAACAAACATGTTCTGTTTTGATCACTGAGAAACTGGGAGCTTCATCAATGAAATGAATATTTCTCCCAAGTCATGAGGTGTCAAATGCTTAAAATGAATGAAAAGTCATGACAGAGCAATGGTGACTTGCTGGTGAGTAACTGGGGACTCTGGCCTCTAATCAAGGTGTTTCCCTAATGTCAAAAGCCACAGTTACTAACTCTGTTCCTTATTATAAAAAAAAGGGGGGGAAGTAATGAGGTACTCACTCTGAGTAACTGGGGATTCAGGCCTCTAATCAAGGTGTCTCCCTAATGTCAAAGGAAGTGAACTACCAACTTACTCATTGATCTTCTTGAAAATCATCTCCAACAAAAATTCCTTGTTGTTATGCAACTAATGGATTGCTTGTCTTCAATACCTTGAGAACACCTCTCTGATTTAGTCTCTTGTTGTCTTGTGAAATAGTTGAATGATCAGCTATATCTGGCCATACTTGTCAACTCCTGCTCCCAATCATCCACTATGTATGCTGATAAACTTGTCTATAACTCTACTTCTCTATTGTGTACTGAAGTCCAAAGAATCCTCTCTTGAGATTAGAAACTCACTTATTCTCTTAAGACCTACTCGTGATTTTCTGCACTAAGAAGTTACTGCCCTCAGTCCTCATGTTTCCAACACTGTCATACATTCTGCAGTTCTTTTTGCTGATGTCAAAGGGGGAGAGAAGCTTGCAATATCTGCAATTTCTGTGAGAAGTTTGCAATTTCAGTGAGTATTGGTTTTGTCTTGAGCTTCAGTGAGTATTGGTTTTGTCTTGAGCTTTGAGGGGAGTCATGTTGCTTCGTGGAAGAAATGGTTATGAGCTGTGGGGGAGATGAGAGTGTGCTGTAGGGAATGTTTAATTCATTTGCATGAGCATGTCTTGAATTTATTCTGCTTGTTGCAGCTGGTATTAACTCTTTGTTGAAACTTGATATTACATGATTCATAGTGTTGTCATCATCAAAATGGGGGAGATTGTTGCATTCCTATGGTTTTGATGATGTCTCACACTATAAATCAATCTTCTATCTCTAGATTAATGTTGTTTCATCATGTGAGTGAGTACAGTTCATTTGGTTGTCAGATAAGCATGCTATCATGATTTTATCTACACTCTGCTTAGCTAGTATTGATAGCAGTGGGTCGACCCACCCCTTCTGATGAGTCGACTCATCTGTTCATTGGCATAACTCCTTCAAGTCTATTCACTCTGTCTGCACAGTCTTCACACCAGTGCGTCAACTCAGTGTGCTGATGCGTAGACTTTTCTGTTCAGGTTCTTCATTTGATTAAGTCTATACATCATCAGTTGAACGTAATAGTAATTCGTTGCAGCGTCAACTCATTGGGCTGCAGCGTCAACTCAGCATGTTAAACACTGTGTTAAAAGCCTAAGTCTATACACTCGTTTGTGAGACTTTCAACTCTGTACACTGCTTGAGCCTCACCAAGTATGTACATCGCTTCAAGCGATTCTAGTCTAAACAGTTGGCCTTCAGACTAGCAAGTCTATACATCGTCTCGTGCTTGCAAAGTCTGAACAGTGTTCGCTGTCAAGACTTCTTGAAGTCTGTACATCGGACTGCTTATTGTGAAGTCTACACATTGGCTCGCTCATTTTTGCAAAGTATGCTCTTTAGACTGTGGCGAAGTCTATACATTCGGTTCTTTGGGCAAAGTCTATACATCGCATAGTCTGCACATTGCCTTCAGCCCAAGTGCTCAAAGCAAAGTCTATACAACGCCAACCCAACACATTGAACAGCTCTCCATGTCTATACACTAGACTTCATTTCTCTAAAATCTATTCATTGCTGTTTGAATTGCAAGTCCATACACTAGAAACTCCTCATTTGATTGAGTCTGTACATTGAGCTCAACGTTAACACTAAGTCTATACACTTCTTTCCTATTGCTGAAGGGAGCAGGGTCGACGCCTGAAGCTTAGAGCGTCCACGCATCAGTAGATGAAGCTTTCACGATTTCTTCTATTGCGTCAACGCCACAAGTAAGCAGCGTCGACGCAGCAGTTAAAGTAGCAGAGACTCTTACAAGCGATGAAGCCCTTCACGAAATCTACCACTGCGTCAACGCCATCAACAAGAAGCATCGACGCAGCGGAGTAAGAGATGCCAGTATAGAAATGTACACGTTCGTGCGTCAACGCCACCAACTGGCAGCGTCGACGCAGCAGTCCAAGAAAGGAACGACTCACCTCTGGCTGCCTACAAAGCGTCAACGCAGCAGTGGAGCGGCGTCGACGCAGCACGCCCATCTGATAAAGACTTGATCACTGAATCATCGATGCGTCAACGCCACGGGCTGATGGAGTCGACGCATCGGTTAAAAAGGTTGAAGATCTATGATGGGTGCGTCAACTCTTTGGAGCAAGTGAGTTGACGCCATCTACCTCCAGTTGTTGAGCGTACCGGTGCTGGGCACGTGATCCGAGGATAAGGAGAATGTCCAGATGAGGACACGTGTTCTGACAGTCTACTGGATGCTGCCACATGGTCCGAATTCTTAGGGCGGGAACTGTGGAAGCCACACGCGCCCTGCTGCTGCTCCAGGTATAAAATGAAGCCTTCGTCTTCTGATGAAGCTTGATCAAAGAAGAAGCCTGGAGAGCATATACATCCTTCGATCCAGAAAAGGAAAGAAAAGTGCAGAGAGAAAGAAAGAAAAAGGAAACGTGCAGAGAGAAAGAAAGAGAAAGGAAAAGAGCAGAGAGTTCAATATCTGAGAGGAGTTTGGTCGAGAGAGAGAGAGTGTGTGTGCTGATTGATGAATTGCTTCATTTGAAGCTACATTTGTATTGGGTTTCAAAACCGATTCCCTCTCATTGTTTTTCGTTTTCCACTTTGCTTTCGTTTATTTTTTGTCCTTCTATTCTGATCTGAATTGTTGTCCCTCCGGTGTGTGGAGGAAGGGAGTATCACTCCAGTTTCCCTCTGTGTTGCAGAGGAAGAGAGATCGGTGATCTCTGGTGGTGTTAGTGACTGGTTGTCATTAACAGTTTCCCTCTGGTGTGTGGAGGAAGGGAGAGGTTTTTCCGGTCGTGTTCTAGCTGGGAGATAGAACAGGTTTCAAGTTCTGTGGGTAGCAGAACTTGGTTGAGGGCTTTGTCTCCCTTGGTGTTCAAGATGTGTGGCAGCGTGTTGTTCGCAGACTGAGTCTGCATTGATCTAGCATCGTCTAGTGGAATCCTCACTCTAGTTGGGGTGAGGGGTGGATGTAGATTGCGGACTGCAATCGAACCACCTAAAAAACCGAGTGCCTTCTCTGTGGTTTGCTATTGTTCTCTACGCTCTTCATCTGCTCGGCTCTTTGCTTCCATGTGATTCGCTCTTCATTCTCATTTACATCCCTCTGTGTACGGTTTAAGGAGGTGCGTTAGCAGTAGAAAATTTATTCCGCTTAAGTTTCTACAAATTGGGAGTGATCTATTCATCCCCCCCTTCTATATCACTCTTGCTGCGCTATCAGGTCTTAGCTCCTTGGTTGAGTATGGCTCCACGATTTCTCGTTTGATGAAGCTTAGCAAGTTTTCTTATCATTTGGATCCTCATTGTTTCTAACGGTCTGCACCTGGGGCATTACGTTCATCTAACGCATTGTCCCTGGACCGTTACATCTTGAAGAGTCCTACAACTTAAGGCTTTGTTTCAATCCTTATCCTTTGGCCTATCCATTGAGTATAACGGTCTGTCGTGCAGCCGTTACTTCCCTCTAACGCGTTCATCCTTGGCCGTTACTTTCATTCAAGAGTCCTATTGTTTTGATCTTCTTTCGTTGATCTTATCTCTTTTGAGATAAGGTTGAATGTGACGGTATCCCTCTAACGCGTTATTTTGCTGTGACGGTCTGTCGAGCAGCCGTTACATCCAACAGAGAGTCCTGGCAGTTCATGCCTTTTCTCTGCTACTCCGTGGTCGAGATAAGAGTTTGATCTAGTGATTACTCTTCCAAATCTGATCCTCAGACCCTTCTGTTTGTTTCTGTGGACTCTTGGTGATATTATCTTCGAGAGTTTGCTAAGAGTTATCCTCTTTTCTTGCTGGATTATCCTCTGTTCGACCAGAGATTTTGAGGGCCTATAAATAGCACCCTTAACTTCATGGCCCAAAAGGGGAAGATCTGGAGTTTACGTCGAAGTGCTGCCGTATCCTGGAGCCACATCCAACCAAGGAGAACTGTTCCTCTAGTCCATCTGCTTCACGGTGAAGGGAGTATTCGTTTCATTGTGTTTGAGTTTCCATCATTGTCACACTTGTGTTCTTTCTTCCTCCTTCTCAAAGCATTGTCCCTTTTCTTTCTTCCACATTTTGCATCTATTCTCATCATCTAAACATCTTCCTATCTTTTAAAACGCCCAGATGGGTTAAAAAACCAAAACTTTCCCGGTACTTCCCTTTCCTTTTGAATGGTCTTAATTTCTTTAAGAATTGATACTATGCTTGTCTAAAGGGCTAATCTGGGTTTATTTTCTTGTGTTTCACATTTTTTGGCAGGTTTACAGGTTCATTAAACGAGGCCCAAGTCTTCTGGCTGGCTGGAAGATTTGGAGTTCAAAGAGTTCACAAGTTGCTTCTACAGGTGCTCTGACGGTCTTGAGAAGACGCGTCAGGTTCATATAACGGTTCATCGGGCGACCGTCACACTCCTGTGACGCACAGGGTCTGGACCGTTACATTCAAGGCTGATCTGCAGATTTCACTGGTTTTTCTCTCCCGTGGGCGGGTGCTTCATCCACCTATTTCCAAGGTATTTTCAAGTCTTTGACTTGTGTTTACTTTGGTGGCGATCAAGTTCTTTCTTAGTATTGGGCATTAGCTTTCTTTTTCCCACTTCATTTTCCTTTGCTTGTTCCACCCACTCGATGTGTTTTATTTGCTTTTGCTCCACGCCCCGGCGTGTGTTTTTCTTTACTTTCTGTAGATTAGTTTGATTGAGATAGCATTGCCCATGCTAGAGCTTGTTTGGATTGCCTAGGTTCATGGTTTACATGTCCTTGGGTTGATTGAGATCATTGTTTTTTTGCTTACCATCTCTATCATACATCACAAACCCACAAAAAGAAGGAAGCAAATAAATGAACAATGGGTAGGGTAGTTCTTCTCATGTGGCTTCAACTACCGCGACGCATACGCCACAATTCTACCGTGCTGCATCAGCACAGCACCCAACCCGACTCGGGAAGCATCTGTACACACCATAAAACCTCCTGATCCAGAAGACAACACCAACACCAGTACCGAGGTGAGCAACCTCTTAAGCTCCATAAAGCTTTGCTCACACTCATCAGTCCAAATAAATGGCACATCCTTCCACGTAAGCCTGGTCATCGGGACAGCAATACGAGCAAAATCCTGAATGAATCTCCTGTAATAGCCTGTAAGCCCCAAGAAACTCCGAATCTCCATCACAGACCTTGGCCTCAGCGACTGCATCACCGTCTCGACCTTGGCTGGATCCACAGAAATACCATCACCAAAAATCACGTGCCCCAAAAAGTGCACCTCGTGAAGCCAAAACTCACACTTGTTGAGCTTAGCATACAACTGGTGATCTCACAAAGTCTGCAACACAACCCTCAAATGATAAGCATGCTGCTCCACAGACTACGAATATACAAGGATGTCGTCCACAAATACGACCATGAACTGGTCCAGATAGGGACGAAACACCCTCTGCATCAAATCCATGAATGCTGCGGGGGCATTGGTGAGCTAAATGGCATCACCAAGAACTCATAATGCACATACCGCATTGAACGCAGACTTCTCCACATCAGACTCACGGATCCGCAACTGATAATAACCAGACCACAAATCAATCCGTGAGAACACTCGCGCGGACTGAAGCTGGTCGAACAAATCATCAATCCGTGGCAACGGATACTTGTTCTTAATGGTCACCTCATTCAGCTACCGGTAGTCAATACACAATCTCAGACTACCATCTTTCTTCTTCACAAACAATACTGACGCACCCCAAGGGGAAAAGCTAGGATGAATGTACCCCTTGGCGAGCAACTCCTGCAACTGCGCCCTCAACTCCCTCAACTCAGCGGGAGCCATGCGGTAAGGAGCCTTCAACAAAGGTCCCGTACCAGGCACAACCTCGATCACAAAATCAATCTTCCGCTGGGGAGGTAAACCAGGCAAATCATCGGGAAAAACATCGGGAAACTCCCACATAACCGGAATGTCCTCCACATCCGGTCCCGACTGGTCCATCACGACCACAAAAGCGAGGAAACCCTGACAACCCGCATCAAGCAATCGACGAGCCCTAAGAGCCGAAATAAGAAAGCGAGAAGAGAAAGACCTGATACCTTGGAGATAGAAGGTAGGTCCATGAAGCCGTCGGAAAGAAACCTTCTTCGAGCCACAATCCACCAAAGTATGATGTGCCTCGAGCCAATCCATACCCAAAATCACATCAAAGTCCTGAAGTGGCAACGCATAAAGCCTGGCTGGCAAACTCTGCCCTTCCACTCACACAGGAACCTCGTCGAAACAATACGGAGTGATCATAAAATCACCAGAAGGCAACTCCGCTGCCAAATCACAGGACAACTGGGTCACCGGCTCCTCAATACTCAGCGCGAAATCCTCCAAAATAAACGAATGTGATGCTTCAGAATCAAACAAAACTCGAGCCGCACAAACCCAAAATCATAATGGTATCTTCCACAAGCTGCGACGCCACTGCCTCCGCCCTGGTCATATGTGTAATCTGGCCTCGAGACCTCTGCCTGCCCCCCACACTCGCTGACTGGGGTAGTGGCAGATACTGCCCCTGCTGCTGCTGCTGCGGCCTCTGCTATTGCGGATACTGCTGCTGCGGAGGATATTGCTGCTGCTGCGGCCTCAAGGGACAGTCGCGCGCCATGTGCCCTGGCTGGTGACACCTGAAACAAACCACGGGCGCCTTGCACTGCCTGCTTGGATGTGACTCACCACATCAGGGACACGGCCCCCGAGATCCACCAACTGATCCCTGACGCTGATAGGGAATCGGCTACTGAACACTGCCTACATACGCCTGCCTCTGATCCTTACCATGCTTGCCCTTCTTACCAAAACCTTTCCGGAAGAACTTCTTAACCTTGGTGCCAAAAGATGCAGATCCTGTCACTGACGCCGTCGGTGCCGACGCTCCCGAACTAACCGTAGTGTGTTGGAAGGTGCTCTGCTGCTGGGTAGCCGTCTGCTGGCTGCGGCCTGACTGGGACTGCCCCTGGCCACCCTATCCTCGAATCTTCTGCATATCCAGCTCCAAAGATGCCGCCACACGAGATGCTGTCTCCAAATCAGTAGCAGCATTCGCCATCAGAAGGTGCCTCAGCTCTCGCCTCAAACCCTGAACAAACTGCTCGGTCTTCAACCCCTCGTGCTCCATGATATGGGGCGCATAACGGCCTAACTCAACAAATCGAGCCCTGTACAGCAACACTGACATGTCGTCTTGAACCAGCTCCAGAAACTGACATCTTCTACGTACCAACATAGGACGGACAGTAAGTACGCTCGAAGACCCTCACAAAGTCCTGCCACACAATCTGCTGAAGGGAGCGAGACTAAAAAGACGTCTTCCACTCCGAAGACCACCAATCTCGAGCCGTACCCTATAACTGGTTACATGCCAACATCACCTTGTCCTCCTCGACACAGTTCATGGAACTGAACACTCTCTCCATCTCATCAAGCCATCTTCTGGCCACATCGGGATCTGGCTGGCCATCGTAGTAGGGTGGGTAGAACTGCAAAAAGTCCCTCACTGCACGGCTAGGCCCACCCCTGGACGACGAGCCCTCACCAGCATCAGCGCCAAACTGCTGAGACATAAACTGAAACATGCTCCGAAAGAAATCCTCTACCCCCGAAACTCTCGTTGCATCAGTGGCATCTGGTGGCACTCTGCTCTGCTCCTCCTGCTCCTCTGTCGACTGTCCCTGTTGAGAGCGTGGCCTCCGCCTCGGCGCCATACTCACCTGTTGCAAAAGACATAAGACATGGAAAATTGTGAAATCAATAAAACGCACGATGCCCTAAGCCAGTGCTGACTGTACATCAACATTGTGAACTAGTGGACCACTGCAACTATTTACGATTCTTATATATATCCACAACCGCTGCTCTGATACCAACTGTAACGACCTGAGATCCGAATACCGGGAGAGGCCCGATAACCCGAATCCCGAACCGCCACCCACGAGCCCGAAGACTCGAAGGGTTAAAAGGAATGGTGTGGAAATACAAAAGAATTTAAAATAATTGTAGAATTACACAATAACATGATAAGAAAATTACATGGTCACAATATAACAACAGTAGTCTAAAATACAGCAGTAGTCCACAACTAGTACAGTCCAGAAAGAAAAGGTACAACTACACGGGGCATACCCCGGCCTGGCAACTGGCAACTAACCCTGGGCACCTGAACCACGTGGAGCCTCGGAAGCGCTCCCCTGAAGCCTCGTCTCACCTGTGTTGCATCCCTATGGTTTTGATGATGTCTCACACTATAAATCAATCTTCTATCTCTAGATTTATGCTGTTTCATCATGTGAGTGAGTACAGTTCATATGGTTGTCAGATAAGCATGCTATCTTGATTCTGTCTACACTCTGCTTAGTTAGAATGAACAGGATTGGGTTGACCCACCCTTGCTGATGCGTCGACCCATCAGAACATTGAGTGTCTGGGTACCAAAGTCTATACACCAGCTTGATTGATTAAGTCTGTACATTGGCATATCATCTTCAACTCTATGCATCGGGCAACTTCTAACTGAAGTCTATACATTGGTCTTAATATTCTAAGTATGTACATCGTCTCCGCATCACATGTCTATACACTGCCATTCATGAGCTTATGCATTAAGTCTATACACTACCTTCACATTCAGAGTCTGTACATCGGTCCTACAGCCGATCGTCTCATTCATGACTTAGGCAAAGTCTGTACAGAGTCCAGCGTCTCAGTTAGCGTCTCAGTTAGCGTCTCATGCATTCGAGCAAAGTCTGAACATTATCCGTCTTCCTTAGCGTCTTGATATTTGAAGTCTATACATCACCGTTGGGCATCAAGTCAATACACTGTTCACCGTCTTATTAAGAGTCTTACACTATCAAGTCTGTACATTGCGAACAGTGCATCTCTTCCTCAAAGTCTGAACACTGGCCTCTTGCTTCAAGTCTATACATTGGGTTGTCTGACCACAACTCTATACATTCGGTTGTTATAACTTGAGTCTATACAGTGCTCACAGCACACTCGTTCCAAGTCTGTACACTTGTTAGGCTTCGTGAAGTCTATACAGTGGCTGAAGCTTTGTAAAGTCTACACATTGGTAAGGCTAGTTCATGCATTGTTCATCATCTGTCTTGTTCACTACGTCGACGCTGACACTGGATGCGTTGACGCATTGGCCAGTTGCCAAGGGCGTGAGCATCTCGCTTGAGGAGCTGAGGCGACGCTGCACGATGGAAGCGTTGACGCCTTGGGCTGATGTCCAAAGGTCTTTTGATCAACATCAAGTCTGTACAGCATGAAGTCTGTACATTGGTTTTGTCTTGAACAAAAGGCCTAAGTCTATACACTCGATTGTTAGACCATCAACTATGTACATTGGTTGAGTCTATACACTGAAGACGCTGAAGACCTCCAAGTGTATACACTCTCTCATGATACACACTTGGTTAACTATTGTTTCAAGTCTATACACTCTCTCACGTTGTACACACTTACTCAGTTGTTGTTTCTGAAGTATATACACTTGTGTTAATAGCCTGAACTAACTAAGTATATACATTCCTTCTGTCTCTGTCTGCAGGTGATTCAGGCTGATGATTGGGCACGTGAACCGAGGTTGGCACCTAGCACGTGATCCAAGAAACCAGGAACATGACACGTGGATGGCAACCTAGTCAGGATGCTGCCATGTGGCCGAAATTCAAATGATCTGGCAAAAAGTTCATGGGCGGGAACCTGGCAGCCACACGCCCAATATCTGCTATAAATATGGAGTTTCGTCCTTCAGTAGAAGTGTGATCGTGAAAAGAAAAAGCAGAAGGCATTTGTGTGAGGCTGCACGATCCAGAAAGGAGAAAGAGCATAGAGTTCCATAGTGTCCAGATCCGAGAGAAGTATGTTCGAGAGAGAGAGAGAGCAGTGTCTGTGGTTTGATGAATTGCTTCCTTTGAAGCTACATTTGTATTGGTTTTTCAGAACCGACTGCCTCTTCGTTGGTCTTTGTTTCTACTTTGTTTTCCTTTTATTTTGTTTATTCTTCTGATTCGAATTGGTTCCCCTCCGGTGTGTGGAAGAAGGGAGTGTTACTCCGGTTTCCCTCTGGGTTGCAGAGGAAGAGAGATTGGTGATCTCTGGTGTTGCTAGTGACAGGTTGTCATTAGCAGGTTCCCTCCGGTGTGTGGAGGAAGGGAGAGGTGTCTCCGGTTCTGTTCTAGCTGGTAGCTGGAACATGTTTCAAGTTCTGTGGGTAGCAGAGCTTGGTTGAGGGATTTGTTTCCCTTGGTTGTTCAAGCTGTGTGGCAGCATGTTGTTCGCAGACTGAGTCTGCAGTGTTCTAGCATTGTCTAGTGGAATCCTCACTCTAGTTGGAGTGAGGGGTGGATGTAGATTGCGGACTGCAATCGAACCACCTAAAAACCGAGTGCCTCTTCTGTGGTTTGCTGTTATTATCTGCGCTCTCCATCTGCTTGTCTCTTTGCTTCCATGTGATCAGTTCTTCATTCTCATTTACTTATACTGTCTTGTTTGGTGACTGCATTTGCATTTCTCTGTGTACGGGTTCAGGAGGGACGTAAGCAGTAGAATTAATTTTCCGCCTAAGTTTTTACAAATTGGGAGTGATCTATTCATCCCCCCCTTCTATATCACTCTTGCTGCGCTAACACTTGGTATCAGAGCAGGTTTACGCCATGTGGACGAACGGTCAAGGAAATGCTAGTGGTCCTAGAACCTTCATGGCCGAAGGTCAATCCATTAGTCGCCCTCCGTATTTTGATGGTAGTAACTATCTGTTTTGGAAGAACAGGATGGAAGTGTTTATCAGGGCTCAAAGCCATAAACTGTGGAGAGTAATTACTGTGGGGCCATATGATCTGCCACCAAACGAGGATGCTTGGACAGATGACCATGTCAAGCTCTCTTCACTCAATTGGACGGCGATGAACATCATCCAGTGTGCTGTTCATCCAGAGGAGTATGCCCGTATATCTGCCTACAAGACTGCCAAGCGAATGTGGGATGAGCTGCAATTGATCTATGAAGGTGCAGCTCAAGTGAAAGCCTCGAAGGTAAACCTCTACACTTCTAAGTATGAAATGTTTAAGATGAATGCACATGAGAATATAACTGAAATGTATGCCAGGTTGTCCTTGATCACAAACACACTTAAAGGTCTAGGGAAGGATCTTGCTGAGGCAGATATAGTCAGGAAAATCCTTAGATCTTTATCCCCGGCATGGCACACTAAGGCCATTGTGATTGAGGAGTCAAAAGATCTGACTATCTTGATTGTGAATGAACTCATAGGATCCCTTATGACCTATGAGATGAATTTCCAAGGAGGTGGAGAAGGAAGTGAGAGGAAGGGTAAGAATGTGGCTCTAAGGGCATCCCGCAACAAGGGTAGCAACAGCGGGAGAAGCAGCAGTAGCCCCGAGTCCGAGTCCGAGCTTGAAGGGTTTTCAAATCTCGACCAGGAGGAGCAGGCAATGCTCACTAGACAGTTCAGAAAATTTTTGAAGAAAAAGGGAAAGACCTTTAGGAAGAAGAAGTCACACTTTTTCAACAAGAATGCTGAATTTACTAGTTACAGGGATAGAAATCCTAAGAGACTGACCTGTTTTAATTGTAACAAACAGGGACATATGAAAGGCGAATGCCCAGACCTCCAGAAGAAGGGTCCCTATCTTCAGAAGAAAAATACAAAGGTGCAGAAGAAGAAGAAGCCACAGGCGATGGTCTGCACATGGAGCGAGGAAGAAGAAGATCCCGAAGACACTTCCTCAGAAGAATATGAAGATGGAATTTATCTTATGGCAAACAGTGAAGAGGAGGTAATAAATGTTTTTGAAAATTTCTCAATTGATGACTGGGAGGATGCTTATGGTGAATTGTTAGATAAATTTAATTCTCTTAGTAAAGAGCACAGAGTTCTGAAAAGAAAATTTAACACAAATATTGAAGAACAAACTCAGGTCTGTGAGGAAAATGAGAAGCTAAAAGAACAACTAGAAGAAATGACCTCACTAAGGAAAGAAAATGATAAGCTCAAGGGAGAAATTCAAGAAAGTCAAAATCAGCTCAATGAATTCAAAACTAAAATTGAAGAAAGCATGAATGAAATTAGAGTCAACTCAGAGAAATATGAAGCTGTGAAGAAAGTAAATGCTGAACTCCTAAAAAATTCTGAGTCCCTTCAAAAGGAGCTGGAAGACAAACAGAAAGTCTTAGAAAAGTTTATCCAAGGAAAAACTAGTTTAGATGCTATACTAGGGACTATGGTCAACTTCAATAAGGAGGGTCTAGGCTATGACCCAACCAACAAGAGACCCTTGCAATTCAAGACCATCACCTTCTGCCCAGAGAAGGGAAAAGAGAAGCTGGACACACCATCCAGCTCAAACAGCACTAAGGGAATTCAAAGTCCTAAAGAAAACACAAAAAACAGTGCTGGACAACCATTTAAGATGGGAATGAATTTTATGAAGAGTATCACTAAGCCCACTCACCAGAACACAAATGGTAGATGGACCAAGGAAGTGAATCAGAATAAGAGCTGGAATTATAACAATCAGATGGGTCCAAACAGGACCTACTGGAGAAATAATTTTCATGGTCAAAAATATGTTAATCAACAAGCTTACAGGAAATTTCCTTAGAATAGGAAGACTAATGAATGGAATAGAACTCACTTCTCCAATCCAACTGGATTCAACTTTAATAAACTAGAAAGGAAGGTGCCAGAGAAAACCATGCTGAAGCAAATCTGGATACCTAAACACTTGATCAGAGATTTGAACAATGTCTCTGGACCCAACTCATCTTGGGTTCCAAATCACTCTGCTTGATGTATTTGTGTAGGTCGGCCTGGCAGCTGAAGACAACAAGTGGTACCTCGACAGTGGCTGCTCCAGGCATATGACAGGAGACCGATCCAAGTTTAGCCTGTCTGGTCAAGTTTGGAGGAAAGAACAAAGGTAAAATAATTGGAGTTGGTACAGTAGGTAAGTCTTCCACAAACTCCATTGAAAAAGTCTTACTTGTGGAAGGGCTTCAACACAACCTGATTAGCATTAGTCAGTTATGTGACAGGGGTCACAGGGTTGTATTTGATGATAGTTCATGCAAAATCCTTGAAACAAATTCTGATGTGGTTAAATTTGTAGCCAACAGGATTAATAATGTCTACATTGTAGACTTAGATGAGGAATCTGAATCTACTATTTACTTATCTGCCAACTCTGAAAATGATGCTTTTGAATGGCATAGACGTCTAGGTCATGCTAGTTTTACAACTTTAAATAAATTGGTCAAGCATGATTTAGTTAGAGGCATGCCTAGAATTAAATTCAACTCAATATCAAAAGCATGTGATGCCTGTGCTCTAGGCAAACAGACCAGAAATTCCTTTAAATTAAGATCTGAGCCATTGTCTTCTAGACCAATGGAACTTCTTCATATGGACCTTTTCGGTCCCACTAGAACTCAGAGTCTTAACGGAAACAGGTTTGACTATGTCATCATAGATGACTTCTCTAGATATTCATGGATATTTTTCTTAGCAAATAAGAGTGATGCATTTCAAAAGTTTAATCTGTTTTTCAATAAGGTCAAACAAGAAGGGAAATACAAGGTCTGTTCTATTCAATCTGACCATGGAGGTGAGTTTGAAAACTCCATGTTTACTGATCTTTGTGAAAAAGAGGGACTAACTCACAGGTTTTCTTCTCCCAGGACACCTGAACAGAATGGGATTGTGGAGAGAAGAAACAGAACTGTGGTGGAGATGGCCCGAACCATGTTGATTGAAAGTAAATTACCTAGAAGGTTTTGGGCAGAAGCGGCCAATACAGCAACTTATATAATCAACAGGGCCATGGTAAGACCCATTCACAAGAAAACACCCTATGAGCTTCTAAAAGGTAAGAAACCAAACTTGTTTCATTTCAGAATTTTTGGAGCAAAATATTTTATTCATAACAATGATAAGAAAGATTTAGACAAGTTTGAAGCTAAAAGCTCCCCAGGAATATTCTTGGGTTACTCTGAAGTGTCAAGGGCATATAGGGTATTTAACATATCAGATCAGAAAGTGGAAGAGTCTCCACACATCCTTTTTAGTGAAAAGAAAGATGTTTCTAATGTTGAAAATCTTGACAGGGATTCCAATCATGATGGGGATTTTCTAGAAGACCAACAAGAAGAAGAAAAGACTCAGCCGAGTGGAGAAACAAATTCCCCCAATCAGGAAGGGCCAAGAGAAACAGGTGAGTCTTCAACAAATATTAGATTTCTTAAAGACCATCCATTAGATAATGTCATAGGCCATCCTGAAGATCCTCTTCGGACTAGGTCTCATTTTAGAAATGTGAATAATGATGACTTAATTGCTTTAGTCTCACAAATTGAACCCAAAACAGTAGAAGAGGCCTTAGCTGATCAAGCTTGGGTCAATGCTATGTGTGAGGAATTAGGTCAGTTTGAAAGGAATAATGTCTGGGAGCTTGTCCCAAGACCAGATGGTATTAATATCATAGGAACCAAGTGGGTGTTCAAAAATAAGATGAATGAAGATGGAATCATCTCGAGGAATAAGGCCAGATTAGTAGCCAAAGGCTACTGTCAGGAATTCGGTGTAGACTTTGATGAATCCTATGCACCTGTTGCTAGGATGGAAGCTATAAGATTGTTGCTTGCCTTTGCTTGCTCAAAGAATATAAAACTCTAACAAATGGATGTTAAAAGTGCCTTTTTAAATGGAGTCATTAAAGAAGAAGTTTTTGTTGAACAACCTCCTAGATTTCAATATTCTCCTCAACCTAACCAAGTTTTCAAGTTAAACAAAGCCTTGTATGGTCTAAAGCAGGCTCCAAGAGCATGGTATGAAAGATTATCTGAATTTCTGATCAGCAAGGGCTACAAAAGAGGTAAAGTTGATCAAACTTTATTTACCAAGGGCATAAATAGAGATCTCATCATAGTTCAGGTATATGTAGATGACATTGTATTTGGATCAACTAAGCATGAACTATGTGATGAATTTTCTACCATGATGTCTGCTGAATTCGAAATGAGCTTGGTTGGTGAACTAAAATACTTTCTTGGATTGCAGGTACAGCAGCTAGAGGATGGGTGCTTCATCAACCAAACCAAATACACAATGGAACTGTTCAAGAGGTTTGGTATGGAAAACTTAAAGCACATTACAACACCCATGGGCACCAATACCTCATTGGATGCAGATGAGACAGGTAAAGAAGTAAATGCCAATCTTTATCGAGGTATGATTGGATCACTTCTTTACTTGACAGCCTCTAGACCAGATATACAATTCAGTGTAGGAATGTGTGCAAGGTATCAGTCTAGACCTACTGAATTACACTTAGCTGTAGTTAAAAGAATTTTCAGATATTTGTCAGCTACTCACTCTCTTGGTTTATGGTTTCCTGCATCACACACATTTAACTTAGTTGCATACACAGATGCTGATTATGCAGGCTGTAAACTAGACAGGAAAAGTACTAGTGGCCATTGTGAATTTTTGGGTGGGTGTTTAGTGTCTTGGGGCTCCGAGAAACAACATTCTGTGGCCCTCTCCACTGCAGAAGCTGAATATTTGGCTGCAGGGAGTTGTGGAACACAAGTCATATGGATTAAACACCAACTTCAGGACTATCAAGTAGACCTGGGGTGCACTCCAATCTACTGTGATAATACAAGTGCCATCAATATTGCTAAAAATCCTGTTTTACATTCACGAATCAAACACATAGAGATAAGACATCATTTTATAAGAGATGAGGTGTCTAAGAATAATTTTGAACTGATTCATGTAGGCACAGATAATCAGATTGCTGACATATTCACAAAACCTCTGGATAATGAAAAATTCACCACATTGAGAAGAGAATTAGGCTTATACAAATTATCTTAATTATGAAGCATGTTCTTGTTGTGAGGGGGAGTTGTGTTTGTCTGATGTTTAGCCTTCTTTCATGCTGGTTTAAGGGGGAGTTCAGAATGCTTACTGGTTAGCTTTCAGGAATGCTTTGAGTAAAGGGAAGCTTTGAGATTATGCTGATTTGTTTTATTGAGGAATGCTATGTCTTAGGGGGAGCTGAGTTGAAATGTGAGAAGAGAAGTTCTTTGACAGACTCAAAAGGATTGTCCAGATGTGTAACTTTGCTGGTCTTGCATGACTGATCTAGTGTGGTTCTCTCAGACAGTAGAGTGTCACTTATCTCTTAAGTCTATAAGTCAGTGACTCTAAAATCCAGTTAGAATCTTTTCTTTGGTACTCCTTCAGAGATCTGGACTAATTGCATAAAATATATCTTCCTACATTATCATTGATTCTGGTTCAGGCCAAAACCTGTATGTCTTGATATCTGACCCAATCAGTTTGAAATCTAGACTTCAAGACTCAATTCAAGAAATAGTCCTTTTGGTATTGTTTTCAATCATTCTATATCTTTAACTCAAGAGCTTAACTGAACAAACATGTTCTGTTTTGATCACTAAGAAATTGGGAGCTTCATCAATGAAATGAATATTTCTCCCATGTCATGAGGTGTCAAATGCTTAAAATGAATGAAAAGACATGACAGAGCAATGGTGGCTTGCTGGTGAGTAACTGAGGACTCTGGCCTCTAATCAAGGTGTTTCCTCATGTCAAAAGCCACAGTTACTAACTATGTTCCTTAATAAAAAAAAGGAAGGAAGTAATAAGGTACTCACTCTGAGTAACTGGGGATTCAGGCCTCTAATCAAGGTGTCTCCCTAATGTCAAAGGAGTAAACTACCAACTTACTGATTGATCTTCTTGAAAATCATCTCAAAAAGAAAAAATTCCTTGTTGTTATGCAACTAATGTATTGCTTGTCCTCAATACCTTGAGAACACCTCTCTGATTTCGTCTCTTGCTGTCTTGTGGGATAGTTGAATGATCAACTATATCTGGCCATACTTGTTAACTCCTGCTCTAAATCATACACTATGTATGCTGATAAACTTTTCTATCATTCTACTTCTCTATTGTGTACTGGAGTTTAAAGAATCCTCTCTTGAGATTAGAAACTCACTTATTCTCTTAAGACCTACTTGTGACTTTCTGCACTAAGAAGTTACTGCCCTTCTTCTTCATGTTTCCAGCACTGTCATACATTCTGTATTTCTTTTTGCTGATGTCAAAGGGGGAGAGAAGTTCAGCAATATCAGTGAGTCTTGGATTTGTCTTGAGCTTTGGGGGAGTCTTGTTGCTTCGGGGAAGATATGTTTATGAGTTGTGGGGGAGATGAGAGTGTGTGGTAGGGAATGTTTAATTCATTTGCATGAGCATGCCTTGAATTTACTCTGTTTGTTGCAGCTGATATTAATTTCTTGTTGAACTTTGATATTGCTTGATTCATAGTGTTGCCATCATCAAAAAGGGGGAGATTGTTGCATCCCTATGGTTTTGATGATGTCTCACACAATAAATCAATCTTCTATCTCTAGATTTATGCTATTTCATCATGTGAGTGAGTACAGTTCATATGGTTGTCACATAAGCATGCTATCTTGATTCTGTCTACACTCTGCTTAGTTAGAATGAACAGGAGTGGGTCGACCCACCCTTGCTGATGCGTCAACCCATCAGAACATTGAGTGTCTGGGTACCAAAGTCTATACACCAGCTTGATTGATTAAGTCTGTACATTGGCATATCATCTTCAACTCTATGCATCGGGCAACTTCTAACTGAAGTCTATACATTGGTCTTAATATTCTAAATATGTACATCGTCTCCGCATCACATGTCTATACACTGCCATTCATGAGCTTATGCATTAAGTCTATACACTACCTTCACATTCAGAGTTTGTACATCGGTCCTACAGCCGATCGTCTCATTCATGACTTAGGCAAAGTCTGTACAGAGTCCAGCGTCTCAGTTAGCGTCTCATGCATTCGAGCAAAGTCTGAACATTATCTGTCTTCCTTAGCGTCTTGATATTTGAAGTCTATACATCACCGTTGGGCATCAAGTCAATACACTGTTCACCGTCTTATTAAGAGTCTTACACTATCAAGTCTGTACATTGCGAACAGTGCATCTCTTCCTCAAAGTCGATCTGAACACTGGCATCTTGCTTCAAGTCTATACATTGGGTTGTCTGACCACAACTCTATACATTCGGTTGTTATAACTTGAGTCTATACAGTGCTCACAGCACACTCGTTCCAAGTCTGTACACTGGTTAGGCTTCGTGAAGTCTATACAGTGGCTGAAGCTTTGTAAAGTCTACACATTGGTAAGGCTAGTTCATGCATTGTTCATCATCTGTCTTGTTCACTGCGTCGACGCTGACACTGGATGCGTTGACGCATTGGCCAGTTGCCAAGGACGTGAGCATCTCACTTGAGGAGCTGAGGTGACGCTGCACGATGGAAGCGTTGACGCCTTGGGCTGATGTCCAAAGGTCTTTTGATCAACATCAAGTCTGTACAGCATGAAGTCTGTACATTGGTTTTATCTTGAACAAAAGGCCTAAGTCTATACACTCGATTGTTAGACCTTCAACTATGTACATTGGTTGAGTCTATACACTGAAGACGCTGAAGACCTCCAAGTGTATACACTCTCACATGATACACACTTGGTTAACTATTGTTTCAAGTCTATATACTCTCTCACGTTGTACACACTTACTCAGTTGCTGTTTCTGAAGTATATACACTTGTGTTAATAGCCTGAACTAACTAAGTATATACATTCCTTCTGTCTCTGTCTGCAAGCGATTCAGGCTGATGATTGGGCACGTGAACCGAGGTTGGCACCTGGCACGTGATCCAAGAAACCAGGAACATGACACGTGGATGGCAACCTAGTCAGGATGCTGCCATGTGGTCGAAATTCAAATGATCTGGCAAAAAGTTCATGGGCGGGAACCTGGTAGCCACACGCCCAATATCTGCTATAAATATGGAGCTTCGTCCTTCAGTAGAAGTGTGATCGTGAAAAGAAAAAGCAGAAGGCATTTGTGTGAGGCTGCACGATCCAGAAAGGAGAAAGAGCAGAGAGTTCCATAGTGTCCAGATCCGAGAGAAGTATGTTCGAGAGAGAGAGAGAAGTGTCTGTGGTTTGATGAATTGCTTCCTTTGAAGCTACATTTGTATTGGTTTTTCAGAACCGACTGCCTCTTCGTTGGTCTTTGTTTCTACTTTGTTTTCCTTTTATTTTGTTCATTCTTCTGATTCGAATTGGTTCCCCTCCGGTGTGTGGAAGAAGGGAGTGTTACTCCGGTTTCCATCTGGGTTGCAGAGGAAGAGAGATCGGTGATCTCTGGTGTTGCTAGTGACAGGTTGTCATTAGCAGGTTCCCTCCGGTGTGTGGAGGAAGGGAGAGGTGTCTCCGGTTCTGTTCTAGCTGGTAGCTGGAACATGTTTCAAGTTCTGTGGGTAGCAGAGCTTGGTTGAGGGATTTGTTTCCCTTGGTTGTTCAAGCTGTGTGGCAGCATGTTGTTCGCAGACTGAGTCTGCAGTGTTCTAGCATTGTCTAGTGGAATCCTCACTCTAGTTGGAGTGAGGGGTGGATGTAGATTGCGGACTGCAATCGAACCACCTAAAAACCGAGTGCCTCTTCTGTGGTTTGCTGTTATTATCTGCGCTCTCCATCTGCTTGTCTCTTTGCTTCCATGTGATCAGTTCTTCATTCTCATTTACTTATACTGTCTTGTTTGGTGACTGCATTTGCATTTCTCTGTGTGCGGGTTCAGGAGGGGCGTAAGCAGTAGAATTACTTTTCCGCCTAAGTTTTTACAAATTGGGAGTGATCTATTCATCCCCCCCTTCTATATCACTCTTGCTGCGCTAACAACCTGAAATGCGAAAAACACGCAGGGAATGAGCCTTAAAACAAAAGGCTCAGTAGGGATCATCCGGGCCCTACCTCGCAAACCGAGAAATCGCGCGGAATGTAACTATAAGCTACCACTAGCAAGACGTAGAATGGGAGCTGCAAGAATAAATAAACAGGAAAGCTCTACTATGACTAGTACCGAGCGCACGACACGAAAAGTGAGACAACCCGTCAAAACTCCAAGAGTCACTACCAAACAAGACAGGAGTACCGTCCACTAGAAGCAAGGCCGGATGCGTCCACTGACAACTTAGACCGCGCCTTAGGTGTCCCCCTGCAACGCCCCAGGCGGAGACAGAGACACCGTACAAGCGACCACTGAACAAGGAACTAGCTGGGGTCGCGCTCGTCAGCGTGGGTCCAACCGCCCCCAACCACGTGTGCACACACAGACCATGCGTCCCAGGTCTAGCCCTCTAACTGGTTTTCCCCTCAGCCGGACTCTGGCTGCAAGACGTGGGGCCCTACGAAAATCAGTCTAAAAATCGTCTCTCGGGGTAGCCTCTCAACCACTCCCTGGTGGGACCACACGCGTGTCGGAAGGCTACGACTAGTGGAGGGTCATTGAAGGAGTAGACTCTCTAGTCAACGGAAAATAACGTCTAAACTGGACAAAGTACAAGGACTGCTCCTCGTACCAACATCGACTCACGGTGACCTCGGTCGGATCCACCTCACTCCCTGGGGTTCCCACGGCACCCACGTACGGCCTCCACATGATGCCCAGCATCAGTCGGGTCGCCGGTCAGCACGGGGATCGAAGTCCACTCCCCCGGGGTTAGGATCGGCAACAAACGAACTCCGGTCAGACAGCACGTAGTAAATGGTCGGTCGATGGACCGCCTCAGGACTCAAACGGTTCTCCACAGACCGTTTAACACTGGGACGGTCACTCACTAACCGCCTATCAACATGTTTAAACGGTCCTCCTTGGAGCGTGTAAGATATACATGGTCCCTCTTTGGACCGTTCCAGACTGTGAACGGCCTCCCACGGGACGGTCCAAGGTCTGGACAGGACTAGAACCACACGGTCTCCCACAGACTATTCATGACCTAAACGGTCTAACGACAGGCCGCTTGAGGAGCTGAGCGGTCCACCCTGGGGCCGCTAAGCCACCCAACGGCACAAAAACTAAACGGTCCTCATATGACTGTTAAAAACACAAGCGGTCCAACCTGGGACCGCGCGAAGGGACCAAACGGCCATATCACGACTGCATAGCCCTAAAATTGTGCAACGGTCAAAAACACCACAGTCAAAACGCCTCGAAGACCACGCTGGCCATGAGGGGAAAACGGTCGGCCACTTGGCCGCCCCAGGTATAAGCGGTCTATCAAATGACTGCGTACCCTGCCGACACTCCGAAGACATGGAACGGTCCACTTGGGGACTGCCCGAAGCCAAAAACGGTCTAGCTGAGACCGCTTAAGGACAAAAATGGTCACTGTTAAACCGCGTACATTCAGTGAAACTGAGAACGGCGAACATGGCGGAATTTTGCCGTTCCACGCCCCGATCACCCCCGGGTGATGGGGAAACAAAGGGGAAGCTTATCCCCATGATCCTAGGCACCCCACGGTGCCCTCAAACCTCCAAACAACACGGTAAAACACTAGATCGGCCCACGATCCCCAAAACATGGTTTTCCCACCGAGCTCAAATGAACCCCTCTCGACCTCCCATCGACCTAGAAATCGTGGGGAATGAAACTACGGGGCTAGGGGACCGTCACCCTACCTCGGTTTTGTCAGAGACGCGCCGGATCGCCGCCAAACCGCGAAGAATGCTTTTAGAACTCCCGAACCTTCACGATCTCCCACGAACCACACGTCGCCACGATCACCTCGCCGCCGCCAAGCCGTCGCCTCACCGCCGTCTACAGCCGGTGGGAAGCGCCGCCGCAAGCACGCCGGAGGAAGAAGAGGAAGGAGAGGGGGCGCGCGGTCACGGGAGAGAAGGAGGAAGAAGAAGAAAGAAGAAGAATAGAAAAAGAAAAAAATGGGTTTATATAGAAAATTTGGATTTTCTGAAAAATATGAAAAAAATAGAAATATATATTTTTGCGATCCTCGGAACACGCCGGTCGCACCGGTACCACCCGCGAGTAGGTGAATGACTCTGCTCACTCGCTACGGGGTTCCGTAGGTCTGCCAGAGAAAAACACGTGAAAACTACGGAACATGTTTCGGGATCTCCGAAATTGATCCGAAACGCACGGATCCGAACCCGAAAGGTGTCCGAAAAATAATTCCGGGCATAAAGAGAACAAATTCTTTGAGAAAATAAATCCGGGACCCAAGAAGAAGGATCCGAAAGTTCCGGGATATTATAGGCGTTACGTCCTTGTTGTGGGCTCTTCACCGCTTGAGGACTCTTGCCCTCCCTTATCCCCTTGAGCTTCCTGCTCTTGGACGGCAACGTAACATTCATCTGGATAAGCGCCCGACTGCGATGAACATCTCCCAACGTTAAGAGGACTCTGCTTGGCAGGCTGATCAGTGGATATCCCTTGTCTTCGTTGGAAGTCCGAGCTTTTAGGCGCCTTTTTAGGGAGCGCGCGGGCTTGCCCCGAGTGATGGGGGCGTCATCGGTCGGTTATGCTCGGATGCCTTTTGGGATCTTCCTAAGCGACCATTACTCGGACTTCCGAGCCTAAAGGCTGCCTAGGAAGTATTGGCCCGAGCGATTTGGGCTTTAGTATAAGTGGGCCCATTATTGGGGCTATCACTTGGGGAGTTCGGCCTGGTTGGGTCGGGTTGGACCTAGTTGGGCCGCTCCAGGCCGCATGTTTTTTGGGCCGCTGATTTATCCCTCTCCATTAACCTTTAGTTAGTATCTTTTCATTCCCCTATATCTTAGATTCTATTGTTGGCATGATTATTTTGGTGATTTGTGGTCAAGAAGTAATCTTTAGAAAGTTTTTTAGAAATGAATGTCATGTGAATCTGGAGAACCAAATTCTTTTTATTGGGGGAGAGTGTAACACTCTAGTTAATTGATAAGGACTAAAATAAAAATAAATAGACAATGGAAGTGAAAAATGAATTTATGTTGTAAATTAAGTTTAGTAGGTTAGCTTAAATAACTTGAAGTTTGATAAATTGTATGTGAATAAATATAGTAAATAAATAATTGATTTGAGGTTTGATTAAATCAAGAAATAATAGATTAAAAAGAGAACTCAATTAGATCAAGCTAATCAATCGAATGAGTCATAAATAATAATTATAATAAATAATAATTTAACAAGAGATTTAATAAGAGGATAGTTGAGTTGTAATGTATAAATATTTGATAAGATTATAGGTAAAGCTAAAGAGAATGAATTCATTATAAAACTACTTATAATATTACACTCCTAATGTAGAATTAAATTGGCAATTCATCAATACCTTTAAATAATATTTTTCATTTAAATGTTATGATAGTACTTTATTATTAAAAAAAGACCAAAGATGCATAAATAGAATGAGGAGTAAAATTACAATTGTCACATTTAATCCATTAACTATGTTATTTAGCAAATGTTTTCATAATTTTGGTAATGAATATTGAAGGAAAAACCTTGTATTTCCATTAATGAAGATGCATTGTAGCAATCTGGATTTAAATAAATCTAATATTTGAATAAACATGACTTCTTGAATAAAATAAGGATAAATTCCACGTGATGATTATAAGTTAAATAAAATTTTTGTAATAATTGTAATTAAGGAAATAGGCTAACTAAAATTTGTATAATAATGAAATGGGCTAAATGAAAATGATAGTTAACATAATTGAGAGATGGGATAAATAAAAGTGTAAATTTTATGTTTTTGACATGGGTTAAAAATCTAGTCATTTATTAGGCTAAAAGATGGATCTAATTGGAATAAAGGCCTAAAATTCGTAATTTCTAGAAACCCTAATTATAAGTGGACTAAACAAATTAAAACTCAATCAAATGGGCCTTAAATCGAAATTAAATCGGACCCAATAATGCTTAGATCATTCTCTATAGAAACCCTAGCTCAATTAGGGTGTAGGTTGAGGGTGGCGGCCCTAGATATAGATAGAACTGAGTTTTTCGGAGTTCTTCCCTATCTAGGTTTTCTAGACCTAATTAAGACTCTTAGGACCTTAAACCCTATAAAACTGATCCCAATTCCCCTCTAGTCTACCCTAGTTTGTGTTAGGAGGCTTTTGGGCGCGGGAGGAGTGATCTGGGAGGAGGAACCGAGGAGTTGAGCGACGTTCTTCGTGTTCTTCACATTTTTCTTCTTCTTCCTCGAGCAACTAAAGGTAGGTTTTCTCTCATGTATAAACCAATTAAAGCTTCAAATCATGATAATTCGCATGAGTGGGTGTTCCAAAATGCTTTTTGTCGAATTTTATAGACCTTATTGCATGTATTTGATGATTGAATCAAGATATGTCATTTTTCGTCAGAAATGAACCTACTGTTCCTGAACGCGTTACTAACAGGGACCATGTTTATGATCGCAGCCCCACGATGGATCGTGACTACAATAGTTTTATTTTTATGATCGTTAGTTTTTCTCTAGATCGCGGTGCCCTATCTGGCCACGTTCTTGAAGAATGCGCACCCTATACAGGCCGCGTTCTGAGAAGTTGTTGGTCTTATGAAGCGTGATTTTCTTTGTTACTGTAATGAACCTTAATAGGAAATAAGTTTTGGAATACTTTTGTTAACAGTAAATCAACTCTGAACATGTTTTAAATCTGTGAATAAGTTGATCTTATAATGACCCTAACTTTTGTTCCGATTGACCTCTCTTTAATCTTATGAATATCTCATGTAGTGACCTTGCCTCTTGATATTCTTCTTCTGGGAATGATTCCTACAAGTTAAATGAAAATAATAAGTGATTAATGAATTTATTGCCCTCTTGATAGCCTTGTTCCATTATTTTAAGGGATTCACGATTGCTACGTCACGAGCAATTATTGCTTTGTTTGAAGGTCGTGTCACTCCGGTGGTATTGACCTACCGCATTACTGTTTTTCGATTGATTTATTACACCCAATTCTTGGTGAAGTTAGGACCCTCCGCCAGATACTTCTTCCGTCCGACTGGAACTTCTTCATTAAGGCCTCAGTAAGTCTCCACGAGTATGGGATTCCCACTAGGACGCCGCGCAAGTTGTACCATAAAAACCCTGCAAACCACTAGAAAACCTCATCCTACTATGTAGGATAGGGTTTAACCGTCCTTCGAAATGACAGAACGAGGTTATGTTTGCATTTTGCTGTGTCTGTTTTAAACACTGCATGTACAAGAACCGCGTTCAGGTTCTATTTGGAGAAGGCAGATGACTAGATACCGCTTTCTCTTTGAACCCCGATTGGAACACGGCCATGTCACTGACCGAGTTCATGATGATAGCGGTGCATGTGCCAACTACATTCTGGCCAACCCTGTTTCATCTTGGACGACCGATCGTCTCTGCTTAAATGTGGCCCTGAAGCCAACCACGTTCAACCCAATTCCTCGATATTCATGTTCTATAATAATTGAGTGACTGCATGTCTCTAAGATAGAGATTTATCATGCATGGCATACTTCTTTATTACCCTTGACCACTGAGGGTAATATTGAGATTCTCGTACGTACCTAAGTTGACCTTATTGAATTCCTTCATGAGATTGTCCTAAGTTCTATGCTTAGTTCTCATTTCAATGAGATTCTTGACAGAATTTGTAATTTGTAATGTCCTATAGTTATTTGATTCCTTTTATGCTATTGGAACATAACTCCCTTTGGATCCGATTGGCCATTATTTAATGAATGAAAGTTATCTAGAAACTAATAGATTGAGACTACGGTCCAACCAACCCCAATGTCTGTGCGATAGGGCCCGATCAGGTCATGGGAGGAGCACCTGAATTACTCACTAACTGCGGGAGTATTAATCAAATGAGGTGACGACATTGCACCTAACCCAACGTAAGATTGAATGCTAGACATTTCAATGAATAAATGAATGAATGATCGAATTGATAGGAAATTGATTGATATGATAGGATTGTTCTTGACCCGGAATGGGTGAATTATTATTTGGAACTCTAATGCTATGGGCCAATTCAATAGTTATGTTCATTATATCGTTCAATTCATTGATATACCGTGATAGCTTGTCATTGATTCCTTAATGATCTATTTCATTTTCAAACTATTCCTTGATATTTGAATTATCTTGTACTTCTAGAGTTTCTATCTTAATTGATCATGCCATCTTGTATCTCTGATTGTCTCTTGAACTAGTGCATAGTTTTATACCGATTGGCATATGGTCATACTGCATATTGAAAGATATTACTTACTTATATTTTGCCTGACGATAGAGTTGTAATTTTTACTAAGCGTTTTTGCTCACCCAGCATTTCTTTAATGTTTTTAAGGTAATAAAGCGATTGAAATCCACTCAGATGGGCTGGGAAAAGTGTGAATGAGAGACCTTAGAGTTGTTAGAAGACCTGAGTCCTTTGCTATTTTCTTGAGTCTAGTTGTGTAGTGAGAGTCTTGTTTTGTGTCTTTTCTTTGAAATTTCAAATTGAATTAATAAATTGTAATAAGGACTTTGATTATTAATAGAATTATATTTTCATCCAATTTAGTCTTATTTTGTTTATTTTAGTGGTGGTTGTTTTCTGGCTGATTGACATGATTATTCTCTGCCACGTTCCGAGTAATTTCCACTGCTAATGGTTCAGGGTGTGACATAACTGGAGATCAATCTTAGAGAACACCCTAGCTGACTAAAGCTAATCAAACAAATCATCAATTCTCGTCAATGGATATCTATTCTTCACGGTCACTTGATCAAGTTTCTTGTAATCAATACACAACCTCATATATCCATCTTTCTTCTTCACAAATAGGATTGGTGCACCCCAAGGTGAAACATTAGGACAAATAAACCCCTTATTAAGTAACTCCTCTATTTAATTCTGCTAACTCTATTGGTGCCATCCTATACGGAGCCTTAGAAATAGGTTATGTACATGGATACAATTCAATAGTAAACTGAACATCACTGTCTAGAGGCAACCCTGGCAACTCATATGGGAACACATCCGTCAAATCCTTCACCACCTCTGTACAATTAACGAACTTAGGAGACTCCCCTAGGCCATAAACTACCACATTCACCAAGAAGAAGAGAAAACCTTGACTAATCATCCTACTGGCCTTCAACGCAGAAACTATTATCTTAGAGGACTTTACCTTAGGACAATGAAATACAAATTCTTCTTCTCCTAGAATCTAAAAGATAACCTTCTTGTGATGGCAATCCAACAAATCATGATATCTCTTCGACCAATCTATACCCAAAATAACATCAAAATACATATCCAGTAATTGAAAAATCTCCTGGCATAACTCTACCATCTACAAAAACTTCTAATTCCCTAAACCATCTAAGTAGAAATAGCTTCCCCAACAGGTGTAAAAACAAGTAACGCAGTGGTATCTAATATAAGAACAACACTACCAATCATCTTAGCAAAACTCACAAAAACAAAAGAATCTAGAACACCAACATCAAATAGAACATGAGCAAGATATCTAGCTATAGAGACCGTACCCCTTGTCGAACGTCTTGAAGCATCCACCTCCTCACGGGAAACATGATATACTCTGGCTGGTGCTATAACCTACTGCGCTGCTCCCCTGCATGAACTCCCATATGCACTGGACAATTCTTAGCAATGTGTCCAACATTGCCACATTGATAGTACTGACCTAATGACTTTATACACACCCATGCATGTTTCTTACCACAACCTGAACAAACAAGAAAAGTGGAAATCTAATCTTGTTGTTGCTGCCGAGTACTGTAGTCATGCCTGCCCTCATACTTCTTCTTCTTAGGAGACCCAGACATAACCTGACCTGGTGCCTTTCATTTTCTCCATGCCTTCCTACTTTGATGCGTCCTATCTGCATTATCCTCCGTAACATAGACTGTAGTCACCGCCGCTACTAATGTCTAATAGGCTATACCCAGTGCACGAGGCTCTCGACAACGTGGGGTCTCGGGAGGGGCGATGTACGCAGCCTTACCTTGAAAAATTGAGAGGTTGTTTCTTGATTCGAACCTGTGACCTCCAGGACACGCAAGAGGCGACCCTACCATTGCTCCTAAGGCTGCCCTCTAAAAATGACCAACGCAAGCCTCGAAATTGCAACCTCAAATATGTAACTTAACACTTTAACCAACTGAGCTAAAATAACAACATTCTCCCGAAGATAATCTCAAAGTCCATCTACAAATCTCTGGGCTCTCCTACGTTCATCCTGACAAATGTAAGGAGCCTACTTTTCCAACTCAACAAACCTCGTCTTGTATTGTAACAATGTTACGCCACCCTACCTTAGATTAAGGAACTCTCACTCCAACTAATCCTGAATGTGCATCGGAAAATACTTCTCTCTAAAAACTACTAGAAACTCATGCCAGTGAACCCCATCCTAACGACCACCAAACCTTGTTCTCAGCATGGAACTCCACCACTCATCTACTGCATCTTGAAGCATATATACTGCCAGACGAGTCTTATCATCCTCCTTACAACAAATAGCTGTGAAGATCTTCTCCATTTCTTTGATCTATTGGTCTGCTACATCCGGCCTGCTCTCCCCCTTAAAGGAAGGATGTCCCATCCTCATAAACTTCTCCATAAGTGATATCCCAACCAATCTATCATCACCACGATCAACCACTCTCTGCTGCACATTCTGTGCCTATCCTTCAAATGCACCTAGGAATCTCTCAAATTGATCGCATGCACCACAACGTCTTCTAGATCTCGTCATCTCCTCACTGCAACTCAAAGGAAATCCCATAAGCCAACACTTCTACCAGGAACTTTAAGTATCAATGACGGGTCAAATACAATGGAATGTCAAGTGATAAAGCTCTCGTCGGCTCTAATATCAAAACCCATGTGATGCCTGTCAGCGTAGGGATGGACAGGAGCCTGTGCATGTGGCCAAGAGTATTAGCACATGTTGACTTGCCATCACACATTCCACTATATTTGAACACACATACATATGCCTTCTGAATAGGGACTTAGCGAAAGCGTTTCCATTCATAACAATAGATATATACGTTCATGTTTGTCATTAGTAAATAAAGTCCTACATCGGGCAAGCAAGCAATTACATTAAAGGCTCAGAAGCAAGAACTCGCTCACCGACGCAAAACACTACAACCAGCACGAGCATCGCAAGCTCTAACACTGGTCAGCACTACCTACTGTCATATCAAAATCTCACTAATTGGCACCTAAAAAGAGATAGAGAACTATCTGAGTACAACAACTTAGTAGGAACTTAATACAAGACATCACTTCAACGCGCCATCATATTATATTTAGGTCTCATTTGAAAACTCAATGAGATTATGCATTTTTCCATAATCATTTAGAGTGAGAATAATCCAATGAAAAGGAGATTTTGGGAGATTATGAAAAGTGGAGGTTTTTCGCTCTATCTCTCTCTAAAAAGTTAGATTATGACTTTTGAATAATCTGATGTGACATTTAGACATTTGGTGGAGCTTTGGATGGGTGAAGATTTCTAAGCCATAATCTATGACCTATTGGATTCTCAAACGCGCCCTTAATCTCAATCGTAAAAATTGTCAACTTGTATGTAACGATCTTTTTCATATTATACGATAATACGTAAGTACAACTACATGGTTTAGGAGACAATGAAGCAAAAATATCTCATGAGCTGATCAAAAATTTAAACTTCGGCGGGAAAATAATGAGGGTATCTCATACCACCATTCAAGACGGTTGAGATCAAAGATGAACATTATGAAGTTACACATGTCATCTAAGATTAACATGGTATAATATGAATTTGTAACATGTTTTTTATAATACGAAATTGAACTTGACTTGCAATAAAGACTTAAAAACTTATGTCAATCAGAAACTTAACTGTAAAGAGTTCATGATCTTATAGTTGTTTGGACTATTATTACTTCTACATTTTCATGCACACAGAGTGTAGTACGTGAAATGGTTTATGAAGAGCAGCTAACATACAAAGTGGTCGGTCAGTAATTTGTACATAACTTGCATTCTTTTCATAATTATATTATAATATAATGTTCATAAATACATCATCCATATATCAACCAGAGCAATCAAACATAAAAACACAAATGATTAAAGTTAAACAGAAGGACTGCCACCTTGCAATATGTAAGCTCTTGCATTTGCATACTCACTTAGACAAGGACAGCAATAAGTCAGTTGGGTATCTCCGAACGGGTGAGTCAGTTGGGTATCTCCGAACGGCTGATGCTTTCGCGCGCGCGTGTATGTTGGGGGGGGACCTCTACGGGGTTCACACAGCAATCACGAATACGATGTTTTGAGATTTACCTGTATGAAATTTATTTATTAAATTTATGAAAAAATGATTAATTAAGTTGGGTTCCATCCAACACGGTCGTAAAAGATCTGCCGCTTGATCAAAATCTCGACCTCTCTTCTTGAGGTTACCACAGTGTGGAAGGCTCCACCGATGTTATGATCCACCTATGCCCTCTGATTGAAGATGTAGAGTCGGCGGTGATCGTCCAGACTGCGTGACGGCTGATGAGAAATTTGGAACGACCAAGATTTAATTTAATGCGGCCATGTGGACTCCTCCAGGTCAGGTGTGTGCGATTTGGATTCTGGAATAGAGGGTCCCACCGCCATGGCTGGCTCGGAGTGGATCGATTTCCAGGAATCGATTGCAAACATATATGGCATCAGGAGGACCAGCACTGGCACTGCCGCCACAAGAGGAGAGAGCAGGTAGGGGGCCATGGGAACCTCCTCGAAGGCCGGGAAGGGGAAGCGTAGAGAGGGGAAGAAGAAAGGTGAGATCCCGGAGCACACGCTCGCCTTGAGGCAGCGCCTCCGCGACGCTCTGAGCCTCGGAATCAAGTATTCGTCCTCTTCAAGGCCCTCTCTTTCTCTCCGAGAAATATTTGCTTTTCTTGCTCCGCTTCCCTTCACTCTTCCTCTCTGGATATATTATTATCAGGGTTTGTGAGTTTTATGCGAATTCTTTGTTATCGTTCAGGGTAGCGGTCCCTCTCGGTGTGTACAATATGATTCTTTAGTTTCCTGAGTTTTCTTTCTACTTTTGCTGCTTATTACAGTTTTAGCTCAAAAGGGAGTGGCTTAAAATAACCAGTGTGGGATCACAATTATGTTTCCGATTTAATTTTGTTGGCATTCTAGATATGTGCAGTTTCATCCATAAAGTGTTACTTTTGATATCATAGTATCAGGGGATCTGCCCACACACGCTTGACTTTGTCAAAGCCGTTGCACCTGTAGATAAACATTGTTGTATATTCATTGTTATCCTTACTCTTCACGTCACCCAGTGGATGACGATAATCTTTGTTATTAATGTAAATCTGTAACAACCTCATACAGATATATATATGATGTTTGCGGTGCTTCTCAACAACAAGGAGAGAACACCACTTTCTTCCTCTCAATTCATCTCTGTTCTTGTTCTGTTATGGTATCAGAGCGGTAATGGCAGAAGAATTAGTCCCGGTGACGAGTATATCGTCAACATAAACTAACACAGCAAGAAAAATATTACGACAGCGATAAAAGAAGAGTGATGAATCTGTTTTGGAGCCTCGAAACCCAAGTTGTTGAAGACAGGAGCTGAGACGATGAAACCAGGCTCGAGGAGCCTGCTTGAGGCCATAGAGAGATCGACGCAGCTTGCACACATGAGTGGGATGCCGTTCATCATTAAAACCATGGGGCTGTGTCATGTAAATAGTTTCTTGAAGATCACCATGTAAAAAGGCATTTGAGACATCAAGTTGTCGAATAGGCCACTGATGTGAGACAGCAAGAGAGAGAATAGCACGAATGGTAGTGGGTTTGACGATAGGGCTGAAGGTTTCAAGATAATCGACCCCAACTTGCTGCGTGTAACCCTTGGCGACCAAACGGGCTTTGAAGCGCTCAATGGAGCCATCAGCACGTCGCTTAATTCGGAACACCCACTTGCTGCCGACAACATTAGCACCAGGCGGAGGAGGAACCAACTCCCAAGTCCCATTCCGAAGCAGTGCAGAGATTTCTTCAGCCATTGCAGCTCGCCATTGTGAAGACTTGGCAGCCTGGGTGAAGCATGTGGGTTCCACCTCAGCAGCAGAGGAAACAAGTAGAGCCGTAGGTAAATGTTTTGATGACATGTTGCGCAATTGCATAGGATGAGATCGCTGAGGTGCAGGCTTAGCTTGCTGCAAATGAGCATCCGTGCTTGTTGATTGAACCAAGTCCCTGCTAAGATCAACCACCAGGGGTATGCCATCCGAATGTGTAATGGCAATAGCTTGTGTAGGAGCCGCACACTGGGTGGGAGATGGGTGTGTTGTGGTCAAGGCATGGTCAACAGGGGAGGTGCTACTTGTTGGTGGATTTGTTGAGGGAGGAGCTGAGGGTTGGGAGACCTGTGGTGGTGGTTCGGCATTAGAGGTTGCAAAGGTGTCTAATGGTAATGTGGTGGAAGGGTGTAGGGAAGGAGAAGAGATCATACTTGAGGATCCATTTCCTGTAGTAGCAGTGAAGTCAGCAGTAGCACACAACCAGGGAAGAGGGAGCAAAGGAGGCAACTGAAAGGAATTGGAAGTGGAAAAGGGAAAGGTGGTTTCATGAAACTTAGCATGCCGCACATAATAATATCGACCCGATTCTTTATCTAAACAACGGTATCCCTTGCGACGGGGACTATACCCGAGAAAGATGCAAAGACGAGTGCGATATTCAAATTTGTTGGTTGTATAGGCACGCAATAAAGGGAAGACTACACAGCCAAAGACTCGAAGAAACATGTAGTCTGGGGCTTTACCAGTAAACTTTTGAATGGGTGAGAGCCCATTAAGCACAGAAGTGGGTAGTAAGTTAATTATGTGGACATCACTTTCAAAGGCAAAATTTCAATATTGCTTCGGGACAGATCCATGAGCGAGAAGGCAGAGCCCATAATCAACAATATGTCGTATTTTTCGTTCGGCCGAACCATTCTGCTCATGAGTATAGGGGCATGCAACCCGATGTTGGATGCCAAAGTGAGAAAGATATGATTGAAGCCTACGAAATTCACCTCCCCAATCTGATTGTAAGGCAACAAGTTTTGCTGAAAATTGGCGTTCCACTAAGGCGTGAAATTTTTGAAAATGGAAATAACCTGTGAGCGTGCAACAATAGGATAGAACCATGTAAACTTCAAGTAATCATCAACGAAGATAAGAAAATAACACTCACCGTTGACAGATAAAAGCGGGGCAGGGCCCCAAACATCACAGTAGACAAGCTCAAGAGGTTTCGTGCTGACAGAAGCAAGGAAGGCAGTATCGGTTTCGGTACCGGTTTCGGCCGATACCGAAACCGATACGTACCGGTTTCGGCCGATACCGAAACCGATACGTACCGGTTTCGGTATCGGTTTCGGTTGAAACCGATTGAAACCATTCAAAAAACTAAAAAATATTGAACCTGTCTAGTTTCGGTCGAAACCGTCCGATTTCGGACCGAAACAGGTCGGTTTCGGACCGAAACCCTTATGGGTTTCGTCCGAAACCATTAAAAAAGTATTTTTTTTAAGGTTTCGGACCTGCTACAGTGAGCAGGCCCGGTTTCGGATCAGTACCGACCGAAACCGATACGTTTCGGCCGAAACGTATCGGTTTCGGCCGATACTGCCAACCCTGGACAGAAGTAGTAGGGGATAATGGAAATTTAGACGCTTTGCGAAATTGACAAGCAGGTTAATCATTAAATGAAATTTTATTGCTCGAACATGGTAAAGTAGAAGAACGTAGGACAGAAGACAGTTCGAAACTGAGAATGCCCAAGACGAGCATGCCAGACATCAGGGCTTGCTCGTTCACCAAGAAAACATAAAGGAGTAGACACCAAGTTATTGATGGGAGGTGGTTGTCGACATGCTTCCAAACGATAGAGTCCGCCTTCACTGCGCCCTTGGAGTAATGGAATCCCCGTAGCCTTATCCTTGACAACAACGTGATCAGGATGAAATTCAAAATAGCAATGGTTATCATGTGTGAAATGATGTACAGAAAGGAGGTTTTGTTTAATGGTAGGAACATGTAAGACAGATGAAAGAGAAAAATGGCATTTACCAGAGGCAAAGGTGGTGGATCCAGTGTGTGCAATTGGCAGACCATTCCCATTACCAATTCGTAACTGATCATGTCCCTTGTAGTCAGTCGCCAGAGAGAGTCTATTCAGATCAGCAGTGACATGATGGGTTGTGTTGTCGGAGCACTTCAATATCTCACCATGACACGTCCTGACATCACCTTTGCAGTAAATAAAGTTTGTCAATTTATGCGTGATCCTCGGGACGATCACTGGCAAGCAGTGAAGCTCATATTACGTTATCTCAAAAACACTGCTCACTTTGGTCTCCTCATTCGTGCTGCTTCATCCCAACAATTACAAGCATTCTCTGATGCAGATTGGGCTGGTTGTCCTGATGATCGGCGATCAACTAGTGGCTATGCAATTTACATGGGTGGTAACTTGGTCTCCTGGTCTGCTCGCAAGCAACCTACTGTGTCCAGGTCTTCCACAGAAGCCGAATATCGGGCAATTGCTAATGCCACCGCTGAGTTGCTGTGGTTACAATCTCTGCTTACAGAACTTAACTTTTTACCGTCAGCACCCCCATCTTATGGTGCGATAATCTGGGCGCTACTTACCTAACTGCAAACCCACTATTTCATGCCCGCACAAAGCATATAGAAATAGATTTCCACTTTGTTTGGGATCAGGTGGCTCGTGGACTGCTTCACGTTAAGTTCATCTCCTCCAAAGATCAGTTGGCAGACATTTTAACAAAGCCCCTGGCCACTGTCCGCTTTCAGCTGCTGCGATCCAAGTTGAACCTCCAATTCTTAGTCTTCTACTTGCGGGAGGGTATCAGGGGATCTGCCCACGCTTGACTTTGTCAAAGCCGTTGCACCTGTAGATAAACATTGTTGTATATTCATTGTTATCCTTACTCTTCACGTCACCCAGTGGATGACGATAATCTTTGTTATTAATGTAAATCTGTAACAACCTCATACATATATATATATGATGTTTGCGGTGCTTCTCAACAACAAGGAGAGAACACCACTTTCTTCCTCTCAATTCATCTCTGTTCTTGTTCTGTTACATAGGAGGTTATACTTGCTACAAAAACTTGAGTTGTATGCAATGATTGTATTATCGGGTTCTGAGTACTGGCTGGAGATCATACACGTTCACCGGCTGCGTTAAAGATGGGTACCTGATCCTGGAAAGTGCTAAACTGCACAGAATTGAATGCGAATTTTCAGTCGCTTTGTTTTTAGCGTATAAGTTATTGATGCCGTTGATATAGTTTTATCATTTAGTACTTTCTGAATGAATTGGTATGTATTTGGGTTTATTGAACCGATTTCATCATGTCTTAAACATGTGAGTTCAATTTAGTTACTGTTAACTACTGTCTGTAATGATTAATTATGTAAGTTCTAATATGGATATATAGTAATTTCCTTATAGTCTTCATGGAACATTTTTGTGTCCCGATTGTACTTAAAATCTTGATAGCACTAAGTTAAATTTAACTCTTGTCAATTGTCATTACTTGTAACCTGTAGAATTTTTTTTTAGAACCTGCTTTCGGACAGAAACAAGGTGTTAAAAGGTGTTCTAATGTTCCATGCATATAGGGCTGTTTTGACTCATAGGGGAATTTGTTATTAACTAACACGAATAAATTTGCAAAAAGGACTCCAGCTTCTAATGCCCACCTTTGATAGAAAGAGAACCATGAATCCAGCTTCATGCTCCAGTGATCCCCCAATTCATTTCCTTCACCTAATCTGTTAGAAAACTATCCAGCATAACTTTGAATCTGTTTTAGCTCTTGAAAGTTTTGGCTTCAGTAACATTTTGTTTTGCAGATTTTGTGATGATAAAGGAAGAAAGTGGCAATGCCGGAATGCAGAGATCATGGGACATGCAGTCCGTGCAATGTCTGCATTTCTTGGTTGTATCTCTTCAGATCTATTACAACATCCTCTCATAAAGGTCTTGGACTTTTAACTTAAGCGATGGATGTTACTAGTCCGGACTAATGTTTCCTTTTGTGAAATTTGACTGTTGCTATTTGCTATATTTTACATGAAGATATCAATTGTGCTGTTTGCATTTCAATGAACAAGATTCCCCTGAAAACTGAATTAATCAGCGTTATCTCTTTTCTTGTTGAATGTGTATCGACTTTGCATGCTTCTAGTTTCATTGAAGATAAACATTTCTGTTTTTCTGTCAAACTTCTGATATGATTGGTTAATATGCTCAATAGAAAACTTATGTCGGATCTGAAACTTCAGTCTCACCTTCAGGGCCATATTCTGTCTTGGAGGTTTACTGAAAATATAATTTGTTTACCAATGGTCTGCTAGGAATGAAACAGGGAAGATAAACACAAACCATTAGCTCTCTTTTATTTCCAAGGGGGACAATTTTGAACGATTACATTATCATTTACAAAAGGCATTATTTACATTATCTATGACAACAAGTAGGCATTTGTAGTTTGGCACCCATAAGGCTACCTTGTGCTCCAGGACTGCCTCTTTTCCAGCATTCCATACCGAAGGCCTGTGGCAGAAGCATCAATTTATTCCAATATAAATCACTTTTTACAGATGAAAATTGAGAGGAGACTGATGGAAATATCTTTGAAGAAACAACGATCTAGAAAGAGTTTTTTTGAATAAGTTTGTATATCAGTCAATAAGTCTTTAAAATTTTAAATATGCACTTGGATTGCGATCACTTTGCTTGTGAATAATGCCATAGTAACATTCTAACTACTAAGGAATTAAATGGTGTTGAGGAATTTTACTGGGACTTGCCAGATAGAATTTATGGCATCATCATCATCATCATCATCATCATCATCATAGCCTTATCCCAATTAATTGGGGTCGGCTACATGAATCCTGTTCCGCCAAAGATTTCTATCAAGTGCAATATTCATATTTAAACTCAAGGAACTAATGTTCTTCCTAATAACATCGCACCATCTCATTTTAGGTCTTCCTCGAGCTCTTTTACTAGCATCCACTAAGATTTGGTCACATCTTTTAACCGGCGCTGAGTTAGGGCGACGAAACACATGTCCAAACCACCTGAGTCTATTTTCTCTCATTTTGCTATCAATTGGAGCTATCCCTAAGTCCTTACGGATGCGCTCATTCCTAATCTTGTCTTTCTTAGTCTTGCCACACATCCATCTCAACATCCTCATCTCTGCTCCACACATTTTGTGGATGTGTTCCTTTCGTACTGCCCAACACTCGGTACCATATAACAAAGCAGGTCTCACAGCCGTTCTATAAAACCCCCCTTTGAGTTTCACAGGCATACGACGATCACAAAGGACACCTGATGCACTTCTCCATCTTAACCAGCCTGCCTTAATCCTATGCGTAACGTCATCATAAATCTCCCCATTCTCTTGTATGATAGACCCTAAATATCGAAAGCTACTACTATTCGGAATGTTATGTCCATCAATTAGAACCATGTCTTCCTGAACCACTCTCCCATTACTAAAATTACAGTGCATAAACTCTGACTTACTCCTACTAATTTTAAAACCTTTAGACTCCAAGGCAAGTCTCCAACGCTCTAACTTAGCATTTAGAGCATCAATACTCTCATCAATTAAAACAATATCGTCTGCAAATAGCATACACCAAGGGATATCCTCATGCAATTGTTTAGTTACTTCATCCATAACTAAGGCAAAGAGATACGTACTTAGTGCAGAACCTTGATGCAAACTTATAGAAACGGGAAATTCACTAGTCTCCCCAGCAATAGTTCGAACACTAGTAATAGCACCGCCGTACATATCTTTAATCAAATCAACATATACTTGAGAGATTCCTTTCTTTCTTAATGTCCACCAAATCAATTCTCTCGGTACTCGATCGTACGCCTTCTCTAAATCAAGAAAAATTATATACAAATCTTTTCTCATCTCTCTATACTTCTCCATTAGCTGCCGTAGTAAGAAAATAGCTTCTGTAGTAGATCTATTTGGCATAAAACCAAACTGATTTTCCGATACAGTAGTCATACATCGGAGGCGTTTTTCAATTACTCTTTCCCAAAGTTTCATAGTATGACTCATAAGCTTAATTCCACGATAATTATTACAACTTTGAATATCTCCTTTGTTTTTATAGAAAGGAACTACAACACTTTTTCTCCAAACTTCTGCCATTCTCTGTTCCTTTAAAATTTTATTAAAAAATTTAGTTAGCCACTGAATACCAATATCTCCTAGGCCTTTCCATACTTCAATAGGTAAGCCATCTAATCCTAAGGCCTTGCCCACTTTCATTTTCCTTAAAGCATCCTCCACTTCTGACATCTTAATACGCCTGAAATATTGATATTTATCAAATATTGTGGACTCTTGGGTACCTTCTAGAGATAAATCCTTGACGGAATCTCCATTAAGTAACTTCTGAAAATAGCTATGCCACCTCCCTTTAATCTCAAGATCCTTAGTTAAAAGCCTTTGATCTTCACCTTTAATGCATCCCGGACAATAATTAAATCAGATGGGATGTCATAACCTAGGTTCCTAAGGTCACCATGCTAGGAAAACTCAACATGTTGTGATCTAAAATTATTGAAAATGACAATATGAGAGAAGTGGCTCACATTTGATGGGCTCCACATGGTGAACAAATGGAGGAAAACAGGGGTCATATCTAAATATGCTCTTCTCTTCCTCTTTTCACGTAGGGATCTCAAAGAGCCCACAGTGAAAAACTGGAAGGATGCTCTCCTTGCGGGAACACTGTTTAGATGGGTTGTTGCCAGATGCAAAGGAGGTGGAGCAATGAGGAGAGAAGGTGGCAAAAAACTCAGAAATGTGATTTTATCCCAATCCATAGCCTAGACAGAAGAATTATGTGCAGCGGTGGCAAAAGGTGAGGAGGAGGCTGCAGTAGGGAGATGTATATATGTAAAGTCTTTTTCCCGATTTGAGAATGGAGAAGAGTAAGGAAGCAGAGGGAATGGAGAGGAAGAGGTTGAATGGGAGTGGAAGACAGAGAAAGCAGTGAGAGGAAGGAAAATGTGTGTGACAGAGAAGAGAACTGAGTGAGAAACTGGTTTCCAAAACTGGGAAAAAAAAGAGGGGGGTGAACAGCAAGGGAAGGAAGGGAGAGCCATAAGACATTGGGGAAGTGTAAACAAAGAAGAAAGAGACTCATTGGAAGGGAACCAGGAGAAAACCACCTATGGACATACCCTAACGAAACCGGATGAAAATTCACTTAGACTGGATGAAAACTCCCTCTTCTATATTATAGGTTATAGATTATTATCAATTCATCATCATCATAAGTGGTGTGGACACCGCAACAGGCCTTCGAGTTTACCAGCGTTGCCGCCGGCGCTTCAGCTCGGTGGTCACGTCTTTGTGGCTGTGACATAGTTATCCTATGTTATATTTTGTTATTATGTTGTTGTCTTTGTGTGCCTAAACTTAAGTGGGCCAGTTATGTTGTGTTTGTATTATCTTTATGTTGTTGTGAGCTCATTAGTGGGCTGGTATGCTGTAGCCCTAGGATCTAGACTTTTTTTACTTGTTTGATTTGAACCCTTGATGCTTTGTTATAGCCCTATATAAGGGCCTGTGATGGTTAATGAGTGGATAATGCTGGATTAGTTTTGCTTAAGACCGTGTGTTTTCTGAGAGAGGAGCGTCCTAAGAGAGGAACGGTCGTGAGAGGCGAGAGGGTGTAGCAACCCGGATTGAATGAAATATATAAATGAATGAATATAATCTCTTGAATAAAATAAGGATAATTTTGATATAATTATTATGAGCTAAATAAAATTTGCAATAATTGAAATGGTAATTTGGGCTAATGCTAAGGCCTAATTGGGCTTAAAAGATAGAATAAATCCTTAAAATTTGTATTGCCCCAAATCCCTAAATGGTAATTGGGTTAAATGGGCTAAAACTTAAGTAATTGGACCTAGAATCTTAACTAAACCCAAATCCACTTAGATTAGGTCGTGCTCTTGTGAAACCCTAGTCTAATTAGGGTTAATCTCGTGTTAGGTGGCCCTAGATTTAGATAAAAATCGATTTTTTTGGAGTAAAATCTATCCCTTGGGTAATAGGTCGAAGTAGGACTCTCGGGATCCCTAGAATCTATAAATAGAACCCTAAATCCCTTCTAGCCAACCCTAATAGTTTGTGGAAGAGGTTGGAGGTCGTGCTAGGTGTGGATCGAGGAGGAGGATCGAAGGTTTAGTCATCTCGCGTTCTTCTTCCTCTTCATCCCTAAACTGATTCTAAGGTAGGTGTTCTCTCAGGCTAAACTCGAATTAATCAACCATACATGTGTTGTTGCATGCCTAGTTTGTTTTAGTACCTTTTCTCCCAATTTCTATTGATTATCATGCATGTATTTTGAGTTTTATGGACGATGTATCGTTGTTTCATGTTTTCCCACTGTAACGAGCTTTTTGTTGAGATCGCGTCTGTCACAGGGAGCGCGTTCTGAATGTGTCTCCACGATAGACCGCGTTCTCCTGATCGCGGCGCGCAACTTGATCGCGTTCTGATAGAGACGCATCGCCTGAGACGACAGCGTTCTTTCTGGGGTTTGCCTGAAACCCTAATTTTTCGAGCATGTTAAATTTGTAAATTTTGAGCCCAAAAATCATGTTTTTATTTAAACATGTCGGCTGAACAACTAAATGATTAGGTAAATCATATTGAAACATGATTAAATTCCTTAAAATTCTTTCTTTCGATCTTATGAACCCTTCTTATGATTAATGCTACCTTCATGTCATCATTTATCTTCATGTCATGCTCTTTTCTGGAAATTGATTTCAGCATGCTTAGAAGACTTAGATAATAACTTGTGATTTAAGTTAATCCATGGTAGCCTTTGATTTTTAAATTATTATTATAAGATCGGCGCTTTAATATACTATGTTCTGTTTATCGTTTTATCTTGAGGAACATGTCACTTTGGTGGCATGTATCTACCGTTTTCTATTGTTTATGGTTCCATCGTATAGCCTATTCTTGGTGAAGTTAGAACCCTCCGTCGGATATTCCTTCCGTCGGACTGGAACTTCTTTACTAAGGTCTTCGTAAATCTCTGTGAGTCATTGCTTCTCACATGGACGCTGAAGTAGTTGTACCCTCAAAACCTTGATAATCTCTTAGAATCTTGTCTTACTGGTTTAAGATGTGATTCGACTGGCCTTTGGAATCATAGAACGAGGTTCTGTTTAGTCCGTTCTGAACGCGACCGACCTAGAGACCGCATTCAAGCTTTTGTTTCCTGAAGGCGGCGTACCCAGAGATTGCGTTCATGTTTGGACGTGCCCGACCTTCAGACCGCGTTCTCGTGATCGCAACCCTATCCCCAACCGCGTTCAACCCTGGTTTTCATAAATCGTGACAGTACGATCGATCGCATTTTATCAAGTTCTGTAAGTCCGAGGTTGACTGTTTTGATGTGTTTTGACGTGATTATCATCCTTATAAATTTGTACCCCTTATTCTTTCATGAACTTATCCTAAGATTCTATATTCGATTTCCTTTCAATTGATATATGTTGTTACATAGACCTTGCATCTTAATTATTGCTTATTGTTGTTCTGGAACATAACTCTTTTGATTCCATTTGGCCATTATTCGTTATCTGAAAATTTCCTAGTGATTATTAAGGGTTTTGGGTCTATTTAACAATCAATGCCACTTCAGACGGAATGTCAAATCATATTGGGCTCATGAGAAACTTATATTGGGCTCATGAGAAAACATTATACCGGGCTGTTGCACCCGAAATTTTTTCTCGAAATATTTTGAGAATTTTATTGTAAAACAACCGACGGAAATATGGCGTAGCGTCAACACCGTCGAATTGTGGAGTATCTCCGTGATTTAGGGTCCATTGGCCCGACAACTCACAACCACGACTGGCGTCGCAACAAAGAGATTAGTGAGGGAAATACACGTGCATACCCGTCAAAGTAGCCGAGCAAGTGTATCACACGGCACGGACGGGCGCAAAGATTCCTCCCCACGCGGCGACGCACAACCAAACAACAAACAAGATGGTCCTCCGCTCCCGCGGGAGTCTCCACCGACGAACGGCTGTTACGCGGTGAAGAACGGGCCTCCACAGGCTATAAATGCTCCACCACGGCTTCTTCTCAACTCAGGTTGACAGAAACGGAGCAAAACAACGTCGAAAGGAGCCAAAAAGGGTGCTAAGGGGCCAAACGACCCCTCTGGGGCGCGACCGGCCCGGAGGGGGGGCGCGGCCACCCCGCGGGGGCCCAGTAGGCCGGCCGACCCTGCTGGCCTCCTAGCGGGGTCGCGCGACCACTCGTGGACCCCGGCGGGTCACGTGACCCAGCTAGGCCCCCCCAACGGGGTCAATTGACCCCGTTGGGTCCGCAGGTCGCCCCCCTTTTCTCTCCGGTCCGGGTTTTTAAAAAAAAAAGAAAAAAAGAGAGAGAGAGGGGTCAAAAAGCCTTTTGGCCACCCCACCTTAACAAAAAAATGGGTTTTTGCACCTCACCTTGACAGAATTAAGGCCAAAGCTCATTTTTTTTGTCAGAACTGAGACAAATCCTCACGGTTTTGTCAGGGTGGGCCCTCCTACCTTCTATAAATAGACCCCCAAGGGTCCGGACTCAGCATCGAGACACACATAGAGAGATCGAGGAGGAGAACACACGCCAGCGCAAGGAGCTTGTTGTTTGTTTGTTCTGACCTGCGAGGGGTAAGTCCTCGAGTCTTGTATTTATGCCCCTACGGGGTATGTTTGTAATTATGCCCCTCAGTGGGCCATGTTTGTAAGTTTCTACGTCCCGGGGCGACTAATTAAGTAGTTTCGTCCATATAATGGGAGAATGACGAAAATGTCCCCCCCGGGGTCATAAGAAACAAAATGTCCTGTCATTTGCAGTTATACCCTGCAATTTTTTGTAATTGGGGCTACGTCCCTACTTCTCGCGTTAGTGTGGATCTTTGTACAGTCGACAACTCGCCGACAACCCTTGTACCCATTTGGGCTATAAATGTATCCAATGTGCTCTACAAATTTCCTTTGCATGTCAATCGGGGAAAATTATAAGAAAACCCCTCCGACTTGTGGAAATTACACACATACCCCTCTTTTGACAGAATTGACAAATGCGTGCCTTCTATGAAGCCCCTTGTCATTCCTTCGGTCCGAAAGTGTTGTTAGCTCAGTCCGACACTTGGGTGCCACCTCAAACCTAGGTCTATAAAGGGTGTGGTAAAATTATCGAAATACCCCTATGACTTAGAAATGGCCTAGTAGCCACCGAAACCCTCCAGAAACGGCCTCAACGCCTTGGGAAGCCGGGAACCCGGTCCTACTTCCGTCCAACCCAAAAAAATTTCAGAAATATCCCTGGCCTGGTAAAATTACCAAATACCCCCGGAGGCGTAAAATTATCAAAATACCCCCAGGGACCAGGAAACCACCCGTGACTTCAGACACGCCTACATCTTCCACTAAATCATTTTTCTACTCCTAAATTTTAGGGTTTTGCCCAAATACGAGGGGCCTCAGTTGAAACCCTAACTCAGTCATTCTGTTGGTCGGTGGTAAGCGAGTGGACACTGTGAGCCCTCCAAATGAGCTTGCCCTCAACATCAGAACCCCCATAGAAGGCTTGGAAATTTCTTTGACAGTTAAACAAAGTTGTTCGGACGTTAGGCTGATGTAAATCAACACTGACTGCGGTCAGTGGGGAGAGGTCTAGCATCCGAACCCAAATCGTCTGATATTATACGCACCCACGGAATAAACCCTTCACACATAGGGGGGATGTTTCTTTTGAAAAAGAACATTATTCTATTTTATCTACGATAAAAATTCCATGGCCGATAGACTGGCATGTCCGATGGGACCTTTCCCGCCTTTCTTCTTTCTGTCAAAGAAAGTCCCTAAACTTTCTTCAAGGTTCTGATCGCCTCTTTTCCTCTGACAGGACGGGAAGAGGAGGGCTCATTTCCTTCACTCACGTGAGGGGTCTTTGTGCATCTGCGCACTTTTTCCACTTGTGCTACGCACCACCACCAACAACTACGATGACGATGGCAGCCATCACCTACGCCCCCCAGGTCATCGCCAACTACGCCAGGTTCCGATAATTGGCGACCCCACTTGTGTTCGGCGACTTCCCGCCAGTCGTCGGCTCGCCCTTCTTCTTGGGCGTGGTGCCTGTGGTTGAGGCCAGCTCAGCCACGCTTGCAGCAACAACTACTATGGGCGTCAGGCCCTCCACTTCAGCAACTGGCCGGGTCCGCTCGGCCAACAAGCCAGCCGTTGGGGGTGTCAGGCCCTCGGCTGCATCAATCGGCCGGGCCTGCCCGGTCAAGAAGACAACTGTCGGGGGTGTCAGGCCCTCGGCCCCAGCAGCTGGCCGGGTTAGCCCGGTCAACAAGACCACCATTGGGGGTGTCAGGCCCTCAGCTTTAGCAATTGGTCGGGTTCGCCCGGCTGTCTCTTCGCGGACCAGGGCTGTCAGGCCCTTTGTCCCAGCAACTGGCCGAGTCTTCTCGGTCAATCAAGTCACTGCTGGCGTCGCTCCTGCTCAACGGGGGCAGTGCCGTCGCCGCAACGGCGCTAATTCTACTGCGACAACCCTCAGAGGTACTGCTCCTGTTCAACGGGGGCAGCGCCGCTGCCACAACGACGTCGCGCCTACGGCGGGCGTCACCAAGGCCACCCTTGCTCAACGAGGGCAACGCCGTAGCCGCCAGGGCACAAAGCCTGCCGCAGTTACATCCCGCTCCGGCAAGACTATAATCGTCGGAGACCTCCGCATTCGGCTCGATGGAGGCGAGCCGATTTTGCCTCGGGATCGACACGTCCCGACCATCTCTACCTCCAACCGCTTCGAGCTCCTCTGGCAAGTTCGGGAGGACAGAGCGAAATTGAAAAAGCCCGCCGTATCGGCGGTAGCTCAGGGTCTAGTACAACGACCCAAGTGGCGAGCTCCTCGATCAAAATCAGGGGGCAATCCAGTTGAGGAGCGTCAACTCCACTTGAAGAAATTATGGGTCACCAAGGAGGAGGCCCAGATCATAAGGCGCGTAAGGGCGGAAGCGCCCTTTCGCATGTCGGAGTTGCAACAAATGCGGAGCCCGATAAGCGTTGAAACCTCGACATCCCCGAGGCCTGCACCTCAGCCCCCACGTGGGCAAAAGCGCCGAGGAACCGGCAAGAAGGTGCGGGCCGACCTCTCCGTGGGCCAGTTCAACACCCACGGACGAGGATTGCTCTACACAGGCTTCCACGTCCCGAGTATCTGTTTTTGACAGAATTGGGATGCCACCCAAGCCGAGTAGGCAACCGCTCAGGAAAAAACGGGTGGTTCAGGTGACTAATGATTCTGTCAAAGTGCTCACCTGTTACACTACCTCCGCCGATAAGCAGCCGGAGGACACTTCGGGCGACCTGAACCAGCCTCTTCAATACTCGAGGAGGTCGAGGCCAGTCTCCCGAATCCTGGCCCAGACCCAGCAGGCGCCGGCTGTGGGGACGTCTCAGCCCGAGCTAGCGCGACAAGAAGAACACCGGGAGGACATCCATAGTGTCGACGGGGACAATAATCCCACGCACGAGGAAGATCTTGGGGGAGAGACACAGACTCCCACGTTGGAAGAGCTCCGACGCGAAAACCAAGAATTAAAGAACCTCTTCCAAGCGCTATTGCGTGAAAAAGAGGTTCATGTCTCACCTCAAGCTGTGCCAACTGGAGCAGAACAACAGCCTCCTCCCATTCCAGTCGCGGCCAATGCCTCCGTCACAGCGGCAAAATTGCCATTGGCGGTGGAAGTTGAAGTTCCGCAGCATGAAGCCAATGCGCGGTCGTCTGCCACTCCTGCTGCAGAAAGTCTTATGGCGCAAAGGCAGATGATTGAGCGGATCGTGGAGGCGAAGTTTGCCCAACATGGAGGGGGGGTGGCTACCGTTGATTTGTACAGTGTGCCATATCCTCTCCACCATCAATTCAAGAAGCTTCCACCGGATTGCCATAAGGCCCTGAAGCTTCAGAAGTTCAACGGGCAGGGCTCCCCACATGAACACCTGGCATATTACATGACGGCCATGGGCGAACTGGCGCTGGAAGAGGCGTATATGCTGCGGTACTTTGCTACGTCCCTGATGGGCACCACCTTCCAGTGGTATTCCAGGCTAAAGTCCAATTCAGTGCTTGATTGGGCTGATATGCAGAAGAAGTTCGTCGACCGCTTCCAGACGGCCGAACGTAAAGTTTCTCTAGTGGAACTCTGTTCTCTCTGGCAGAAGAAAGGTGAAACAGCGTTGGACTTCATCAAGCGATGGAGGTCAGCATGCGCTACGATAATCCTCCGACGCCCGAAGACGCGATCACCATCTGCCGTAGAGGTTTGTCGACGGAAGTCAGTGAAAAGCTTCTGGCCTCAAACATCAGAAGCTTCGACCAGCTGAATACGGTGGTGGCGGAGATTGAGATGTTCTTCGCTGATCACCCGACACAAGCTTCAGCCAAAGGCAAATCCTCCAAGGACCGCTTGGCCAACGGCAAGGAGGTAAATGCTGTAGACTTCTCCCCGACGAATGGAGACAAGGGGGAAGGAAAATTAAAAGGCAATGGCAAAAAGCCCGATGCCAAGGCGAATGCGTATCTCTTAGCGGAGCGCATGAAGACGCCTTATACCTTCTGGAAAGAGCACACCAAAATGCTCTTTGACCTATGCATGAAGGAGAAGCTCATCACTCTGCCGGATCCGCGGAAGCCCTCAGAGGTGGACAAGACAGAGGATCCTACTTATTGCGTATACCACCGAAGGTTGGGTCACACTATCGGGGACTGCTATGTCTTCGAGAATATTGCAGAAGAGCTCATCCAAAAGGGCTTGATAAACATGCTGGGCCATGCGGTTGACCCGCCGTAGCCTCATGCTTGGAGTCGGTCAAATCGGTCGGCTAATGTGGTCTACATGGTGGCGATGGCTTCGAGCTCCAACGCCTTCGAGGCCGGGCCTTCAAATCAACAGCCCAATACCAGCCGCAGAGCCGCTCCTTCTTCCCTCCCAGAATGCTTGGCACTGCGAAGGACTATCCGGAAGATCTGAGGGGAAATCCAGCAATTGCAACTGGAGCAGAGGCACATGCTGTAGCTCTTGGAGATCATTGATGAGCAGTTGGCCACTTTCCCCTTTGGCCTATTTGCCAGGGGTTTAGCTCCAGCCCACATACGGGAGGCAGGTGTATCGCCTACTGGCCGGGCTCCGCTTAGGGGTTGGCTCTCTATGGAATCCTCAGATTCATCTGAAGGCGAGGAGGACTCATCTGAAGGCGAGGAGCATATACCCGAAGGCGAGCAGCCAGAAAAGCAATACTCCTTCCCTCGCGAGAAGACCCTGAACATCTTCTTCGCGTGCCAACGAGCGGGACCGATCAGCCCATCACCCATGGAGCAGACACCAGGTGCCGCATTTCACAAGGGCTATTGCCCCTACCATGAGGTGATCGACCACATCATCTATAATTGCCAGCCGTTCAAGGACCTCGCTGAGGACTTAATCAGGCAAGGGAAGATCAATATGGGTGAATTCCTGGTCGACCCACCTCAGCCACATGTGCAGGAGAGTTTTCATTTCTCCGTCAATGTCATACATGCGCAAGAGTTGTGGAGGATGCCGCCTTGTGGAGATACAAAGACTACCCCCGCGCCTGAGGCCGCCGGCCCTTTTGATTGTCCGAGAGACACCATCAAAATATAACTCCCAGTGTGGGAGGTCAAGGGTGAGGACACCCGGCTTCATCTGTGGTGGGACCTTTTCAGAATGCTCCCCAATTTGTTGAGAAGGTACCAACACCTCTTCATCGGGTAGCTCGAAGTAGAGTGGCGAATCTTCTGGCACGGGGTGCGCTGCTAAGAACTCCGCCATTCCTTGTCCCTTGATCGCCTTGCGTGGGACGAAGGTGATGTCGAACTCCATGAGGATAAGTGCCCACTTGCCGAGCCTACCAGAGAGGACGGGCTGACTGAGCAGAAATTTGAGTGGATCGCATTTGAGATGAGTTCCACCTGATGAGCTAGCAGGTAGTGTTTCAGCTTCTTGACAGCAAACACCAGAGCCAGACACCTTTTCCATAGGAGCGTACCGGTGCTCAGGCCCGATCAGTTTTCGGCTGAGGTAGTACAACGGCTGCTCCTTGCCCTCTTCATTGATCTGGGCTAGCAGCGCCCCCAAAGAGACATCCATGGTAGCAATATATAAGATAAGGGGCTTCCCTCTGACGGGTGCCCCTAAGACTGGAGGAGTCAGTAGGTACTCCTTGATTTGCTCGAAGGCTTTCTGACAACCTTCATCCCATATGAAGGGTGCTCATTTCTTCATCAATTTGCCGAAAGGTAGACATCTTCCAGAAAGATTAGAAATGAATCGCCTAATATAGGCGAGTCTTCCTTGAAGAGATCTGAGCTCTGTCAAGTTCTTGGGCGGAGGTAGTCCTCTTATGGCCTTGATTTTGTCAGGGTCGATTTCTATGCCTCGGTACCTGACAATGAAGCCAAGGAACTTGCCGCTGGAGACGCCGAAGGCACACTTCATCGGATTCATCTTGAGCTGGTACTGTCGAAGCCTTTCGAAGACTCGACGCAGGTCAGCCAAGTGATCTTCCCGCCTCTTTGTCTTGACGACCAGATCATCGACGTAGCATTCGACAAGGTCATGTAGCATCTCGTCGAAGATCTTGGTCATTGCCCTTTGATAGGTTGCGCCGGCATTCTTCAGACCGAACGACATCCTTTTGTAGTTGAAGATCCCCTTAGGAGACCGGAAAGCCGTGTGATCTTTGTCTTTGATGGCCATGCGGATCTGGTTATAGCCCGACGATCCGTCCATGAAAGACAGGGCTTCGTGACCAATGGTCATATCAACCATTGTCTCAGTGATTGGGACAGGGAAGTCGTCCTTCGGGCATGCTTTGTTCAAATCCCTGAAGTCGATGCAGACTCGAACTTGGCCGTTCTTCTTCTTGACATGGACGATGTTAGCGAGCCACACAAGGGACATGCAAGGCTCTATGAAGTCCACGTTGAGCATTTTGTCAACCTCAGCGTTGACCTTCAGCTCTAGCTCGTGGCGCATACGCCTTTGGGCTTGCTTGACTGTTGGAAGTATCGCCAACTCATGTTCAGCCACAGAAGGGTCGAGCCCGGGCATTTCTTTGTAAGTCCAGGCGAAACAATCCCTGAACTCTTCTAGGAGCTGTCGATACGACTGCCTTTCTTCCTCGCTGAGGAGAGCACTTATGAAGGTGGGACGATAGTCTTCTTTGCTTCTGAGATTGATCTCAATCAACTCGTCCACAGTTGCTTGACCACTGTCTTCCAGCTCCGGTGGAGGTGGCTGGAGGTCGACGAAGTCTTCCTCATCATCAGTGTTTGCTTCATAGACTTCAAATTCGTCGAAGCATTCTTGCTCGTGGCCTGAAGTCGAAGAACTTGCTTCATCTTGCTGATGGTTAGCAGGTTGGGCTGCTCCTTCCTCTGAGGGGTGGTCGTTATCGACTCCTGATGAAAGTGATGGTGTGGTTGACACCTCGCCGGACTCCCTTACAGAGTCATCAATGTTGGGCTCAACTTCAGCTTGCCCGTGATGAAGAGGTAGCAGTCTTATAGCATTGACTGCATAATAGACCTCGAAGTCCGTCTCCTGGTCGTAGCCGAGTCCCCTTGTATCTTTGCTGGAGAAAGGAGGTTGTCCTCGAACCTGCGGAGGGTTCCATAGCTGATGGAAATATGCCGCTCGCGCGGGGTCCAAAGCTTGCGGGATGTGCTGCTTTTTACACATCTCCTTGATGTACTTAGGCATATCATCCATCTTCTGAACTGGCTCTGGCTCCACATCGGCGGGAATATCCCAGCCAAAATCATCTTCAGGAGGGCATGGTGGGACTAAATCACCTTTGTAAAAGATGATCGGCTTGCCTCCCTTGCCCTTGTTGCGTCTCCTTCTCCGTTGATAGGAGACTGTGAAGGTCTTCAACTGCTCCACCTTATACTCTTCCCGTTGGGACGAGAGTTAAAGGCACTTGGGTGGTAAGGAGATACTCCCATCAATGACCCGGCTGATGAGGTTGGCTTCAAAGTCAACACTCCACCTTTCTGGTTGATTTGACTTGGAGGCGGCACTGAGGCTCAGCCTGTGCAGCTTTACCATGTCTTGGTTAACAGTGAAGAGCTGCCCTTCCTTAACTTCATGGTCCACTTTTTTTTTCCCTTTGTCTTTATAGGCTCGGGGATTGCTAAAGTGGACTTCCCAAAATATAGTGAAGCATCGGCCAGATGGCACTCATTGGGGTGGAACGGGGTCTGATCTACAAAGACAGTATGTTGCTCTCCTTCCTTGGCATATTTAATGCACTGGTGCAAAGTTGAAGGGACAACCCAGTTTTCATGCAGCCATGGCCTTCCAAGCAACATCTTGTAAGATGTGTCGGAGTTGATAATATAGAATGTCGCTTGGGTGACAAAATCGCCCAAGGCTAGTTTGACCTCAACCCGACCAAGCGCCTCCTCGGAACCCTGATTGAATCCCGAGATCTTGACCGCAGTCACCTTTTGCAAATAAGGTGCCAAGTATAGAGACTTGAAAGTCTTCAAAGGCATGATGTGGACGGCTGCTCCGGCGTCAACCAGGATGCGACTCACGTCATGCCCATTGATCATCCCCCTCATATATAAGGGGTGATTGTGGCACGAAGAGGACATCAACATGTCTTTGTCCGTGAAGGAAATGTTAGCTGTGAGTGCCTCATATGCCTGAGCCCGCAGTTCTGCAACATGGGCTTCATATGCCTCTGGGTCTCGGAGTATCTTGACAAGAGCCTCCCGAAGATACTTGCTCCAGGCGATGGCCTCCCAAATGGTGACATTTGTAGGAAACCGCTTCATGTGATGAATGATTTTGCGGTCTGCCCTGGCACGGGTCTTGTCAAATGGCGGGATGATCTCCGCCAGAGTCTTCGGCGCCTGGCGAGGCTTCTCCCGTTTAGGAGGGCGCTGCTCGTCATGCTGGCCTTCCGCATCTTCTTGGAACAGTGGAGCCAAAGACTCCTCTAGAGGTGGCAAAGGCTCATCATGCTGGTCTTCATTAGAAGGACCTGCTGGGCTTGCAGGCTCGACCTTGTTGGAGGGGCCGGCCTGCTCTGACGCCTTCTCACACTTCGGCGACTTGGCTGGCTCCTCTTCTTCATCGAAGGATGTGATTGTAAAAGGGACGCCACCCGGCTTAGCCGTTGAGATGGGGCCTGAACCCTTTGAGGGATTGAGGATGAAAGGGATTCCCCGAACTTGGGTTTCTGGGATAGGACTCGGCTTCTCCCCTCTGAATATTATGACCCGGTCGAGGGCCAGGGGACCTTCACGTCCACGTCCTCGGCCACGTCCCCGGCCATTTCTTGCCGAGCGACGTTGATATGTTGCCATAGGAGCCTTGCCTCCAGTGCTATCAGCCGCGGGAGAGTTAATGTTGTCCGGCGGCGGAATCGTCACCATGTTGTAGGAGAGCTCTTGTAGCATTTCCTCGAGCATCTCGACAGTGAGCTCCTCATCTTTGTAGAATAAGGAGAGCTCCTCCGGGATTGGGAAGTCTTCCTCTTCTTCGAGCCGGTGGGCCATATCCCGTAGCCACTGAAGGAGGCGGGCCTTGCGCCCAAGCTTGTCTCAGGGAATATATTCGTCTAGAGTGACGACCCTGGTGGGACGAGGGGGAGTGTACTCCTTCTGCTCATCTATGAACTTTTATAGTCTTTGCAGTGGAGTTGGCTCCTTAGGAGCCTCCATAGCAGCTGCTTGCTCGGCTTGCTTCTTCAACCTCCTCTTCAAATTCTTCCTGCGGTTCTTCTCTTGCTTCTTTTGGCGTGCTGCCTCTTGAGAAGAAAGGGGACTTTGCTTTGAAGGTGGGACTGATTTGCACCCAGAACTTTGCTTTTTGCTCCGGACTGGCTCCTTAGGGGCCTTACTGCCGCGGCTTTTTCTGGGGACAACCTTGGTCCAATTGGCCTCCTCCGGCTGAACCTGGAAGGTGGCATTGATTGCCTGAGCAATTATTTCAGGAGGCAACTCCTGGAGCTCTGCCAGTCCACAGTGGGGCCTCTGGGGGCTTTGTAGTTCCACCGACTTTGCTTCGACTGGCAATTTGGTTTACTTGAGCTGTTGAGGCTCCCTCACCTTCGCCTTGCCTTTGTCATCTGGCGGAGGGTTTCCCCTTATGACGATGCCGGGTTGACCTGGCCTGGACAGAGGCTTGGAACCTTCCCCTTCGGCTTGGCTTTTTGGGTTCCGGGCCTTAGACCCCTCGCACCTAGCCTTGCCTTTGGGGTCTTGTTGAGGTTTACTGCCGTCCGCAGGTTCACTCGGTCGGGCTAATTTAGAGAAAATCTCAGCCTCTTGCCGAGCTTGCTGGAGAGTCTTCTTGACGGCCTCTTTAAGACGCCGCATTGTCATAGAGTTCCCTTGAGCATCGATCTCCCCTCTCTGGATGAGGACTTCAATGCAGTCTTGCACTTCTGGGCATTGCCGGGTGGGGTGAGACACCCTAGCATGATATTAGCAATAACGGGGGTGACTCTTGGCCGTCTCATTGTAGTAGGATGGCGGCTCGTGCGTCAGCACCCGACCGTCTTCTAGAAGCTTGTCGAAAATCTTCTCAGTGTTCTCCTTGGGGAAAGAACACTGATGAGATGGTTGCCACCCTGGGTACCACAGTGTTGATTTAGGAGGCTGAGAACTGACTCCCTCCTCTTGTGGCTCCGGGAATTGAAAAGTTGCTGAGGCATGTATGACATTGACGGAGAAGTGAAGACTCTCCTGCACACGCGACTGAGGTGGGTCGACCAGGAATTCATCCATGTTGACCTTCCCTTACCTGATTAAGCCCTCAGCGAGGTCCTTGAACGGTTCACAATTGTGAATGATATGGCCTATCACCTCATGGTATGGGCAATAGCCCTGACGAAATGCAGCACCTGGTGTCTGCTCCATAGGTGATGGGCTGATCAAGCCTGCTCGCTGACATGCGAAGAAGATGTTTGGAGTTTTCTCCCAAGGGAAAGAGTATAGCTTCTCTGGCAGCTCGACTTGAAGCGGAGCCTCCTCGCCTTCCGGTGAGTCCTCCTCGTCTTCAGATGAATCTGAGGACTCTTCAGAGAGCCAACCCCTGAGTGGAGCACGGTGAGTGGGTGGTACACCTGCCTCCCGTATATGGGTTGGGGCTAATCCCCTGGCAAATGGGCCAAAGGGGAAGGTGGCCAGTTGCTGATCTATGTTTTCTAAGAATTGCAGTAGACACCTCTGTTCTAGTTGCAACTGTCGGATTTCTCCTCGGATTTTCCGAATAGTCCTCCGCAGTGCTAGACACTCTGGGAGTGAAGGAGGAGCGGCTCTGGGGCCGCCATTGGGCTGTTGATTCGAGGGCCCGGCCTCGGAGGCGTTGGAGCTCGAAATCATCGCCACCATGTGGACCACATTAGCCGACCGATTTGATCGACTCCAAGCATGCGGCTGCGGTGGGTCAACTGCATGGCCCAACATATTTATCAAGCCCTTTTGAATGAGCTCTTCTGCTATATTTTTGAAGACATAGCAGTCCCCGATGGTGTGACCTAACCTTCGGTGATACACACAATAGGTAGGATCGTCAGTTTTATCCACCTCCGCGGGCTTCCGCGGATCCGGCAGGGTGATGAGCTGCTCTTTCATACATATATCAAAGAGCATTTTTGTGTGCTCTTTCTGAAGGAATAAGGCGTCTTCATGTTCTCCGCCAACCGAGACGCGCTTACCTTGGCGTCAGGCTTCTTGCCATTGCCTTTGGATTTTCCTTCTCCCTTTTCTCCATTTGTCGGGGAGAAGTCCACAACATTTACCTCCTTGCCGCTAGCCAGATGGTCTTTGGAGGATTTGCCTTTTGCAGAAGCTTGGACAGGGTGATCGGCGAAGAACATCTCAATCTCTGCCACCACCGTGTTGAGCTGGTCGAAGCTTTTGATGTTTGAGCCCAGAAGCTTTTCACTGAATTCTGCTGACAGGCCCCTGCGGCAGATGGTGATCACATCTTCGGGCGTCGGAGGATTATCGCAGCGCATGCTGACGTCCCTCCATCGCTTGATGAAGTCCAGTGCAGTTTCACCTTTCTTCTGCCGAAGAGCACAGAGCTCCGCCAGGGAAATTTTGCGTTCGACCATCTGGAAACGGTCGACGAATTTCTTTTGCATATCAGGCCAATCAGCTACAGAATTTGGCTTAAGTGTGGAGTACCACTGGAAGGCGGTGCCAGTCAATGACGTGGCAAAGTACCGCAACAAATATGCCTCTTCCAGCGCCAATTCACCCATGGCCGTCATGTAATAGGCCAAGTGTTCATGAGGAGAGCCCTGCCCGTTGAACTTCTAAAGCTTCGGAGCCTTCGGGCAATCTGGTGGAAGCTTTTTGAATTGATGATGGAGGGGATATGACACGCTGTACAAATCAACGGTAGCCACACCCTCGCCATGTTGGGCGAACTTTGCCTCCACAATACGCTCGATCATCTGCTTCTGCGCCATGCGGCTTTCTGCAGCAGGGGTCGCAGACGACCGCGCATTGGTTTTAGGTTGCGGCACTTCAAACTCCACCGTCACTGGTAATTTTGCAGCAGTGGCGGAGGCGTTGGCCGCGGTTGGAATGGGAGGATGTTGTGGTTCCGTCCCATTAGGTACCGCCGGAGGCGGGCCATGAACCTCCTTTTCACGCAATAATGACTGTAGGAGGTTTTTCAACTCTTGGTTTTCACGCCGAAGCTCTTCCAGCGTGAGAGTTTGAACCTCTCTCCCAAGATCTTCATATGCAGGGTTGCTATCCCCGTCGATGCTATGGACATCCTCCTGACGCTCTTCTTGCCGTGCCGGCTCGGGCTGAGATGTCCCAGCGGCCGGCACCTGCTGCGTCTGTGCTAGAATCCGGGAGACTGGCCTTGACCTCCTCAAATATTGATAGGTTGGTTGAGCTCTCCCGAGGTGTCCTTGGGCTGTTTGTCGCCGGAGGTGGCGTAACAGGTGAACACTTTGACAGTGTCATTGGTCACCTGGACCACCCGTTTCTTCCTAGGTGGTTTCCGTTCCGGCTTAGGCAGCCTCCCGAGTCTGTCAAAGACAGAGACTCGGGATGTGGAAGCCTGAGGGGAGCTCCTCCGTGTGCGTAGAACTGGACCACGGGGAGGTCGGCCGCACCTTCTTGCCGACTCTTCGGCGCCTTTGCCCTCGTAGGGGTTGAGTTGTGAACCTGGGGGAGGTCGAGGCTTCAATGCTTGTTGGACTCCGCATATGTTGCAGATCCGACGTGCGGAAGGGCTCCTCCGCCCTCGCACGCCTTATGATTCGGGCCTCCTCCTTGGTGACCCAAATTTTCTTCAACTGGAAGTGGCGCTCCTCCATTGGGTTGCCCCCTATCTTAGACCGGGGAGCTCGAGGCTTGGCTCGCTGCAATGGACCCTGAGTTGCCGCCGATACAGCGGGCTGCTTCATTTTCGCTCCGTCCTCCCGGACTTGCCGAAGGAGCTCGAAGCGATTGGAGGTAGAGACAGTCGGGATATGGGTGTCCCGTGGCAAGATCGGCTCGCCTCCATCGAGCCGGATGCGGATGTCTCCGACAATTACAGTTTTGCCGGAACGAGATGCGGCCGCTGCAGGCTTTGTACCCTTGCGGCTACGACGTTGCCCCCGTTGAGCAGGGGCGACGTTGGTGACGCCTACCGAAGGTATGGCATCGTTAAGGCGGCGGTGCTGCCCCCGTTGAGCAGGGACAGTACCTCTAGGGGTGGCCGCAGTGGATCTGGTGCCGTGACGGCGACGGCGTTGCCCCCGTTGAGCAGGGGCGACGTCAGCAGTGACTTGATTGACCGAGAAGATCCGGTCAATAGCTGGGGCAGAAGGCCTGACACCTTCGGCCGTTGACATAGCAGTCGAGCTGGCTCGACTGATTGTAGGGATGAAGGGCTTGACACCCTTAACAATTGAAGAGTTGACCGGATGGACCCGGCCGGAAGTTGCAGTAGGGGGTCTGACACCCCCGAGGATGGTCTCCTTGACCGGGCGAGTCCGGCCGGTTGATGAAGCAGAGGGTCTAACGCCCTCGACAGTCGTTTTCTTGGCCGGGTGAACCCGACCAGTAGATGGGGCCGAGGGCCTGACGCCCCCGCTAGTTGTATCGTTGACCGGGCGAACCCGGTCGGCTGCTGAGATTGAGGGTCTGACACCCCCAATGGCGGTCTTGTTGACCGGGCTAACCTGGCCGGTTGATAGAGCGGAGGGTCTGACACCCTCAGTAATCGTCTTCTTAACCGAGCGAACCCGACCAGTTGACGAAGCCGAGGGCCTGACGCCCTCGATAGTTGGCCTATTGGCCGAGCGAACTCGACCAATTGCTGAAGCTTAGGGTCTGACTCCCCCAGTGGCAGCCTTGTTGACCGGACTGACCCTGCCAGTTGCTGGGGCCGAGGGACTAACACCCCCGACGGTTGCCTTCTTGACCGGGCGGACCCTGCCAGCTGCTGTAGTGAGGGGGCTGACACCCTCAGGAGCTGTCTTATTGATCGAGTGAACCCGGCCGGCTGTTGAGGCCGAGGGCCTAACACCCCCGACGGTTGCCTTCTTGACCGGGCGGACTCGGCCAGCTACTGCAGTAGAGGGCCTGACACCCTCAGGGACTGTTGTCACAGCCGTGGCTGAGCTGACCTCAACCACGGGCACAACGCCCAGGAAAAAGGGCGAGCCGACGACTGTTGGGAAGTCGCCGAAAACAAGCGGGGTCGCCAGGTATCCCAACCTGGCGTGGTTGGCGACGATCTCAGGGCCGTAGGTAACGGCGGCCGTCGCTGTTGTTGTTGTTGGTGGTGGTGGTGCGTAGCACGGATGGAGTGGTGTGCGGATGCACGAAGAACTCTCAAAGGAACAGAGAGATGTGTCCTCCTCTTCCCGTCCTGTGAGAGGAAGAGGGGCAATCAGAACCTTGAAGAAGGTTTAGAGGATTTTCTTTGACAGAAAGAAGAAAGGCGGGAAAAGTCCCACCGGGCGTGCCAGTCTGTGAGATACAGAATATTTTCACGTAGGAAAAATAGACAATAAAATGTTCTTTTTCAAAAGAGACATTCCTTCGCATAGAGAGGGTTATTCCGTGTGTTCGCATAATATCAGACGATTTGGGTTCGAGTGCTGGACCTTTCCCCACTGACCGTAGTCAGTGTTGATTTACATCGGCCTAACGTCCGAACACCTTTGTTTAACTGTCAAAGAAATCTCCAAGTCTTCTATAGAGGTTCTGATGTGGAGGGCAGGCTCACTCGAGAGACTCTCCATGACCACTCATTTACCACCGACATGTTAATAGAATTAGGGCTAGGCCTGAACAAAACCCTAAGATTTAGGAATAGAAACGCAAATATGCGGAAGCCATAGGCATTTTTGAAGTAAATGGGAGTTTTCTGGACCCCGAGGGCGTTTTGGTAATTTTACCAACCCAGGGGTATTCTGGTAATTTTTCAGGCCAGGGGGATTTCTGAAATTTCTGGGCTGAAATAGAAGTAGGATCGGATTCCTGACTTTCCAAGGCATTGAGGCCGTCTCTGGAGTGTTTTGAGGACTCTGGGGCCATTTCTAGGTCATAGGGGTATTTTGGTAATTTTACCTTATCCTAGACAGACCTAGGGTTGGGGTGACATCTGAGTGTCGGACTGCGCTGACGTTATTCCCAGGGCGAAAGGAGCGACAATAGCTTTGTAGAAGACTCATATGTGTCAAGTTCGTCAAAGGAGGGGCATATGTACAATTTTCACAAGTTGAGGGGTTTTCTTGTAATTTTTCCCCGAGGATATACATAAAACATGCTGAGTGCTTTTATAGTCCGAATGAGTGCAAAGGTTGTCGGCGAGTTGTCGAATGTACAAAAGTCTGCATTAGAGCGGGAGGTAGGGACGTAGTCCCAATTACAAAAGATCGCAGGGTAAAACTGCAAATTACAGGACTTTTGTCTCTTACGGTCCCGGGGAGGACATTTTTGTAATTCCGCCATTGTAGGGACAGAACCATATAATTTAGTCGTCCCGAGACGTAAAGACTTACAAAACATGGCCCGCTGAGGGACATAATTACCAACATAGCCCACTGAGGGGCGTAATTACAAAAATACCCCGTAGGGGCATAAGTACAAGACCCGGGGACTTACCCCTCACAGGCCAAGACAAACGGAACAAACACATCCGGATGCTCTTCGTACGTAGTTGTCCGTGTTTTTCTCTTGTAACCTCCTCTTTTCCACTTGGACCCTTGGGGGTCTATTTATAGAAGGTGGGAGGACTCAGGTTGACAAAACCGTGGAGAAATCCTTCAATTCTGTCAGGGTGGGGTGCAAAAACCCCTTTTTTTGTCAAGGTGGGGTGGCAAAAAACAGCTTTTTGACCTCTTTAGTTCCTTTTCTTTTATTTTCCTTCTTTCTTCCTCTTTTTTTTGAAAAAAAGAAGGCCGGAGGGGGGTTAACCGCGCGGACCCCAAAAGGGGTCGCGTGACCCCGCTGGGGTCAGCGGGGTGGGGGCTGTCCCCCCTCTCCTCCTCGCGCTTCAAGAGGGGTCATTTGACCCCGGTAGCCTCCTTTTGACTCCTCTCGGCGCCGTTTTGCCTTCTTTTTGTCAACCTGGGTCGAGGAGAAGCCGAGGTAGAGCTTTTATAGCCCGTGGAGGTCCGTTCCTTGCCGCGTGGCAGCCGTCCATCGGTGGAGACTTGTGCGGAGCGGCGGAGCGTCTTGTTTTGTTGTTTGTTCGTGCGTCGCCGCGTGGGGAGGAATTCTTCGCGTCCGTCTGCGCCGTGTGATACACTTGCTTGGCTTATTTTGACGGGTTTGTACGCATATTTTTCCTTTTAAATTCCATTGCTGCGACGTCGATTATGATTGTACGGTCGGGCCGACGGACCCTAAATTGCGGAGGTACTCCGCGTTCCGACGATGTCGACGATACGTCGTATCTTCCGTCGATTATCACATAATGATAAAAACCCTTCTCAAAATATTTTGAGATAATTTCGGGTACAACATAGTCCGAATGAGTACAAGGGTTGTCGGCGAGTTGTCGACTATACAAAAGTCCGCACTAACGCGGGAAGTAGGGGCGTAGCCCCAATTACAAAAGTTGTAGGGTAAAGCTGCAAAGAATAGGACATTTTTTGTTTCTCGGGCCCCAGGGAGGACATTTTTGTAATTGCCCATTATATGGGTGGAACTACTTAATTTAGTCGCCTCAGGATGTAGAAACTTGCAACACGGCCCACTGAGGGGCGAAATTATAAAAAATGCCCTCATAGGGACATATACACGAGACCCGGGGACTTACCCCTCACGGGCCAGAACAAACGAACAAACGAACAAAATGCTCCAAGACAATACTTCGTAGGTTGTAGCTTCGTGTGTCTCTATCTGTAGATCCTCCTCCTCCTTCTGGACCCTGGGGGTCTATTTATAGAAGTAGGAACCTCCCCGGGGTCGTTTGGACCCGTACGGGTTAAATGGGGTTAAAATGACCCCGGGGAGGTCATTTTTTCAATTTTTTTTAGTTTCTGCGCCGGAGAGAGGGCCTCCCCGGGGTGGGAGGTCCTCGGGCCCCACCCGGGGTCGTGCGACCCCGGGAGGACCTCCCCGGGGTCGCGCGGCCCCCGAGAGAACCTCCCCGGGGTCGCGCGACCCCGCGCGGGTCTGCCTGCCTCAGCGCGGACGGGCGACCCCGTACGGGTCCCCCGGTCCTCGGACGGGTCTCTCCGACACATGTTTTCAATAAATAGGGGCTTTGGGTGGGGGGGCTTTGGAGCCTCGTTTACTCGCCAGAGAAGGGAAGACGCGCTCCTCTTGTTCGTTTGTCGTTCTCCTCGCGCCGTAGGCCGCAAAGGGGAGATTTGTTGTTGTCCGTACTTCGTGGTACATGTGCGAGGGACTTCAATTGCGGTGCGTAGACCTTCGTTTCTGTCTTCCGTCTTCTTGTGAGCTTCCTTTATCCGTAGGTTTACGTCCAAAGGAGGGAGATTTCATCCCGTAGGGATTTTTCCCGGAACCACACGACCCTGACAATCGTGATGGGTTTAGCCCGGTTCTCGTCCACCCCTTTTTGCTGCGAGAGGTCTGCAATTGCAGCAATAGGTAGGCTACGAAGCCTTAAATGTATGGAGGTACTCCACGGGGGAGGCGATACGTCCCATGTTAAACCCGTGTGTGGAGATATTCAATGAAGAGGCGATACGCCAAATGTTTGTAATATGGCAGCCATGCCAATTTTGGTTGGAATAAATCCCGGGTGCAACGACCGCCTGTCCGGAGTGAAGACTGCCTGCAACCGCGAAGGCACACTTGTCCTCCCCGGGGTGAAATCTGCAACAGCCAGCCAAGGCCTCCCCGGGGTGGACAGGAGGGAAAGCCAAGTTGGTATGGGGTGTGGTCACCCCACTTTCCGGTCACCTCCCTGGCCTTTGGTGATCTTAAGGCAATCCTCACCTCCCTCTCTCACTCAATATGCAGGTTTCATGGCAGATAGCAGGCTAACCAGTTGGGCGAACGACCTGTCCGGGGTCGGGAAGACTCGTCCGGGGTCGGAGGGACCCGTACGGGGTCGCCCGACCCCAGGCAGGCCAGCGCGCAGGCGGGCAGGGCCGCCCGGGGTGGCGCGGCCCCCGAGGTGACCTCCCCGGGGTCATTTGACCTTGGGAGGACCCACCCGGGGTCAAACCACCCCGGGCAGGTCCCGCGCGGGCCTGCCCGCGGTCATTTGACCCCGGACGGGTCCGGGGACCTCCCACCCCGGGTAGCCTCCGTCTCCCGCGCACAGAAATCAAGGAAAAGACCTCCCCGGGGTCATTTTCACCCTGTTTAACCCGTACGGGTCTAAACGACCCCGGGGAGGTTCCTACTTCTATAAATAGACCCCCAGGGTCCAGGGGAGAGAGATCTACAGACTACAGCCTACGGAGCACACTCAGAGCGTTTTGTTCGTTTGTTCGTTTGTCTTGACCCGCGAGGGGTAAGTCCCCGGGTCTTGTGTATGTGTCCTTATGAGGGTATATTTATAATTTTGCCCCTCAGTGGACCGTGTTGTTGTTTCTAAGTCCCGGGACGACTATGTCATATGCCTCTATCCTAATAATGGGAGAATTGCATAAATGTTCTCCCCGGGGTCCGAGAAACATAAAAGTCCTGTTGTTTGCAGTTATACCCTGCAACTTTTGTAATTGGGGCTACGCCCCTATCTCCTGTTTTAATGCGGATCCTTGTACAGTCGACAATTCGCCGACAACCTTTGTACTCATTCGGACTATAAAAGCACTCAGCATGTTTTATGTATGTCCACGGGGGAAAATTATAAGAAAACCCCCGACTTTCACAAAATTGCATATATACCCCTCCTTCGGCCAGGTTGACAGTTGTGTCTTCTACGAAGCCCCTTGTCTTTCGTTCGGTCCGGAAATGTTGTCAGTCCAGTCTGACACTCAGATGTCACCCCAACCCTAGGTCTGTCTAGGGTATGGTAAAATTACCAAAATACCCCTGCGACCTAAAAACGGCCTACCAGCCCCCGTAACCCTCCAGAAAGAGCCTCAGTGTCTTGGGAAGTCAGGAACCCGGTCCTACTTCCGTTCCAGCTCAGAAATTTCAGAAGTGCCCCTGGCCTGGTAAAATTATCAAAATACCCATGGATTGGTAAAATTATCAAAATACCCTCGGGGTCCAGAAAACTTCTCTCTACTTCAAAAATGCCTACGGCTTCCGCATATTTGCATCTTTACTCCTAAGTCTTAGGGTTTTGCTCAGACTTAGCCCTAATTACCAAATTACTCCTGGGCTGGTAAAATTACCAAAATACCCTCGGGGTCCAGAAAACTCCCCTTTACTTCAAAAATGCCTACGGCTTCCACAAATTTGCGTTTTTATTCCTAAATCTTAGGGTTTTGTTCAGACCTAGCCCTAACTCTATTAACATGTTGGTGGTAAATGAGTGGTCATGGAGAGTCTCTCGAGTGAGCCTGCCCTCCACATCAGAACCTCTATAGAAGACTTTGGGATTTCTTTGACAGTTAAATAAAGGTGTTCGGACGTTAGGCCGATGTAAATCAACACTGACTACGGTCAGTGGGGAGAGGTCCAGCACTCGAACCCAAATCGTCTGATACTATGCGCACCCACGGAATCACCCTCTACTCAGATTGGGAAATGTTTCTTTTCAAAAAGAACATTTATATTCTCAAATTTTTCCTACGTGAAAGATTCCGTGTCTCACACCGGCTAACCGTCATGGCGACGTAGCCAGAATTGGGACCGGGATTGAAACTGGTGTTATAATGGGGGTTGGGACTGGCTGGCTGACCGTTTGAGGTGCTGTAACCGGAGGCCGGGATTGGAGCTGGGTCTGAGACTAGAACTGGTATTGAGACTAGAACTGGAGCTGGCCGGCTAACCGTTTAAGGTGTTGTAGCCGTAGGCTGGGACTGGAGCCGAGACTGGAGCTGGCCTGCTGAGCGCTAAGGCGTTGTAGTCGGAGACTGGGATCGGAGCTGGAACTGGAGCTGGCCGGCTGACCGCTAAGGCGTTGTAGCCGGAGACTGGGACTGGTCGGCTGACCGTTGAGGTGTGTAGTCGAATGTTGGAGCTGGAGACTGGAACTGGCCGGCTGACCGCTAAGGTGTTGTAGCCGGAGACGTGAATTGGTCGGCTGACCGGCTAACTACTGATGTGTAGTAGCCGGAAGACTAGAACTGGTCGGCTGACCGTTGCGGTTTGCAGCCGAATACTGGAGCTGGGGATTGGAACCTGGAGCTGGCCGGCTGACTGCTGATGCGTAGTAGCCGGAAGACGGGAACTGGGGATGACCGACCCTCGGGGTGTAGCGGCCACCATTGTTGTGCAGTGATACTGAGCTCGCCATCGACTGGATGTCGCGGTTGACGGCTTTCATCAGTGATGAGTAAAGAGGAAGAGGATTTTTTTTTCTTTTTTCTTTTTTCTTTACCAGCTCTACCGCCCTTGCGGGTTTTCGCCAGAGCTGGCCCCCTTTAACTTTTTTTGGTGCGCCCTTGCGGGTTTTCACACCGAGGGGTTACCCGATTTTGCCTGAGGCGCCCTTTCGGGTTTTCACCTCAGCTGGGTCGATGGCAAATTTTGCCCTCAGTAGTCCCGTGGAGGGAACTAACCGAGGCCGCCGGGGTATCTCTATTTTTAACCGCATATTTTGACGTCCTTTTTTTGTTTATGAATCTGGGGATTGTCGTCCGTAGCATACTGCTGTCACGGGACGTGACTTGAGGCTTGTGTTGTTTGAAGACTTGATATCTCTGTGGCCCTGGTTAGGACTTTTGCAGGGTACTGAGTCATGGCCCCTAAGGGTCATTATATCTTGGTGGAGTGTGGCTGGAGTTATAACTGGTGGGTTTGGGAATCCGTAGACATTGAAATGGTGACTGGGACCATGGTAGTGAACCATGACGAACTGGCGACTAGAGCTTATGGATTGAAGGTATTTAAGGTGTATGGTCGAAGAAAGAAGGGGGTCTGGGACTTGGCTGAGACTGAGGTTCGCTGGGATAAATGACTGAATAACGTGTGGATACTGGGGTATGCGGGCCCGTTACAACGGAGCGGAGGCCGAGTGTAAGATGAGCCAACCTGGGTGATATAAACCTAACTGGGAGGAGCAGGGTTAATGAATTAGAGATATGTATTGGTCAGGGACTGGCATGCTTTGACTGGAGTGGCCTATGATTTGTTGAGAGGTGGGTGGATAGTCACCCTGACTGGTGGAGAGAGATTTTTTCTTCTCATTATCGGCTCTACCGCCCTTTCGGGTTTTCGCCAGAACCGCCCCCCTTTAGCTTTTTCCGGTGCGCCCTTGCAGGTTTTCACACCGAGGGGTTCCCCAATTTTGCCTGAGGCACCCTTTCGGGTTTTCACCTCAGCCGGGTTGTTAGCCTTTTTGCCCCCAGTCGCCGCCTTGCGACGTGGGCGACTGGGGCCACCGGGGTATCTCTATTTTTAACCCCATTTTTTTTTGCTTACCTGGGGACCTGGCGGCTGAATCGTTGTTGGTGCTGGGCGTCCTCACTCTTGTGATTGCGGGGACGAAGTTGGGAGGCCGACCTCTGCAAGTGCATAATGGTGCCGCTGGGAGGGCTTGGCTGGCCCGCTGCTTCACTAGGAGGAAAGATCGGAAGAGGTGGCTGGACCTACCCCAGAGGGGTGGGCTGGTGTCAGTGGTGACGGCTGAAACGCGCGCCTTAGTCTGGGTGGCGGGCGAACTCGTGCTCTGGGGCGTAGTATAACTTCATGTGTTTACCGTTGAGAGGTGGGAACGGCTTATTACCCTTGTGGTCTACAATCGTGTAGGCCCCACCCTCGTAGACATCACGAATGATGTATAGACCTCGCCAGTTAGGTTGCAATTTTCCACTGGAGCGCCCCGCCATGACTTCTTTTTCCTTGATCATGACGAGGTCGCCTTGCTTGAAGGTTCGCTGCTTGACGAGCTTATCGTAGGCGCGCGCCATGCGGCCCTGGTATACTTGCAGGTGTTTGTAGGCTTCGAGCCGTTTGCCTTCTAGATCGGCGAGCTCCTCTAGCCTCCTCTGGTATTCATCTGCGTCCGGGCCGACGAAGCCGGTGTGCACCGCTACGCGGTAAGAGGCTAACTGGATTTCGATGGGGATGACGGCTTCTGCTCCATAAACGAGAGAGAATGGTGAGCATTGTTGTGCCCCTGTGATTTTGATGATAGTAAACACTATGAGTCACCATATGTTTGTGTTTGCATGAAAGATTGAATGATTGTAGATCCCAACAATTGTTTTGATGTCAGCAAGCACTATGAGTATGATTAATTGATTGTTTTAAGAGTGAGCACATTCATCTCATTGCATTGTCTGTCTATGCATTGGTGCAACTCTAGTTCGTGCATAACAAGTGTAGCTTGCATCGGTACATTAACTGTTGTTGCACGTCAGATGCATGATCTGGTATATAGACTGCATTGTTAGTTCTCCTGCATACATTGCATCGGTTCAATATCTGCCATATGCATACACTGCATCGGTGCATTCATCAGTTGCTTTAACTCGAAGTCGATGCGTGTTCATTATGCATACATAGTCAGTGCAGGGTTAACCGTCTAGGCCTGTGCATTTCATAACTGTGTTTCAAGGGTTAAAGTCTGTACAGAGTTTGCCTAGACTGCATCAACTCAAGTCTGTACATTCTTTGGTGGCTAGTCTGTACAACCTCCATTGTTTCATTCGACCAAGTCAGTTCAGCCAGTGGTCTTCATGCATATACATAGTCTATGCATTGATTTGTCTCGCACATACACTAAGTCTGCACATAGTGACTTAGCGAGTCTATACATTCGTGAACATAGTCAGTGCATCCTTTTGCATCGTTGTTCTTTACACATATACATAGTCAGTGCATTTGTTTGCTCAATGCATAGGCATAGTCAGTGTATTCGGTTGTTTCATGTCTATATAAAGTCTGCACATTCTCTGCTGATATGTCCGTGCATCATTTTAGCAAAGTCTGTACATCGTCTTGTCGCATGCATGCAAAGTCTGTACACTCCTTGATAGCATGCCTGAGTATTTCTCTTCAATGTGCATACTTTCCTATATGCATTTGTGCATCTTTCAAGACAAAGTCTCTACACTCTTCACCCGGCATTCAAAGTCTATACATTCTGTTGCATACATACGTAAGGCAGTGTCATGCACTCAAAGTCCACACATGCACACGCATAGTTTGTGCATTATGCATTCATGCTTAAACTCTAGGCATAGCAAGTCTGCACATTGGTTGTACATTGCACACAAAGTCCGTACACTCGTTGATGGCATGCCCGTGCATTCATCATCAATGTGCATACTTCTCCATATGCAAAATGCATTACATGCATTCAAAGTCTGTACACTCGTGGATGACATGTCCGTGCATTCATTCTCGTTGTACATACTTTCTTATATGCACACTGCATTTTGTGCATCAAGTCTGTACAGGCTCAGTTCAAATATCAAACTTACTCGATGCATCCTTTCTTTCCTTTCAGATTAACTCACACTGATAACAAGCATGATCTGACAGGATTGCTGCTCGAGGAGCTTAAGAAGGGCACGTGATCCAAGAATGGAGGAAGTGCCAGGATTGTGACACGTGTAGTGCAGCAGGCTGAAATGCTGCCACGTGTTCAAGGCGCTAGGGCGGGAATTTGTGGAGGACACACGCCCACCTATCTGCTCCTGCTATAAAAAGAAGACTTCTCCATCTGGAGAAGATGCTCGTGCAGAGAGGATCAAAAGTTACATTAGAAAAGTAGAAGCAGAAAGAGTCTGTACGATCTAGATAGAAGAGAAAGAGAGAAGAAAAGAGTGAGTAGCAGAGAAGTATAGAGAAGCAGAAGAAGAGAAAGAAAGGAAGAGAGAGGTAGAGAGCTCTAGGGGAAGAAGAAAAGCTTCATCAGAAGATTTGTTTTCACTGGACTTTGGATCAGATCCAAGCCAGTCAGCTCCATGAGAGCCACATCTATGTTCCATCGTTTACAGCTTTCTGTCGCTGTGATTTATCATCTTTTGTTTTTCTTTTGAACCTTTATTCAAGCTGTTAGTCAGCAGAGCAAGCTGTGTTGCTCAGCGGGCAGAGGAGGATTCCTCTGGACGGGTTAAGCTGTAAGCCCCAGCGGATGGCGAAGCTGTAATACCCAGCGGTCAAGCTGTTAGTCAGCGGTTTGTAGGCAAGCTGTGTCACCCAGCGGTTTTCAAGCTGTTTGGCAACAGAATCCACACTTTGGTTTGAGTGTGGGGTGGACGTAGGTCTGGAGGACCGAACCACCTTAAAAATCTTTTGTGCAGTGGTTTGATTGTCTATTATGTTTCGCTAGATGAATGCTTAGGCTCGATGTGTTCTTTCATCTAGTGAGTAGGTTATTCGCACATCGCATATTGATTGAAGTTGGGTCTGCTCACCAGCTCATAGTGAGTAGATCAGTAGTTCAGTCTATCTGATCTTTCCACTTCGTTCAAAGAGAGCACCTGTGTCATACAAGGCACCTATTTGTGTTAATTCCGCATCATTGTTCTGTTATAGGTTTTAATCGGACTATATTTTAAATAGGGGATTAATTCAACCCCCTTCTGAATCCGAGCATTACACCTAACAATTGGTATCAGAGCGGGTCTCTGACTTTCCAGATCCAACGATCTGCAGAGGATCTTGCTGTCTTCGGTGCTTTTTCGCTTTTGGTGCATCTCTTATCGATTGCTTTGTGCGTTGAATCTATTTACTATCTGTCTTAATGGCTCGTCCGTTTGCGTTTGATGGTTCTAATTTTAGTAATTGGTTAGGCGGCCTATTCGTTTATATAAATTCCATTGATCCTAATCTATGGAGTTTGGTTTCAAAAGGCCCACACCAATTACCTCATAATGAAACCAAGTGGTCTAGAGAGGACAGAGCAAAGAACCGTGATAATGTCACAGCTCTTAACATTTTGAAAGCTGCAGTTAATACTGACAGATTTCCTTTTGTTCTCAGGTACGCTTCTGGAAAGGAAATCTTGGATAGAATAACTGCTACAAATGGAGAGCAAGGGGATCAATGCTTAATGGCCCATCGGGGTGATCACCACTCTGATCAACAGGAGGAATCGTCATCCATAGTAAGCTCTGGATCTGAAGAAATTTCGCTTGATGATTTATGGAATATAAATGAAGAACTTACTGATAGATGTACGAAATTAAAATCTGAAAATAAAAGATTGAAGAAAATGATTAAACAGTATAAATTTGAACTCTCTTGTGAAAACTGTCCAAATCTGAAACAATCTTATGATGCATGTATGCTAGATATTCATAACTGTAAGGAACAGATTGTGTCTTTGAAAAATAAGAATCAAACATGTTTAAACAAGATATCTGAACTGGAGAACAAGCTGAATGAGAAGAATGATGAACATCTAATGAGCTTGCAAGAGTTTAGTAAGGTTAATTCTGAATTGAATAAACTGAAACTTGAAAATAAAGAGTTGAAGGAACAAAACAAGAAACTCATGGTCCTGAATACGGTCATGTCAGAAAGATGGCTAACCATTGAGAAAGGAAAATGTGTGATGAAGGAGGATGAGATTAATAGAGAGGAAGAGCACACACAAGAAATTGAAACCTTACAGAGTTTGAATGCTGAGCTGCATCAGAAGATTATCTCTTGTGAGATCGAGATCATTGGCTATGAAGATAACATAGCCTCCTTAAAATCTGAAATCCAGGGTCTTAAAAGCACATTGTCAAAATTCGTTGAAGGAAAGAGCAATTCTGATAAGATTCCTGGAACAAAGCTTAATGTTCGGAAGGAAGGTCACGGTCACAATGTGGTCGACAAGAGGAAACCTAAAAATGACCCATCTACCTCATTCACTAGCTGCTATGTGCCTTCTAAAACACCTTCATCATCTGTATTTCAATTCAAGGCCCTGAAAACTGAAAAACAAACAAAAGTTGTGGACAAGGGTAAACAATTGAACAAGAATGGTAAGAAAAATAAGGTCAAAAAGGTCCCTACTTGTGTCTTGAAATCTGCCAGCTCTGGTGCATCTGATGGGTCAATGCATACTGCTCATAACTCATTTACTTATTCGTATGCATCTGATAAGAATGGCTCATGTCATTATTATGGCAAGATAGGGCATGTAATGGATGATTGCAGATTGTTGCTTGAAGATGAGCATGCTGGTGAAGCAATGCATTCTAGGAATTCATTTGGTAGAAACTATGCCACTAGGAAATCTGATGCTTCATGTTACTACTGTGGAAGGCATGGTCATTTAATGAATGAGTGCTTTGCTATGAAATTCAATGATAGGATGCATGCTAGATTTTCTGCAAATCATCACGGGTATAGAAGAAACAAACCTGTGTTTAACCATCACGGGTATAGAAGACAATGAGGTGGCATTTAAGTGGTTAACGCCTGGAATCTCAAATCATACCAGGAGCATGTACGAATACTTACTGATGAACCCAGAGCCGCTCGGGTGTCATTCAACTCTTGCTCTGTGTCCGCCAAACGAGCTCGTAAGTTCGTTATTATGGTGTCACGGGCATCCTACAGTTATGGCTTAGGAGTTCACCAAAAGAACAAAAAAAATGGAGAAAATGTAAAAAAAAATAATAAAAAATTATGTTTTATTCCACCTCCACAAGCCCTCCAAGCTGGAGTCTCTCCGCATACATTGCCCTGTAGAGTCGCAGGTAATCCTCACTGTCTTGCGCCTGCGATTCCACGAGCGTGCCTCCCCGCTGCCAATCTTCATATTGTTCGGGGAAGCGCACCCTCCAATCAACACAAGTTGCCGGCCCGCGTGTCTTCTTCCCGACGCTGGGTGATGTGGTCATATCCACCCATTCCTGGGCAAACCCTAGGGTCCTCATGGCTAACCGCAGCCTGAGAGGCTCGATCTCATTCAAGCAATGGAGCCAGAGGTCCCGTCCGAATTGGGCACGGCTTCCAATTACCCACGGCTGGTCGACATCGACCATGTTCGAGTAAGGCCTCCAGTTTACCTATGTTGGGTTGTACATATCTTCTTAGTTAGCTGAAAATACAAAAAAATGATAAAAAAATGAATAACAAAACAAAAAAATAGAAAAGAGTATCCTACCATCGCTGCAGGGAACTCTTGTAGCTCCCGTCTCAATACCATCAGTTGGTAGGATAGTGGTGCTGTACTCATGATGGGTTGTCACCGCCTGGCTAATGGCACCGTCACTGGTCGCCAATGCCGAGCTCTCCTCATTGGGAGGTAATAGTAGCTCCATAGCTGCATCATCATGTGTCATTAGTGCCTTAAGTGAACTATTGGGAAAACACACAAAAAAATGAAACAAAAATTACCTGGATAAATGGTGTAAAGCCACTGACAGTCACCTCACGGTCTGCCTCTTGGGACGTACCTGTAAACAGATGTGCCAGCACGGCAGCTCCCCAGGCATACTGCCCTACTCTTTCCAGGTCTACTAGCAGCTCCAGGAAGCGACAGCCGATGCTGCCTCCCTTCGAGCTCAGTAGCAATCTTCGCAGCAAGAAGAGGAGAAATCTCCTCAAATCCATGTTGGATCTTTCCCAATTGTCGAAATCTGTGCAGTACACAGCACGGCACCCTCTTTCTGTCCTTTCTATGAATTCTTCCAAGGACTCATCATCCCGGGGACGAGTATCAGCAAGTCCCAATGCCTCCATGATAGATGCCTTGGCTACTGATCGGTTCTTCCGACCGTCAAGTTCCAGTCCTAACAGCTTCTGGGCACCTTCTCGGTAGTCCGCGTAAGTGACTCCGGTCACTGCCTCCCCATCCACTCTGAGGCTCGTGATTCGGATAACATCTTCCAGACTGGGTACCATGTGCCCCCAGGGCATCAAGAATGCCCGACTCACTGGGTCCCATCTTTCGCGCAATGCTTGGATGAGGACGAGTTCGAGCTTGATTGACTCGATCCGAAGAAAGGTCCCAAATCCCATCACGTCTAGCCTGGCCTTCTGGAAGTCTGGAAGACCACGATATGCGGCAACCACTAGCTCCCAGGAAATGTGCGATTTCATCATGCTCTGCACATACACAAGAACTGAGCAAAGGGGAGCTTTGCCAAGGAAGAAAAAGGAAGAAAGAATGAAGGAAGGGATGACAAGGTCCAACTTACGAGTTGTGATTGCGTCCTCTCACCGAGCTGCCCCTCGACTTCTGAAAGTCTCCTGGAACTGCTGCCAGATCTGCTCCTCTTTGAAGAGCGGGAAGACTCACCTTCTGCTCTGAAGCTAGATTCACCCTCCATCCTGAAAATTGAGCAACTCTCACTACCTCCCCTTCTTGCAAACTTTCACTCTTCGGATCAGCTCTCACGACTCGGGTGCTCTCAAGTCGAGTGAAAGAGGAGGTATTTATAGGATTGGAAGGAAGGTGATCTAGATCTATCACCATCACCCCTAGCAACAACTTTTGCGACAAGTCACCCCCCCTTACTGTTGCGGCCATTCTACCATGGGGAGTGATCGATTTGGGGGCGTGATTTGTTGACTTGTCGTCCTTATTCGGTCCAAAGATTCTCCGCACTTATTGTCCTGTTGCATCTACTTTTAGAGCAAACAAGCAAATCGGGGACATTTATGCGGGAAAATAAGGCCAAGGGCCGACGTTTTTGAAATTGGTGGTAGATACTTTTGAATAATCATGGCCACGGTACACTCGCGTGTCACTTCGCCATGTGAAGTGAATGGAGCAGAGCTGTGATTGTTGACCCGCCACCCCTATTCGGTCCAAAGATTCCCCGTGTCCCTTGTCCTATTGCGACTGCTTTTAGCGCAAACAGGGAAACGAGGGACATTCACGTGGAAAAGAGCACCACGGGCTGATATTGTTGAAGTCTGATGACAGACTCCCTTTGAAAATCATGGCTATGGTGAGTCACCACTCCGTGTTTTAAGGCGACATCTCGTCGAGCATGTCTCGCAGGAACCCATGTGGTAGAAAAGACCTGTAGAGCAGAAGGAACGAACGGGCAAGCAAGCTGCGTTCAAACCAAGCCATTTCATTCACATATCTATATAAGGGTTTGTGCCCGTCATGAGGAAGGAGTGGGTGTACAAGCCATTCACTAATCCTCGTCACCCTCCTGGTTACGTCTCTTCTCTCTCCAAAGGTAAGAATTCCCTCGGAGGCCTTCTATAGTCTCGTGATGCAGCAATCGCTTTGCTGTGCCATGCCTTTCCATCTGTTCTGGCGATGCTTTTCGTCGTCCTCTTGTTTCTCTCGCGACCCTGATGGCCGTGAAACTCTTGAAGCTGAGGATGCTGGTTGAACTCCCCTCTGCTCTGCCGAAGGAGACTGTACCAGCTCCAGGAGCTCCCTTGCCGCGAGCTCTAATTCCCCTCCGATCTGCGGAGCAAGTGACGTGTCTGGACGCTCTTCCTCTCAGAGTTCCATCTCTTGGGCCTCCTGTGCTACTCTGTCTTTGCCTTTCTCTTCATCTTCTCTCGCTTTACCTCTCTCCTTGCCACTTGGAGAGAAACCTTTAGCGTCAAGGCATCTCGGGGCAATCCCTCATGCTGTAGTTGCTCTGATCTTTCATCTCTTATTCTGTGATGGTCAGCTGTCGCTTGGCGTCTGCCATCTTAGCCGCTTACGGAAAAGGGATGGAGGAGATTCAAAGCATGTGCAAGGGCATTAAGGCCTTATTTCATTCCAAAATGAGGACTACACCAGGGGTTTAGGCACTTCGCGCCTCAAATTCCCCAATTGGGTTACATAAGCTTTCCACAGTTCCATGTCCTCATTTACAGACACCATTACCTTCAGTGGAACACTTGCCTTCCACGATGCTTTAATTGCCTTCACATCGTTTGCATCTCCCTCCGTACCTAGCTCTCTCTTCCTCAGAGGAGGAATTTCAGATAACATTGGGAATGAATGGCGAGGGAGGCCGATCTGAGTATAACACCGATGTGCATTGTACAGAGCAAACTCAGTCGCGCCGACCAGCTGCATCTCCGCATCTGGGAAAGACCTCGTGAGGAGTTCACATGACAGTAAACATGTTGGCGCATAAGTGAACATGTTCTGCATCATAGTGCTGTAGTGATTCCTCCAGTCTTCGCGTTTCTTCAACCAAGGAGCGCGATTTACCACATTACCACTAAAGCCTAACACATCGGCTATGTGGTAAAGCGGGCTTTGTTGGAAGATTCTTGAGGTAGTCGCCATCCCCTCACGGTGGTCAAACTTGAAATGCAAGTCAATCCAACAATTCAAAAGGAGTATGCAACCGAAAGGAGGCTTACCCATGCTCGAAGCTGTGAGACCGCTGTAGAGATAAGCAAGCACAGCGGGCCCCACTCTCTTGTCCTCCCAAATTCCACGAATGGCGCTTAGCTGATCCTCCTCCACTATGTTGTCAATGTAGGGGAATAGAAGAGCACCCGCCAAGCACATGGTGAATCCTTTCATAAGTTCTTCAAGGCGATCATTATCACCTGCTAGATTTTCAAGGCCATTCAGGACCCATTCTGCAAGCTTTTGCAGATTCACTCCTTTTTGAGTTCGGACAGTCTTGACGGCCTCAAGCGGCATGAAACTTTCGAGAATCTCTTCGGAAGTTGCCTTTTTCAGCATGCGCAGGACCTTTATCTTGCCATCCTTCTTGAACTTCTTCAACCCAAGAAGGAGCTCTGCTTCCTCGAGAAGAACTGTCGCCTCAAAACTGGGAAAAATGAAAGTGTGAGTTTCAGGATGCCAAACCTCTACCAGTGCACCCATGGCCGCCCAATCCATGTGGATTTGATTGTAATGTTTGGCATGAACCACCAGTCCTTCTAAGTGCCATTTTGAAATGAAAACCCTCATGCCAATGGATATGTTGGAGGTAAGTTTCGACAGCCAGGGCAACTTTGAAAATTTCCTCGGACCCGGAAAGAGCGGGTATGGCTGGAAGGGGAAAAGGAAAAGGAAAAGTTAAAAAAAATGGTAAAAGAAGCTTGTGTAAAGAAAAAAAAAAGAATGTCAACTCACCATTCGAGAGTGAATTCTCTCGCTAAGGTGTCCTTCGAGGTCCGTGAGCCGCTTGCACTCGTGGCTCGGCTTGCTCCTCTTTGCGGGACGGGAAGACTCGCCTTCCATCTCGAAATTCTGAGATTCCCCTTCCCTCTCTTCCTCTTTCTTCCTCTCTCTCTTCTTCTCCTTCCCCTCTTTCTTCTCCTCTCTTCCTCCTCTCTCCCTTTAACCCTCAACTCCTTTGAATGGATTCTTTTGAATGCCCAGGGGTCTTATTTATAGGAAAGCAAAAGGGATTAAGGAGAGCGTAATTATGCTTTAGTGTGTTAATTGTGTAGGTGGGCAACCCTGTCCCACCGTGTCCCACCTTGTCCTTCCATTAGTCAGTCATTATGGTCCCATGTAATTCTGTACATTACATTGTACATATTATTGTGAAAATTATTCACTTAAGTCGATTGTGCAAGCCACTATGTTCAAACACTCTGAAATATGAGATATTCCAATCTGAGTCGAGTACTTAGTTTTCCCGATGTTGCCTTCGGTTGTCTCTCTGAAAGAGACCATTGTTTGGATTTACCTCCAGTTCATCTTTTATTCCCCTCAGACCCACCTTGGCTGTAGCACGTCCACAATGGCTGGTAACCGCTCTCCAATGGTGAAACCTGCAGGTTTACGACCCAGGTACTTCCGCACCGTGAAGTTGGTCATTTTAGTTGTAAGTGCCCCAGTGCACACTTTGTCCTCCTTGTTAGTTTATCATCCAAACAATGGCTGATTTCGGAGAGTCTTCTTCAAGGTTACTTCGGCAAAACTCCGGAAAGATTCCCATCAGAAAAATGATGAAGGCGTGTCTCATCACACCTTGGCACCTGCTTTTCACTTCACTCCATTTCATTCCAATCCACTTCATTTCATTCCATTACATGTCCTCTCCCTACAAAGTAGATGCCAAGGCGGGGCAGCTGTAGACACGTCGTTTTTACATTTTTCGCGGGTAAATTTCATATTACATTACGATGTCCCAAAGTGGCTTACGTATTTGACTTATGTGGGTGATTAGTCATTTTTTTAGGTTTTATATAAAAAATATAAAAAATAAAAAAAAAGATTAAAAAATACAGAAAAATGAGAAAAGCTTATAAAGAAAAATGTAAAAAAATGAGAAAGATTGTAAAGGAAAAAATATAAAAAAAAATTCAAGAAAAGCTTTAAAAATATCAAAACATTGAGAAAAGTTTATAAAGATACAGAGATTAATTGTATATATATGTGTGTGTAAAAAAAGAGAAATTAACACAAACAAACACAAAAAAATACATACATTATTATTAACTATCCTACTTTATTAATCACTAACCCCCATTCCCACGTTCCTAAACCACACTTTCATCCCCTTCCACCCACTAATCTCTCTTTATCTCATGTCTCCCTCTTCCCCCACGTCTCCACCTCCACTAGCTTCACCCAGTAACCCCTCTATTATCGCCCACTCATTCTCTTTAGTTAATGCCAAAACCCCACCTGTGGCCAAACCAACCCCACCCACCTGCATCTCTATCTTTCTTTCCCCACCACATTTTGTCACAGCTGTATTCCCACTCTCACATCCCTATCTTATTTCCCACTTCTCCTCTTAACATTTTCTTAGCCACCAGACAAAGGGAATCCCCGCGCATGCAGCTATCCCCACTATCCTTGGCACTATCTTCACACCCATCATCCACTCACACGGCAACTCCCCCCATCTCTCTTCACAGTCATCACCTCCACCCTCCTCACCAACCTCTCACGCACATCTCCTCCCGAGCCATTCTCTCATACACCCCCCTTTGTTAGCCGCTCTCACGGTCCCTCACACCACACCCCCGTGTCGCCGTGAAGCTCCCCCCGATAGCTCACCACCGTCTCCACCGTTCACCGTCTCCTCGCCACTGCCGCCAACATCCCCGTCCACCACGGCGAGACTCCATCCCACGTCGCCTGCCCCTGCCGACGTCGTCAATCACAGCACCGCCGCTCACCGGTCCCTCTTTACGTCGCCCACGGCAACCCCGAGCTCGTCGATCTCCGCCGGTCGCCACCGCTGTAGCCGCTCCATCAATCTCCGCCGGTCGCCATCCCTGCTGCCACTTCCGAGCCTCCACCGGCCACACGCCAACATCGCCGCTGCACCCAACTCCGGACGCCGCTGCCACAACAGCCACCAGCCGCTTCGTCCATCCACGGCCGCCCTGCTCGCCGTCCGCGTTCGCACCGCCACCCCTCCTTGTTGTCGTCCTCATCGTCCACGTCCTCCGTCGTGAAGCCGCACCGATCGTCACCACAGCGAGCACCCCGTGAAGCCCCCCCCTGCGCACCTTCGCCGCTGTACCTCCCCCACGTCCACGAGCTCCCACGTTGCCGTACACGCGCACGCCACCACCGTCGCGACCACCGTCCGACCGTCTGCAACATCTCCACGCTGTCTGTCGACTACCGTTGCCATCGTCCGGTCGCCCACGCTCGCACCATCGCCGTCAAGCTCCCACCTCACCGGGCTGCTGTCGTCGTCCACCCGCCGGCGAGCTCGACCTCACCCCTCCGCCTACACCCTCACCACCGACGCCCGCGTCCACCTCCTCCGCTGCACCGCCGCGCTCCACCTGCACCACGTCCCGCCGTGAAGCTCGCCGCGGACGCCGTCCACCTCGGCTACCACCTCCACTTCGTCGCCATCCTCCGCCAGCCACCTCGTCGCCGTCGTCGACTGTCGGTTCTCCCTCACCGCGAACTACACCAGTCGCACCCCACCCGCCTCCGCTTGCCGTGACCGCCGTTCACCTCCTCCGTCTCCGTCTTCTCTTCCTCCCCCGGCCATCTTCCCCCGCCACGATCTCCCTTCCCTCTCCCTCTTTCTTCCTCCACCTCCTCCGCGTTTCTTCTTCCCGTCCTGACCACCCCCCACCTCTCTCTTCTCTCCCTCACTTCCTCTCTCTCTTCCCGCCGGCCTCCCGCGGCGAGCTCCCCGCCGCGGTCCCCTTTCTCTCCCTCTTTCCGTCTCTCCTCTTTCCCTCCGTCTCCCTCTCCTCTCCCATCTCTTCTCTTCTTCCTCCGTCTCCCATATCTCTCTTAATCTCCCTCTCCCTCTCGATCTCTCACTTTTCTTCTTTTATTTTATTTTTTCTTCCCCCTCTGCCATACTCTTTCTTTCTCTCCCTCTCTCTTCCACTCTCTCTCGATCTCTCACTCCCTCTCCTTCTCTTTTTTTTTATTTCTTTAATCCCCCTCTTTTTCCCTCTTTTCTTCCCTCCTTGCGTCTCTCTCCATCTCTCTCCCTTCCTCTTCTGTCTCCCTCCCCTCCCCCTCTCATCTCTCTGCTATCTCGATCTCTCTCCCGTATTCTTTCTTTTTATTTTTTTTAAAATCCCCTCTCACTTATCCTCTCTCTTACTCCCTTTCTCTCTCTGTTTATTATCTTCCCCCCTCCCTTTTATATATAATGTATATATAATATATATAGGTAATATTTATGTATAATATACATATATTGAATATATAGTATATATATAGTATATGTATTGAGTATATAACATTTAGTGCTATTCACACGTATATTATGTAAATATATATATTAATATATAGCTATATATATACACCATTAGATATATTTCTATGTATGTATCTATATGTTTGCATGCGTATACACGTTTAATCCTCTTTAAATTCGTGCAGAAATAAAAGCGAGGCTTTCGGCCCAATCAGCATTCTCGCGTGTTCCTGTACACGAGGGAAGTCGTTTCGTCTCACCACTCGCCCCCGTGTTTGCATTGCCACCAGCGACTTCATTTCTTACTCTTATTATTTTATTATATTTTTAGTTTGTTATTGTTTCATCCTATGAATTGCTATTATATTACTTTTCTGATGTAATCTCTTGTGTTTGTTATTTTGCAGGGTAACCACTAAAAGGCCCTCTTCTTCGGCCTGTCGAAAGAAGAGGAAGAAGGAGCCCGCATAACCCCGTGTTAAGGGCGAAAGCGATCAATCCACTCGGGACCCTCGGTCCCTGGCGATCACAAAACTCCTAACGCGCGCTTCATTTTGATCATCTTTGTTTTTAATAACACCTGCGGAGAGTTGCTTCCCGCAGCGGTTATCTTCTTCTGTCTCTGGCCTCATCTGCGCGGAGGATTATTCTCCGCGGCGGTTTCTGTCATTTACTTTCTGTATATCTAACTCCTAATTGGTGCGGTGGGTCACCTCCCGCGACCGTTTCCATTTCAGCACTTTATTTTCTGCACCCTACTTTCTAACTCCTAACTATTTAATTTCAGCATTCCTCTATCATCACTCTAAAACCCCGCGGAGAACATCTCGCGGCGGTTTATTTGATCCCCTCTTATTTCTTGTTATATATACTTATATTATAGTAAAAACCCCGCAAAGACCAATGTCCTGCGGTGGTATGCTTTTATTCATGTTGTTCTTGTAACTGTCCGAGGAGTGATATATCGTTACAAATTCCGAGTCTACGTGTCTTCCCGTCTGTCAACTCCTATTACGTAGAGTCCCAGGACTCGAATTCGGTATCTGAAAAGTTGCTCTCGGAACGGTGGGTCACGCCTACCGGGAAGGGGTTCAGTTTGCCCGAGAGGGTCTTCGGACCCCTATCTCCGCCACGTACCGGAGTTCGGCCAGTCTAAATTCTCTCTGTCTCAACTAGAGTGTCATCTGTAGGTCGTACTTGTCCACCGTTCTTCCATATCCCCTACAGCGCGCGTTTCCATTATTTTTGTCCTCATTTCTTTCACCCTTTATTAAAGAGAGAGGGAAACCCCACATCTCTCTCTCTTTCCACCACGTGACGTGTTCACAGCGCCGCCTTGGCTAGCCTGGACCACGCGTGTGACTGCGGGGGATCAACGAGACCACTCTTCATTTTAACGAGGCCGTCTCGGATCAGCTTCTGTGCCTGAGTCTTGAAGACGTAGCAGTCTTCAAGCGGATGGCATAGCATGGGATGATATGGGCAATAGCTAGGGCCATCTATTTTCTGGGCCTCGTCTGGTTTGCGAGCCTCTGGCAGCTCGACAATCTTTTGGGCCATGCAGAGGTCGAAGAGCATCTTCGTGTGTTCCTTTTTAAAGGAGAAGGGTGTCTTCATATGCTCTGAAAAGGAAGGAGCAGTCGGCTTGTCCGCTGGCTTCTTGTCAGAACCGCTTGACTCGGCCTCCTTATTGGCTTTGGCGGTGGGGGTGAACTCAATGATGTTCACCTCCTTACCGAGCTGGCATTCTCGCGTCTGCTTACCTTTGGCTGAAGTGTAGCTTGGATTATCGGCGAAGAACATTTCTATTTCGGTGACTGCCGAGTTGAGCTGGTCGAAGCTTTTGATATTGGTACTGAGGAGCTTTTCGCTGACCTCGGCTGCCAAGCCTCTGCGGCATATGGTGATGGCGTCCTCTTGGACTGGCGGGTTGATGCACCTCATGCTGAGGTCTCGCCATTTCTTGACGAAGTCGAGGGCGCTCTGTAACACCCTAGAATTATCTAGGAATTTTTTTGAAATTAAATACAACTATTAAGCATTTAATGTGCTATTAAATAAATTATGGGTTAATTAATTGAATCTAAAATTAACCAAAGGGCTAAGCTTGCTTAAGTTAGGCCCATAGACCAATTTCCAAGACCTTTAGGTCCAAGCCCGTTACTAAAAACGTAATTTGGGCAATTTACGGATTTAAAATGAGATAAATAGATCAACTAAAGGGATAAATAGGGAAATCCGAAGTTTTCGGATTTAATGCCAGATGGCGGTCTATCGCCAGACCGCCTCTTCCTAGAAACGGTTCAGATCGTACCCCTACTATGTTTCGTGAACGGAGGTGTTAGAAGCGTGGAAAAATGGGATTTTTCTCATTCTAATCTATGTAGTCTGAGGCGTGAGGCGAGCGAGGCGACCAGGGGGGCGCCTCAAAGGCCTAGGCGATGGCCGAGGCGTTTGAGGCGAGAAATTATTAAAAAAATAAAATTAAAATTATATGTCAAAATATCACAAAAATATATATTTTTGAACAGTAAATATCATAAAACTGCATATACATTAAACATGAAAAACAACTAACAAGTGCAATATTATAACAAAACAAAAATAGTTAAACAACCAAACAAATGGAAGTTATTTTAATATGTTGGCTACTGCCATCAGAGAGAGTGAGAGATCGGAGAGAGTAGAGACTGAGAGTGAGAGATCAGAGAGAGTGAGAGAGTGGAGAGACAGAGTAAGAGATCGGAGAGAGTAGAGACAGAGAGAGAGAGTGAGAGAGTGGAGAGACAGAGTGAGAGATCGGAGAGATTGAGAGTCCGAGAGACAGAGAGTGAGAATATGAGAGAACGGAGAGACAGAGAGTGAGAGATCGGATAGACAGTGAGAGAGTGGAGAGACAGAGAGTGAGAGATCCGAGAGAGACAGAAAGGGTGGAACTGGACTCGCCGCTGCCGCTGCCGCTCGCGGAGGACGCCGTTGCCGCCCGCCGCTGCCGCTCGTGGAGAGATAGAGAGGGAGAGACAGAGAGGGTGGAACCGGGCTCGCCGCTGCTGCTGCCGCTCGCGGAGGACGCCGCTGCCGCTCGTCGCTGTCGCTCGTCGGACGCCGGAGGATAGAGATCGGGCTCGCCGCTGCCGCTCAGCTGCCGCCCTTGGAGGTGGAACCAGCGAAGGAGTTGAAGACGCAGTGAAACCCTCGGGGGGGTTAATAGATCCGCGAGCGGCAGGTTAACGGGTAGCGCTACCCGATACGCGGATCCGTCTTTCGGGCGAGCGACTGAGGCGCGCCGAGGCGGCCGACGTGTGTGAGCCGCACGCGAGGCGCTCGCCTCGGCGAGCCGCGACAACGCGAGGCGAGCGATCGACGCCTCGCCCCGCCTCACCGCCTAGGCGCTCGCCTTGGCGGGATTTCGACTACACAGATTCTAATCCCTTCAATTCGATGCTATCTGTCATGGTAACTTAGTCTAGGACTCTAGAGGATCGATCCTACCCCAAATTAGGACTCTTAAGTTCGATCTAATCCTAAGCCCTAGGCCAAACCTTATAAATAGGCCTGAACTTCGACCTGTGCGAACCCTTGTTTTGGCTCGCGTGTTTCGAAGGTAAGGAGACATTATCTCAGGTTGGTTCTTTAGAAGATTTTATTCTCCTTTATGTTGTCTAACTTCCCTCAAACTTTCGTGCTAGGAGCTCAAGCCGATAAGAAGTTAGAATCCTCGGAAGTTGTTGGTTCCCTGTAGTTCACACAGGAACGAGTTTTCTCCGAGAAAGAACAGGAAATAAGAAGCCCCAGACGAGGTAATTTCAAGTTGTGCCTTTAGAGTTATTCGTTTCCCTTTATATCTTCTACCTACCCTCCAAATTTCATGAATTTAGGTCAGGGGATTAAAGAGTTAGAAGGCCAGGAAATCGCCGGTTCCACGCAGGACGCGCAGGAGCCAGCATCGACTTCCAGCCCAGAATTCGAAGTTTAGAATCTTACCCAGAGGTAGGTTATCTCGTGATTGGCACAAACATCAAGTTAGGAGTAAAAACCCTCTGATTTCATGCTTCCTACATGTGACGACCCAAGATCCGGATATCGAGAAGAACCCGATACCATTCGAATCCTGGCCCGCCGCCCACGAGCCGGGAGGGCTCGGAAGGGCTAAAAGGAGTGTGGAGGCACAAAGAAATAGGAAATAAAGCAGGACAATTCAACAATTAACAGAAATAAATAAACAACTACTACAACAGAGTCCAGTCCAACAGAAAGTACAGTCTAAAGCAGTAAAACGTACCACATGCCAAGTGGACACTCGGCCCGGCAAGCTGGCAGCTAAGAACCTCCGAACAGCACCCTCGAACCTCGAGGAAGAACCGCCGCACCTGAAAAGTAGGGGTGAGCCTCCTGTCACTGGCTCAGTAGGGATCCCGCGGAACCCCAACTGAGAACAACGGCGGTACGGAAAGCAGTAACTACAAGAACAACAGTAGCAGCAGGAACAGTAAACACGGTGGCCAGTCGAAACTCGGCACTACAACTACTCCTACTGTACCGGTCAAGCAGAAAGAGAAATCTCGATCTCACAGTCGGGGACCGGGCCACACTAACACCACTTATCGAGGCAAAACCTACGGCAATCCTGCCGTAGAGGCCTGTCTCCCAGGACAAGGCCAACCTGGGCACACTGCCCAAGGTGCGACCCCGACCACCCAGTCGCGGATACTACGCCGACAAGACGCAACCTCGGTAAAGCCACTAGCACCCTGGTTACTACCTCGAAAACACCGGACGGTCCAGAAAACTACGTCTCGCAGACGGGAAACGGAACCCGGAAACAGGAGAGTCACGTCTCACGTGACAGGAGTACCTGCCCACCAGAAGCAAGATCGGATGCGTCCACTGACGTCTTAGACCGCGCCTCAGGTGCCCCCCCTCGACCCTTGGTGGAAGGGGGACACCGTACTAGTAACCACAAAACAAGTGACTAGCTGGGGTCGCGCTCGTCAGCACGGCTCCAACCGCCCCCAACCACGTGTGCACACACAGACCGTGCGTCCCTGGTCTGGCCCTCTGACTGGTTTTTCCCTCAGCCGGACTCTGGCTGGTAGACGTCGGGGCCAACGGAAACCAGTCTAAAAATCGTCTCGGGGTAGCCTCGCCACCACTCCCTGGTGGGACCACTCGCATGTCGGAAGGCTACGACTAGTGGGGAGTCACTGGTGTGACCACTCTCCAAGGAGAAACTCCGAGAAACACGCACGCACCCTGCACGAAAGTCGAGAAGAACCAAGTGGCATCGAGCCACTGGACTCTGGACAGTCCTCTAGACTCCCTAAATCCAACGGTCCTTGAGTCACGAGATTCGGGGTCAAGACCGTTGTACGCAACGGCACAATGCCGTTAATCTAGCCTAATCCCTAGGTCTAAAACCACGGTAGCACGAATACCGAGGCAGCTCACAAGTCGTTGAGACCATCCCCTCAAAAGGGAACTCAGAAATCCTCCAGCCCCAGGCTGGGTAATTGGACTCAAAGTCCAAGGCCATACATATGGCCCACGCGGAAAACACAGAAGCATGATTCCCAAGGCAGCTCACAAGCCGCCACGCCGATTCCCCATCCCAAGGAAGAGCAGGGAACCTCCAGCTCCAGGCTGGATGACTGGACTCGCAGTCCAAGGCCAAACACATGGCCCACTCGGGAATCATCTTCCGCAGAACCTACGACATGCGGGGGAGACCCCACCGCACTCACACCGATACACGGCGACTCGATCCAGCGTAACACAAAAGTCTGGAACACATGGGGTCACCCGGACCCACAACACCTATGGACACGCTAATCGAGGTAACCCGGTACCTCCAGACACCCCAGAAACACGGACACGAAACCCACGGGGTGTCCGGGACACTCACGAGGCCGAAGGTCGACCACTGGGTCACAACCGGGTCGACCGGAGACCAACACAACGCGAACCCAACATCGCAAGCACGGGAATCGCCTGGCGGTCTCTCTTGGGCTGCCACACGACTCTAGCGGCCCAACCTTAGGCCGCCACAGGTACTGTAGCGGTTCAACAATGAGCCGCCATACCCTGGGTCGCGAAGGCCACGTCGGCGAACTGGGCTTAGCGGCCGGACCTTCGGCCGCCACCTGGGCTCTGGTGGCTCATCGTGCGGCCGCCATGCCCAACCCACGCACAGAAAGGTTGAAACGGTCGAACGGGGATCGCCAAAAGGATGTGGCGGTCCCTGGAAGGACCGTCACACTTCCGAAAAATCGAGAACGGCGGGAAACGCCCCAAAAATCCGATCCACGCCCTAATCACCCTCGGGTGATGAGGAAACAAAGGGGAATCCATCCCCAAGCCCCTAAGCATGCATCTAAACCCCTGGATCGGCCAAAAACGCCGCGAAACGAGAGATCCGGTTCACTCCCCAAAAACATGGATTTTCCCCAAAAAGCTCAAATAAGCCCGCTCGGCTCGCCACGGCCTACAAAACTCGCGGGAAAGGAAGTGCACGAACTTGGGGTCCATCTCCCTACCTCCACCGGAGATTCGATGCGCCGTGGACGCCGATCCGCGAAGAAAACACCGTGAAACCCTCGCCGTTCCACGAACCCGCGGCCGAGCTTCCACGCGCCACCGGCCCTCGATCCTCGACCCGTTCCTAGTTCCTCGCCTCCCGCCATCGCCGCCTCGCCCTCCTCCGCCACGGTCGGCCGCCCGGGGAGAGGGGGAGAGAAAGAGATGAGAGAGAGTGAGAAAGAGAGAATGGGGAGAGAGAGAGAGGTTAAAGGGTTAATATATAGAAAAACCCAAAAAGTCCAGAAATTCAAAAAAAATACTAAAAATTACCTCCGCGATCCTCGGGAGGAGCATAACGCAGTGGTAACGTCCCGGAGTCGGAGAACGTCACGGTTCGCCCTGCACAGAGTTCCGAAGGCACATCAGGGAAAAACACGTGTAAAGCACAAAACACACTCCGAGATCCACTAAAATGATCCGAAAAATATCCGAAAAATCCGGGGTGTTACAGCCCTCCCCCCTTAAAGAAATTTCATCCTCGAAATTCAATACTAGCTCCAAGTCACAGGGGAAGAACACCTTAACCAACTGACAACGCTGTCAGAACCCCAGCACAGAAAATATCGATTCTTTCGAAGACACGGATCCTGAGGGGCACAGCCAGACTACAATCACGAACGGCACCTTGCCCTGCATGCCGCGCACACCGGCCATCAGAGCAGGCATACACCAAAGGACACAGTCCGGCATCACCTCAGTCACAACACGAGAATCAATCATGGCACCGCTGCCACCCTCTCGCTCACCGAGGAGACAGTCCTCGTTGCGAGAAACAGCTACCGATCCATCCTATGGTCGGCAGACAAATCACACATCAGCTTCACAGCCAGCTGACTGAACTCACGCCCTGATCAAAGGAACAACCAATACAGAGCCTCCACTGACTCATGCAGTCATCTCAACAGACCGCAACCAGAACATCGGCTCAGCACCAATCACCACCTCACACCGGGCAAGCTGAAAGCCAGACATATCACTGTGCCAACTCTATCAGAAGATAAATTCGACAAAGCCCAGATCCCATCCGGAAAGGCACATCACAGAAATGACCACCAAAGGTCTCATTGAAACACGGCTCTCACCAATCTCGATGCGCAACGAGCAGCATCTTCTGTCTGTGAAAGACCACACGTCGGTCACCAACTGCTCGTCAACGGGAAACCTCCACCGGCCCATCGGGCATGATCCAACTCACAATAGGCCATCCGCTGACTCACACACAGACAATTACCACATCACGAGCTGAACTTCTCTCGGACACCGCATCCGATCTTGAGCATCGCGCCAACTCAACCCTCTCAGGGGAGCACGACAAAACCGACGACAAGACTCGGGAGTCTTCGTTCATCACCTCACTCGACTCAGACTTACAGGGAAATCCTCCCATGCTGGTCACAAACCAAGGACCACCATTCCGACGCCAATCTCTATCCAAAGGCCTCAGCCCACAGGCGTCACTCTTCCGTCTTGTCTCATCAAATCCTATCTCAATTAATCCAAGTGGACACCTGCCAATCCCGATTCCGCCCTCACCACAGAGCCACGGGACACCACCTGAACAACTCATGGCACACGTCTCTAGGGGAGGAAAGTGCCATCCAATATTACGACAACCTGGTCGCCAACGCTGCGGCCAATGCATACGGGTCCCCAACAATACACATCTTATCATGGTCGACTACGAGACTAGCCTTACCAGTCACTCGCAGCTACCAACCGGAACCCAAAATCTCTCAGAGATCACTTCCTCAAAACACAATCTTATCCGAGGACACAACCTCCAATACAAGTCGGGCACCAAGCCATCGACTCTGACCAACACGTCCTCGACCACCGTCAGGCGACATCCTCAACAACCTCATCCGGGTCTAACACCGACGCCTGACACGGCTTCCATCACAGGAACAGGGTACTCATGTGGCGCACTAGCCAACATTTTTCCCCAACACTCCGTCCTGCCAGTGCCAAGGACCACGATACCTCGAGCAACGGCACGGCAACAACACGTCTCACACCGAGGAACCAATCCTCCGATGCTCAACGCAAACTCAGGAATCCGCCCGTAGCAACCAACGCTACGATCCTGAACCAATGGGTTATGGGCCCACCAGGCTTCCGCTGCGCACTCTGATCCACACGCACAGCCAAACACGGCAACTCGGGACTCGCCATCCCGACAATCCACAACTCGGCTGGCCAACTTCAGAAAATAGGGTGAGGAAAGCTCCATTACCTCGAACCCCAAGCACAAATTCACTCCCAATCTGGCAACCCTCTGCGACTCCGCAGACTTCGATCTGCAACGAATCGAAAAATTCCAGCACCAGCCAAGAATGCGAACACCGTCCAACCAGCACTCGTCCTTCCGGAACAGCGCCAGTACTCTCACACACCAGGGGAATTGGGCACGACTTCTCACAGGCAACCACCTTGCCAAAACACAGGACACGTCTCGCACGGATTTCATGGCACACGAGGCCAACCAATCCGAACACGCAATGCAAGACGACGAACCTTAGTTAAACACAATCTCTCCAACCAAAGGAGAAACCGATCACACCTCCGACCAACGGAAGAACTCCACGCTCGGCCTGACCTTGAACCTTGCACACGCTGGGAACAACACCTTCCAGCACTAAGAAAACCATCGCTTCCATCAGGTCAGCGCCTCCGACACACTCGGCGAGTGTCACGTCGGACCACAATCACAGCATCTCTCGATGCACCACCACTGTAATTCCTCGAACTGCAACACGCCACGCCAAGAGCCGCAACACGAGCCATAATCGACAACCGCCGACGCTCATCCTTGAGTCCCGAAACCACCGCAGAACCTTCTCATCTCAACCAAATCCAAGGCGAACACAACCCATTCGCACACAAGAGCGCAGGGGCAAGAACTTACTGGGACACCACAGCCCAATCCTACCTTGAAACCCGCAAAAACAATCGGGACCGACACGTCATTTCTAACGCCACAGAGCATGACAAGAACATCGGGCTCGACAAATCAGCAGCTCAACAGAAGATCCTCAGCTCACCCGAGCACACCTCTCGATCAGAGCACCCGCTCTGCCACCTCAAGCCACAACCTTAACACATCAGGGGCTGGATAAACCTCAAGCTGGAGTGGCCAGACTCAACAACAGCTCCCTCAGAGCACGCTCACGGCCACTTAACCACAAACAATCCTCGCCAGCCACCTGACCTCGCAGCGAACACCTCGAATGCAGCACCGCAGCAACACACCTACCGGCAACCTCTGCCCAATGCAGCGCAACCGGGATCACCACCGATGAGGGAGAAGCTCTCAACCTCGATCCTTAGATCCCACGCCGGAACGAAAGCCGCGAACAGCAACCGCCTTCACATCGCACTCAAGCTCTCAAGTGAAAAATCAAGCAGAAAATAAACACAAAACCCTAAGCCAGCTGCCGACTGTACTGGACCTTATGGACTCTGATCACTGCAATGTCTCGAATTCCTATGTACGTCCACAATCACCGCTCTGATATCATCTGTGACGACCCAAGATCCGGATACCGAGAAGAACCCGATACCATTCGAATCCTGGCCCGCCGCCCACGAGCCGGGAGGGCTCGGAAGGGCTAAAAGGAGTGTGGAGGCACAAAGAAATAGAAAATAAAGCAGGACAATTCAACAATTAACAGAAATAAATAAACAACTACTACAACAGAGTCCAGTCCAACAGAAAGTACAGTCTAAAGCAGTAAAACGTACCACATGCCAAGTGGACACTCGGCCCGGCAAGCTGGCAGCTAAGAACCTCCGAACAGCACCCTCGAACCTCGAGGAAGAATCGCCGCACCTGAAAAGCAGGGGTGAGCCTCCTGTCACTGGCTCAGTAGGGATCCCGCGGAATCCCAACTGAGAACAACGGCGGTACGGAAAGCAGTAACTACAAGAACAACAGTAGCAGCAGGAACAGTAAACACGGTGGCCAGTCGAAACTCGGCACTACAACTACTCCTACTGTACCGGTCAAGCAGAAAAAGAAATCTCGATCTCACAGTCGGGGACCGGGCCACACTAACACCACTTACCGAGGCAAAACCTACGACAATCCCGCCGTAGAGGCCTGTCTCATAGGACAAGGCCAACCTGGGCACGCTGCCCAAGGTGCGACCCCGACCACCTTGTCGCGGATACTACGCCGACAAGACGCAACCTCGGTAAAGCCATTAGCACCCTGGCTACTTCCTCGAAAACACCGGACGGTCCAGAAAACCACGTCTCGCAGACGGGAAACGGAACCCGGAAATAGGAGAGTCACGTCTCACGTGACAGGAGTACCTGCCCACCAGAAGCAAGGCCGGATGCGTCCACTGACGTCTTAGACCGCGCCTCAGGTGCCCCCCCTCGACCCCTGGTGGAAGGGGGACACCGTACTAGTAACCACAGAACAAGTGACTATCTGGGGTCGCGCTCGTCAGCGCGGATCCAACCGCCCCCAACCACGTGTGCACACACAGACCGTGCGTCCCTGGTCTGGCCCTCTGACTGGTTTTCCCCTCAGCGGGACTCTGGCTGGTAAACGTGGGGCCCAACGGAAACCAGTCTAAAAATCGTCTCTCGGGGTAGCCTCGCCACCACTCTCTGGTGGGACCACTCGCGTGTTGGAAGGCTACGACTAGTGGAGAGTCACTGGTGTGACCACTCTCCAAGGAGAAACTCCGAGAAACACGCACGCACCCTGTGCGAAAGTCGAGAAGAACCAAGTGGCATCGAGCCACTGGACTCTGGACAGTCCTCTAGACTCCCTAAATCCAACGGTCCTTGAGTCACGAGACTCGGGGTCAAGATCGTTGTACGTAACGGCACAATGCCGTTAATCTAGCCTAATCCCTAGGTCTAAAACCACGGTAGCACGAATACCGAGGCAGCTCACAAGTCGTTGAGACCATCCCCTCAAAAGGGAACTCAGAAATCCTCCAGCCCCAGGCTGGGTAATTGGACTCAAAGTCCAAGGCCATACATATGGCCCACGCGGAAAACACAGAAGCATGATTCCCAAGACAGCTCACAAGCCGCCACGCCGATTCCCCATCCCAAGGAAGAGCAGGGAACCTCCAGCTCCAGGCTGGATGACTGGACTCGCAGTCCAAGTCCAAACATATGGCCCACTCGGGAATCATCTTCCGCTGAACCTACGACAGGCGGGGGAGACCCCACTGCACTCACACCGATACACGGCGACTCGATCCAGCGTAACACAAAAGTTCGGAACACATGGGTTCACCCAGACGCACCACACCTACGGGCATGCTAATCGAGGTAACACGGTACCTTCAGACACCCCAGAAGCACGGACATTGAACCCACGGGGTGTCCGGGACACTCACGAGGTCGAAGGTCGACCACTGGGTCACAACCGGTTCGACCGGAGACTAACACAACGCGAACCCAACATCGCAAGCACGGAATCGCCTGGCGGTCCTCTCTTGGGCCGCCACACGACTCTAGCGGCCCAACCTTAGGCCGCCACAGGTACTGTAGCGGTTCAACAATGAGCCGCCACACCCTGGGCCGCAAAAGAACAAGCGGTCCTATATAGGGCCGCCACAGGGCATGTAGCGGGCGTACCTTCGGCCGCCAGACCCCAAAACCTCAAACGGTTAAAAACCAGCGGTCAAAACGCCTTGAAGGCCACGCCGGCCAACTGGGCTTAGCGGCTGGACCTTCGGCCGCCACCTGGGCTCTGGCGGCTCATCGTGCGGCCGCCAGGCCCAACTCACGCACGGAAAGGTTGAAACGGTCGAACGGGGACCGCCAGAAGGATGTGGCGGTCACTGGACGGACCGCCACACTTCCGGAAAACCGAGAACGGCGGGAAACGCCCCAAAAATCCGATCCACGCCCCAATCACCCCTGGGTGATGGTGAAACAAAGGGGAATCCATCTCCAAGCCCCTAGGCATGCATCTAAACCCCTGGATCGGCCAAAAACGCCGCGAAACGAGAGATCCGGTTAACTCCCCAAAAACATGGATTCTCCCCAAAAATATGGATTTTCCCCAAAAAGCTCAAATAAGCCCGCTCGGCTCGCCGCGGCCTACAAAACTCGCGGGAAAAGAAGTGCACGAGCTGGGGGTCCATCTCCCTACCTCCACCGAAGATTCGACGCACCGTGGACGTCGATCCGCGAAGAAAACGCCGTGAAACCCTCGCCGTTCCACGAACCCGCGGTCGAGCTTCCACGCGCCACCGGCCCTCGATCCTCGACCCGTTCCTAGTTCCTTGCCTCCGGCCATCGCCGCCTCGCCCTCCTCCGCCACGGTCGGCCGCCCGGGGAGAGGGGGAGAGAAAGAGATGAGAGAGAGTGAGAAAGAGAGAATGGGGAGAGAGAGAGAGGTTAAAGGGTTAATATATAGAAAACCCAAAAATTCCAAAAATTCAGAAAAATACTAAAAATTACCTTCACGATCTTCGGGAGGAGCACAACGCAGTGGTAACGTCCCGGAGTCGGAGAACGTCACGGTTCGCCCTGCACAGAGTTCCGAAGGCACATCAGGGAAAAACACGTGTAAAGCACAAAACACACTCCCAGACCCACTAAAATGATCCGAAAAATATCCGAAAAATCCGGGATGTTACACTACATGTCATATTTCATGTTTTATCACGATTGCGCACTTAGATTTTTATTGCATGTATATCCCTGAACCTTAATAGAATAGATGAATACTTTGGCTTAATCCATGCAACCCATGCATCTCTTGGTTTAATTATATTCCATCATGCTTTATCTTCCAGTTTTATATAATTTCCATGCATCTATTGCCCTAGAAATTAGATTAGGCCTGTTTTTTTCGATTTTTAGCTCTGTCTGCTACAAGCAAGAGACGGTCTCACAGAGACCGCTATAATCATATAGCGGTTCCCAACAGACCACTAAATCATAGAAACGATCCTATGTTGTAACACCCCTGGAAAATTTAGGAATTTTTTGGGATTAATTAGCAATTAAATAGGAATTATTAGGCATTAATGGGCTTCTAAATTCATCTTGGGTTAATTAAATCAAATTGGAAGACCAATTGATAACCAAGCCCTTTGGCCTACTTAAATCAGGCCCATAGAGCAAATCCTAAACCCAATAAGCCCAAGCCCAATTCTAGAACAGTCCTAAGATAATTCCCCAATTGAAATTAGATAATTTAGGGGATAAAAATAGGAAGAGTTTGACAGAAATTTAAATTTCTGGCACCCTGGATGGTTGCGGTCTATCGCGCGACCGCTACCACCATATAGCGGTCCAGGGACGACCGCTATCAGCTTCCGTGATCGCAACGGCGAGAGCCATGAAAAGCTTGGAAATTCCACAATCAAATCGCCTTGGATCTAACCTATCTGGCGTGGATAACTCTCTAGAACTCTCTAAGGATCAGTTCTACTCCAAATTTGGAGTCTAAGTTCGATCTAATCCCTCAAACCCTAGCAAACCCTATAAATAGGTTCCAGGTTAAACCTGCGCGAACCTTACTTTTGGCTCGCCTGGTTCGACGGTAAGACGACGTTATTTCTTGTCAGTCCTTTAGAATATTTTGTTTTCCTTAGTTTTGTCTAATTCCCCTCAAAATCTCGTGCTAGGAGGACACGCCGTTGGAGAGTTAGAAGCCCTACAAGTTGCTGGTTTGCTGCAGACCGCACAGGAACCAGTGTGTCCGTCCATCAAAGATCAGGAGATTAGAAGCCCTAGCAAAGGTATTTTCGTGTCTGTTCTTTTGACTTTATCGTTCCTCTTCATGTCTTTTACCTACCCTCGAATTTTCATGAATTTAGGATAAGAGGCTAAGAAGATAGAAGGACGGGAAGTTGCTGGGTTCGTACAGAACGTGCAGGAACCAGGGCGATCTTCCAGTTAGAAATTCACACTCTAGGAGTATTCCCAGAGGTAGGTTATCTCATGGATGGCTAAATTAACGTGTTAGAAACAAAAGTCCTCTGATTTCTCGTGATTTCATGCACTGTACTTGGAGAATTTGATGTTTTATTTTAACTGCGCTTCTAGGTTATCACAGCATGCATGAATCCTACCCTTTTATAAGAAATTGATAATTTTGACTTAATTCACGCAAACTTATGCATCTCCATGACTTGATTTTCGCGGTAGCATGTTTACCTTCCTGTCTAGCACGTTTACTTGCATTTAGTTTCCTTAGAATAGGCCTTGCATGCCCTATTTTACTTCTGTTTACTACAGACAAGAAACGGTCTACCTGAGACCGCCATAATCATGTAGTGGCCCTGCGACAGACCCCTACCACCAGCTTGCGGTCCTCATATGACCGCTATTTGCTTTCTGTTGGCTGCACTTTGTTAACTCCAAACAGATTGCAGATTAGCCCTATTAATTATATGATGAGCCCAGGTAATTAGGTCTTATTCTTAGTTTTGACTCTGGATTCATGTTAATGGTTATATTGTGCATCCATCATGCTAGGTTTCATGACTTACATGACTCCGTACACTTATTTTAATCCTATGTTAATTTCATGCCAAAATTATATAGTCTTGTATTAATATTATGTTTCACATGTTTTATGCACTTGTTTCATGGATGAATTGATCACTGTTTTACCCGATTCTTTCTCATCCTTGAGTCTTTAGTTACATTCACATAATAGGCACACTTTCTTGGACTTGTGAACCTCTCCGTCGGATATTCCTTCTGTAGGACTAGGGGATCATGTTTCAAGGCCTCCGTAAGTCTCTGCGAGCCTGGGATTCCCACTAGGACGCCGAGCTGGTTGTACCCTCAAAACCCAATTGTCTATAAAGCATTCACATGGCCGGTGTTTTTCCGTGTCTTGGATAGTAGCGGCCATCAAGGAGACCGCTATTGTCAGTTAGCGGCCTTCCCATGACCGCTATCTCTCAGAGTTTTCACTACGTCGACCCTTTCTTCTTTCTGGCGTCGACTCTGTCTAGTTGCGGCCATCCCAGGACTGCTACCTTTTGGTTGCGGCCAGGCTAAGACTGCTATCTCAAGAAAACGGCCCAAGCATGACCGTTTCTGTCTCAAGTGTTCTTAACCCGAGGTTAGACCCACGGGTTGATTTTCCTATGTTCCTAGATGGTCCTTAGACTATCTGGACCTTAACCTCTTGTACAATAAACCATTAATACATTATGGAAATTAATAAATGTACCGTTATGATGTCGGATTCCTCCCATAGCATGACCTTGTCCTTAATTCATCGTTGAACTCTTATTATCTCATATTTGCGTGTTCTCTACCTTGGTTACATTATCATGAACTATTGTTGAATTGTACATTATTGGCCGAAACGTTTATTTATATCTCATGGAAGTAGCTTGATTTATAACTTGAAGATGCAGATCGGGCACTGATTGTGTCCAAGGGCTCGACACTAGCCCCCTCGGCTGATTGTCGGAAACATACTATAAACCATGGGGTATGATGAACACTGGCGTCTCATTGCGCCAGGAGTACTTTTTTTATAAATTGGTGAAATCCATGAGGCAATCTTGTGATAATTTACATGCTTGCTAGTACTTTCTTGTTACATGACTTTTTAGTGCATAGCCGTTATGGTTATGAAAAGTACATTCTCATTACATGCAAATGCGTTCTTGTTACATGAGAGGCCACGTTACATTCTTGCTTGATCACGCTCTATTATTCACATTTCCCCAAATCTCTATAGTTCATATCTCGTCGTTATATCGTGTTTTTCATTACCTTCTTTTCTAGAGCTAAAATGTTAATCATTTAAACATTGTCTTCATGTTGATACGAAGATACCTACTAGGCAAGTGTGCTTATACCTACTTTTCCAATCTTTTCAGGAAATTCAAGTGAGTCGAATTCGGACTATGCTAGTGATGGGTTCGAGAGTGATGATTAAAGGCATGAGAGAAGACTTAGAGTGTCATGAGTCTTTAAGTAGTGTAGAGTCGCATCATGTAATTTTTATTTTATTGAGTCATACTGTGTAATTTTTATTTTTATTGAGTCTATTTGTCATTATGTCAAAAGAGAGTCAAACATTCATCATCATCATCATCATCATCAGAGCCTTATCCCAATTATTTAGGGCTGGCTACATGAATCCTGTTCCGCCAAAGATTTCTATCAAGTGCAATATTCATATTTAAATCCAAGAAACTAATGTCATTCCTAATAACATCGCACCATCTCATTTTAGGCCTTCCTCGAGCTCTTTTACTAGCATCCACTAAGATTCGGTCACATCTTTTAACTGGCGCTGAGTTAGGATGACGAAACACATGTCCAAACCACCTGAGTCTATTTTCTCTCATTTTACTATCAATTGGGGCTATCCCTAAGTCCTTACGGATGCGCTCATTCCTAATCTTGTCTTTCTTAGTCTTGTCACACATCCATCTCAACATCCTCATCTCTGCTACACACATTTTGTGGATGTGTTCCTTTCGTACTGCCCAACACTCGGTATCATATAACAAAGTAGGTCTCACAGCCGTTCTATAAAATCTCCTTTTGAATTTCACAGGCATACGACGATCACAAAGGACTCCTGATGCACTTCTCAAACATTCATGTACTTCGATTATTATCAATAAAAGTTGGATTTTTAGCCAATTATTGTGCTTTCCTTTTTATGTAGATGTTTATTGCGTTCTGATTATATTGCTAGCTTGAGGCGTATTGCCGACTGTCCACGTATCCCCGAGTTGTTTCCGTTGTACACATGGCTCGGGGCGTGACATATGTTGACCGCCTTCTGATTTCTGTTTTCTGCACTTTGTTAACTCTAAACAGAATTGCAGAATTACCCTAATAATCATATGTTAAGCCTAGGTAAATAGTTTTATTCCTGGTTTTGACTTCATAATTAGGATTATGGTTATATTGTGCATCAACCATAATAGGTTTTATGCTCTTCATGATTCATAAACTTATTTTACACTTATGATAATTTCATGCCAAACTTATATAGTTTTTGTATGTAAATCATTTCTTTATGATTATAGAACTTAGTGATGGTGATGTTTTGGGATCGCTGTTTTTCATGATTTCACTCTCATCTTAAGTCTTTCTTAAGTATATGGCGCGTATTCCGGTACGATGTCATTAGTTACACTTTGCACTTATAGGCACACTCTCTTGGATATGTGATCCTCTCCGTTGGATATTCCTTCCACCGAACTAGGTGATCTTGTTTCAAGGCCTCCGTAAGTCTCCGCGAGCCTGAGATTCCCACTAGGACGCCGAGCTGGTTGTACCCTAAAAGCCCAATGGATTAGAAAGCACATATCATATCGACGTTTTTCTGAACCCAAGCTAAGTTGCGGCCATCAGGAGACCGCCACTGTCAAGTAGCGGCCCTCCCGTGATCGTCTTCTACCAGGATTGATCATTGCGTCGACTCTATTCTTTTCTGGCGTCGACTCCATCGTGATTGCGGCCAGCCCAGGACCGTCACCTTCAGGTTGCGGCCAAGATGTGACCGTTACTTCAAGAAACGGCCCAGGCAAGACCGTTTTCTGTTTCAAGTGTTATTTAACCCGGGGTTTGACCCAAGGGTTGATTTTCCTATATTCTTAGATGGTCTCTTGATTATCTGGAACCTAACATCTTGATTCATAAGACATTAATGAATTTTGAAAGTTAATGAATGTACCGTTATGCTGTCGGATTCCTCCCGTAGCATGACCTTGTTCTTAATTCAACCTTGGAACTCTCATATTCATAATTGGTGCATTCTTACCTTGATGTTGTTATCATGAACTATAGTTTGAACTTGTTATTATCGGCCTACATTATTTATATTTCTCGTGGAAGTAGCTTGATTTATAACTTGAAGATGCAAGAGCGGGCACGGACAGTGTCCAAGGGCTCGACATTAGTTCCCTCGGCAGATAGCCGGAAACATATTATAAACCATGAGGTATGATGAACACTGACGTCGCATTGCGCCGGGAGTATTTTTTTTATAAACGGGTGAAAACCACGAGGCTCTTATGAAATTATTATATTCTTGTTACAAGACTTTCTAGTGCATAACCTTTATGGTTATGAAAAGTACATTCTCGTTTCATGCAAGTACATTCTTGTTACATGAAAGGCCACATTATATTCTTACTAGATCATGATCTCATTCTATATAAATTCTCTTATCTCCATGGTTTTCGCTTGGCACCTGCGTTGTTACCTTGGTTTTATGCGTATGATTTATTGCATTGTCATTTATCTTACATTCTCGAGCAAAAATACTAATTATTTAAACATTGCCTTCATGTTGATACGAAGATACCTACTGGGTAAGTGTGTTCATTCCCTACTTTTTTTTTCAATCCTTTTCAGGAAATACTAGCAGGTCGGATTCAGACTATTTAAGTGGCGGATCCGAGAGCGAATGATACACGAGCGAAGCCGTAGATATGAGTCCTTACAATTAGACATGGGTCATTATGTAATTTTCTTTTATTGAGTCTAGTGATGTAAAGAGTCAAGAATCAACATTATGTACTTTTGATTATTATTCAATAAAAGTAAAGGTTTTGTCCAAATCATTGTGCATTCATTCTTATGTGTGGATGTGTTAGCGCTCTGATTATATTGCTCGCTTGAGGCTTATCTTGCCGGCTGTTCACGTTTCCGAACATCTTCAGCTGTACATAATCTCGGGACGTGACACACTCTCACCCTTCTTTTGTCAAAAAGAGCAGAACTCGGCCAGGGAGATCTTACGCTCGACCGTCTGGAAACGGTCGAGGAACTTCTTCTGGAGATCTGCCCAGTCGATCACTGAGTTGGGCTTCAGGTGGGAATACCACTGAAAGGCCATTCCCGTAAGTGAAGTGGCGAAGTAGCGGAGGAGATATGACTCGTCCAGCGCTAGCTCGCTCATGGCCGTAATGTAGTAGGCCAAGTGCTCATGTGGAGACCTTTGCTCGTCGAACTTCTGTAGCTTCGGGGGTTTGGCGTACTCCGGGGGGAACTTTTTCAATTGGTGATGGAGCAGGTAGGGGACACTATAGAGGTCTATAGTGGCCACCCCTTCCCCATATTGGGCGAGCTTTGTCTCGACGCTCTGCTCAATCATCTGGCGTTGTGCCATAAGATTCTCGGGCACTGGCATATTACAGGCTCACGGATGAGCTTCAACTGGGGGCGTGCCCAACTTGGCTGTTGTCGGGGTTCGGGCAGCTGCCGCTGAAGTGTTGACACCATTGTGCCCCACTGGCAGTACAGGTGCTTCAGCCGGAGGCCTAGCAGGTTGCTGAGGGTGAAGGTCCCGTTCCTGAAGGAGGTCTTGCAGGAGGGCCTTTAAATGTTGGTTCTTCTTCACAAGAGTCTCGAGGGTCACCTCTTGAACTTCGTTTGCCAGAGGATCATTGTTGGCTGGGTCGGCGTTGATAGGCGCGCCACGGTCCTCGGTTGGAACTTCTTCTGCACGTTCCGATGCCTGAGGTCCGGTGGAAGTGCCGATGTGGCCTGACGGCGCCGGAGGTTGAGTTTGATGGCGAGGCCTCCTGAGCTGGATAAGAGGCTGGTTCAGGTCATCGAACTGAGTATCGGGCTAGTGTCCGGTGGTGTAACACGCGAACACCCTAACCGCGTTGTTGATGAGCCGAACCGTCTGCTTTTTCTGGGAATGCTTCTTAGAGCGGACTGGTGTCCCCAGCCTGTCAAAGACCGAGGTTCGTTATGGTGGAGCCTCCATCATGGTGTCGACCTGAGGAGAACTCGTAACTGAGTGCTGGCGGGGCCCGGAACGAGCCCTTCTTTGTTTCCGCTTATTTAAGCGGGGGATGCTGAGTGGCTGGGTGTCGTCGGACTGTGCCGATGTAGACTCGGCTGCGTCCCGCCCAACGGCACGCCTGATCGTTCGGAAGGGGTTCTTGACACGTGCCCTCCGAACAGCTTGAGCCTCTTCCGGGGTAACCCAGATTCTTCTCAGGTTAAGTTGTCGATCTCCCTTGTCATTGTCCCTTTGACGTGACTTGGGAGCCTGAGTACCGGGATGGTGCGGGTGCCCCCGGTTTGTTGCCGAGGCGCCTGCTTCTCTGAGCTCCGCTTTATCCTCTCGCGTTCGCTACAAGAGGTTAAAGCAGTTGGTGGTGGGGACCGTAGGCACGGTCCGCTCCCGAGGTACGATTGGTTCGCCTGTTGAGTCGAATCCGCAAGTCGCCGACAAGAATAGTCTTGCTGGAATTGCTGGTTGCAGCGGAGGGTCGCCGGCCTTTGCGGCCGCTGCGACGCTTCTTCGCCTAGGAAGATCCTGCTCCGAGATGGTAGACCGAGAATACCCGATCTTCCACTGCTGGCAGCGCGAGACCGTCATCCGAAAGTGCTGGGATCGGCCTCCAGGGCACGAGGCCCATATTGAGAACTGATGGCTGAGTGACTCGGGCGTAAGCTCTTACCCGAGCCGACAGAAGTGTTGTTGATGCTCGAGATGGCACTCTTGCACCGAGAACCGTTGGTGTAGAAGATACTGGGGTGCCAGCAGCCTGAGGTTGTAAACCTACGTTGAGTGCTGACGTAGTCGGAGCGTGGGGCCGAAGGCCCCTAGCAGGCCCTGAGGTTGCCACATTCCAAAGAGGAAGACCTGTGTTGGGAGTTGGCGATGTTGGATGGTAGGGGGAAAGACCCCGTGGTAGAACTGGGAGGCCAGGGGCCCGCTGCGGGGAGTCCGCGTCGGGGACCGACCTTGTTAAGACCCGGGGTTGTATGCCCGGGCTGGATGCTGGGGAGTCGCGAGCTTGAGGTTGAGACCCCGCATTGAGTGATGGCTCGTTAACGGTTTGGGTCGGAAGGCCCTAATAGAATGTTGAGGAGCCTTGGCCCCGGTGCGGAAGATCCGTGCTGGGGGCTGGCTCGACCCGGACTTTGGACCGGGGGCCCGAGTAATATGCTGAGGAGCCACAAACCCGGGGCTGGGAGCCCGAGTCGGGTGCCGGCTTGGCTGGGGCTCGAGATCGGAAACCCGAGTAAAGTGTTGAGAAGCCTTGGCCCCGGGGCGGAAGTCCCGCGTGAGGGGCAGGCTTGGCTGGGGCTCGGAGTTGAGAGCCCGAGCGAGATGTTGAGGGGCCAGGGACCCGGGGCAAGGAGCCCGTGTCGGGTGCCGGCTTGGCTGATGCTGGAGGTTGGAAACCCGAGTAAGGTGTTGAGAAGCCTTGGACCCGGGGCAGAAGTCCCGCGTGAGGGGCAGGCTTGGTTGGGGCTCGGAGCCGAGAGCCCGAGCGAGATGCTGAGGGGACGGGGACCCAGGGCAAGGAGCCCGTGTCGGGTGCTGGCTTGGCTGAGGCTCGGGGTTGAAGACCCGAGTGAATGCTGTAGTGGCGGCCGAAGTCCGGGGCATAGAGTCCGTGTTGGAGATCGGCCGGTGCTGGGCCCGGGAGCTGACGCTTGTCCGGGCGAACGATGATGTAGGGCCCCCTCGGGGACCGGTGGTGGGGGCCTCGAGCATGACGCTCGGACGGGTCGCCGATGCTGGAGAAGGGTGCAGCACATGGACTGCACGAACGGGCACAAATACTGGGAGCGGCTGCGAAACAGCCACAGGGACCCCCAGGAAGTATGGTGATCCGACGACAGGGGCGAAGCTGCCGAAAGCGATCGGCGTCGCCAAGTAGCCCACCCGTGTATGGGTGGCGATGACAATGGGGCCATAGGTCACGGCCGCCATGGTCGCTGGAGAGCTGGAGGCTGGACTGGGGCGACGGTCGAAGACGGTCGTCGGGTGCGATACGGCTATCGGAACGCGAATTGGAAGCTGCCGGGAAATGCGCATGCGTGCGCGCCTCCTCTACCTCTCCTGCAAGGACAGGAAAAAGGGCACCACGGCTTCAGGGCTGGCACATGCTTCTCTTCAGCAGAAAGAAGAAAGGCGGGAGACGTCCCACCGGGCGTGCCATCCTTGTTGTGTGTGTCGGGGATCGATGACCGGGGTGAGGGAAGGAATAAAGCGGGAAAGGAAAATACGGGAGTTTGATATATCTCGGGTATCCTCCTCCATAGCCATATACCTCTCACGGCGGCACCGATCACTCGCCTTTTACGGAAGGTCGAGAGGGGTCAAATGGCACGAGAGGTTACCGGGGATTAGGGTAACTAGACCGAGGTGCGGGCGTGCCAGTCGATTTCTCGACAATCACCCGTGGAACCAAAGGTTGACTGGGGAAGCGTCGCCAGGACGCGGCACGTGGGTTCGGGAGGTCGGGCGACACGTGGAGAGAGGAGGTTCCATGGGTGCGATCATGGCGGTGGGCATGCGGTTCCGTGACAGAGACAGGTGCGGCATCATGGCGTATGCGTAGTCGTCGTAGGGTGCCATATGCGAGCGGACCCGGGATGCGGGTGTGTTCGCTGTCATCATAATGCCTTATACGTGACGGGGATGGACTTGTGTGAGATGGCTAGACGCCATGTGAGGGAAGTACGTGTGACATACCCTCGGCGTGTATGAGCCGATTGACAAGCCAACCACGCGCACACTTAGCTCCTCGCGTCCTTGGTCCTTGCTGGGTGTCTGCGGAGGTCCAAGCCGTTCATTCATGCATCTATCTATCCATCATGCCCCTTGAGCTTCTATGGGGGCTTTTATAGTGGAATACGAAGGGTCAGGGGGGGTTTAGGCGGACCAAGTTGAGGGTAGAACTTGGTCCGCGTAAACCCTTGAGAATAATATTTTTTTTTGTTTTCAGAGTGGGGGAGGGGGGTTTACGCGGACCAGACCCAGGGGGCTGGGTCTGGTCCGCCTAAACCCCTCCCCAGGGGGGTTTACGCGGAGCAAAGTTTGGGTTTTTGGTTTAAAAAAAAAACCTTTTTTTTTGTTCTGGCTGGGGTTTAGGCGGACCAGACCTGGGGGCAGGTCTGGTCCGCCTAACCCCCTAGGGGTTAAGGCGGATCGGCTTCTGGGCGGGGTTTTCTTGATAAAAAATCTTTTTTTTTTGTTATTGGAGGGGTTTAGGCGGGCCAACCTGGGGGCAGGGTTTGGTCCGCCTAAACCCCCCATGGGGGGGTTTACGCGGAGCAAAGTGAGAGAGAGGGCGGTTCCCCCCTATAAAATCCCATATTTACCCCCCTTATGGGCCCACTTTGACTCAGTGTGACCGCAGAAGAGAAAGGTTACAAGGCTTGGACTAGTGGATTGGCTGCTTGCGCCCGTGGACCGAGAAGGTTGACTTGTGTGACTTCGTGCGATCCCGAGGCGCCGTCTTCGTGAATCCTTTCACGCACGGGTATGCCGGTTAACCTTGCGCGAGACTGGGAGAGACTGGGACTGGAGGATGGCCGTGGGGCCCTCGGGCTGGGAGGAGGGCCCTACCCCCAAGGGAGTTCGCCCTCCCTGGGGCGCGGCCGTGCCCGGGGTGAACCCCCCCGGGCGAGCCGTGGCCCCGAGGGGTGGTCCCGGCAGTCTTCCGATGTTGCTTGGAGTTGTCCTTTGAAGGACGGGGTGGTCCGGGATGCTAGGATTGGCCCGTGAGGGCTTGTCATCGTCGTGTTGTTACTGTCGCTCGCAAGGTGTTCGGGGAAATTCCCGACACACCTCGGGTTGTCGATCGGCTTGGGTAGGTGACCGGCGGGCCTTAGATTTGGCCCCGGACTGAGGGTAGGGGCTTGCAGTAGTCGAGAGAAGGCACTTTGGGCGTATGGGCCCTGCCTTCGTGGTGTATGCCGCGTTGTAAGGCGGGTTGGCGAGCAACCTCGGGTTGGCTCGGGAGCTGAAGATAAGCGGCTCGTTGCCGCGTGTCCGAGGGCCGGAGGTGGCCCCGACTTGCTGGAGGGTTGTCATAGGATATGGCTGGAGTGCTGGAGCCGCGGGTTGGCCCTCGGCTTGTTGTAGAATGGTTGAGATATGCGCGCCCGCAAGGTGTTCGGGGAAATTCCTGACACGCGTGTAGGGGCCGCATAAGGGTGCTGGGGGTTCCTAAAGCCTGCGGTTGACCAAGATGAGTCTTCCCTTGACTTTAGGGGGCTGGAGGGAGGCGTCTTGGGGGTAGATCCCGGCCTCTTTGTTGGGTGCCACGTGTCGTGGCTTGTAATCTGAGCGCCCCCGGGTTGGCCCGGGTAGCTTTGTTGAAGGCGGGTAAGCCCGCAAGCTGGGTGATCGGGGGTGGTCCCAATCGATTGTTGATGTTGCCGTGGGTCACGACTAGCTGGTTGGGACCTTTGGTTAGGCCCGGTGAGCCGTAGGAAGGGATGGGTAGCCCACGCCTTGAAGGTGTTCGGGGAGATTCCCAAACCCTTATTTCTTAATATTTTTCTGGGAAATTATCTGAGTACAACAATGGTGAATGGTTTATTTATGTTGATGAATGTATTTTATGGGGCCTGCGTGTCTCCCTCCTCTCTTTAAATTCCGTGTTGTAAATTCTACCTCCCTCTCGGTTATGTACTCGCCATAAGGCATCTTCTTTTATATTAAATGTAAAATTCAGCCAGTTGGCTCCTGCTTGTACATGTAAATATATTTGAAGATTTTGCGAAGGCGTGTACGTGAGGACGAGGATGATCCATCAACAGGAGGTGCCATTTGATCGAGCTGCAAGTTGTATGCCGCCAAGAACCATCTAAGTGCCGATATGCATGTGATGTGTATGGTTTGTCATTTGATGATATTTAGGGGTTGGTGACTGACTATCTGGCTCTAGTCAGGTCACGATAAGCTGCCCATACTCACCCATAGCATGTGTTTCTTATTTATCTGTTTTAGATTAGATTTCGAATCTATTTCTATAAGGTACAGTAAATATGTATATGTGATATATATATTATGTACCATTATTTGATGAGACCAAATAAATTAATAAATCCCCCCTTCGATCAATATTATGTTGTAAACGTGAGGTATTTAGAATGACCCGCGTGGCCTTCCATTATTATAGTTTGGGTGAGTTGGTCCTAAACTAGGAAGGTTTGTTGTGCTACCACAAGGCCGACTTAGTAAGGGGCTAGTGACCTAAACTACGGCATGTTTATGCCATGTGTGGGGTGGAGGACTGGTGTAGCTTTGTTGTGCTACCACAAGGGCTGCATCACAAATTCATGCTCACCGCGTAATAATGGGTGTAACCTAACCAGACTTTGTGGTTTGTTGTGCTACCACAAGATCACAAGTGTTCTGGAGGCCGAATGTAAGACTAGAAATTGCAAGAAATTGCAATTGGCAAGAGTTGCCTACTCATTAAGTACAGGGTGATTTGTTGTGCTACCACAAGACCATTACTGTAATGTTAATGGGATTCTAGTCCCCACTAGGAAACTTGTGGAGTTTCCTGTCTTTACATAATGGGGGTTATGTAAAGTCGCCGAAAATTAGTGGGAGCTCTAAATTAAAATAAAAGACCATATTTTAATTGAATATCTGTAATGTTATATTGTGCATCTCCTTTTGTGACTGGCTCATGAAGTTGAGAATAGTTCTCATGACTCTAAAGGGAAATAGTCTATGTTCTTGATGAGCTATTGTCTCAACCTCCCCATATTTGTTAGTAAGACTAACAAGAAGAGGAGGGCTTAGCAACTCTTTGAGAAAGACAATGCTAAGCAATTGTAACTCCTGGCTAAGGCTATCAAGAGAGATAGACGATGAGAGACTAAGACTAGTGCTTCCATTGCCATAGCGATAGCTATTGGAAGAAGAACTACAAGTTGAACCTTGTAGGGAAGGGAAAGCAGAAGCTTGGTGAAGCGTCATATACTGATAAGTAGAAGGCATTTAATCAAGGTCAAGGGTGTTCTACGGATTGAAAGTGGAGCAAGAATTGTTGCAATTTCAGTAGAGACTACTGACCTTGAGATGCCTTCAGGAGCTATTTAGAGTTGATAGATTGCATTATGTTTCTCCCTTCATCGAGAACATTAATTTCAATTCTACTTTAAACCCTCATGGTTTTAATATTAGTTTTGGAAACAATAGTTGTGTAATGTTTTTGAATGGCAAAGAGTTTGCCAGTGGGAGTTTATGTAATGATCTGTTTATTCTAAGCAATAGTGCTTCTAAAGTTAGTGTGGTCAGGCTTCCTGATAGGAAGATGATCTTCTTACTTCACTATTTTCACTAACAATTTCTCTATGCTTTGATATGAGTACTTGATGAAGTACAAATATTAAACTTTTCAGAAATTTAAAGAGTTAAAGAATGAAGTGGAGAAGTAAATCAGAAAGGGTATTAAAACTCTTCGATCGGATCAAGGAGGAAAATACTCAAGTACATGGATCACACAATACCTTAGGGATAATGGCGTATTATCCTGGTGGACGCTTCCTTCCTCTCATCTCAATTGTGGGGTGTAGAAGAAAGGAGGTATCGTACCTTGTAGGATATGGTACGGTCCATAATAAGCTTTGTCGGATTACCCTTGTCTCTTTGGAGAGTCATCCCCTAAAGGCCAATGTTTATATGTTGAATAAGGTTCCGTTTAAATCTATGTCTTCCATACCATATGAGATATGGAAAGGGAGAATGATTGACCTTAAGCGTGTTAAGGTTTTGGACTGTCCTACTAAACGTGTGTTATTAAGAATACACTATGTAGCCCACCATCATAATTATAGACCTATGGTTGATCTTTATTTCAAACGAGTTTGTTGTGCTACCACAAGGCTCATTTGACTTGAGGGTTAGTCTAAGTCTATGGCATAGTGATGTCTTTAAGAAAGGTAGACAAATGTTGTAGCTTTGTTGTGCTACCACATGGGCTATAACACTAATCTATACTTTTTGCCTATTGTTGGACCAACTTGACTAAGTCACTTTGATTTGTTGTGCTACCACAAGGTCATGGTGATTTAGGAGATAAATTGGTTCGGATATTGCAAATGCTGCAAATATCAAGAGTTGGTGGAAATAGTGGGAGCAAAGTAGATCTAGAAGGAGTTCTAGAACTACAAAGCATGATGCCGACTTAGGAACCTGAAGAGGCGAAATCTCGCGCTGAATCCTGAGCGGGCTGTGGATCACCAAAAGATGAACTGCAAGACAGGGAAACGTATCAGAGGGCCCATGGGGTTTCCCTGGGGCAAAACCCTCCGATGGCTAAGTCAGTAGAGCTGCGGTGGAAGCAATGATGGGGAGGAGAAAAGTAGGTGCGCGAGATTCCTCTCCACCAAAGGGGTGAAGCGGATTGCTCAGGAGTTTCGAGTGTGAGTGCCTTAATGGCTCCCTTTTTTCTTCTTACCTTCCACCGGAGGGTAGCCCTGGTTTAAATAGTATGCCGCCGTCAGGAGTCCTGTGAGCTGAGGGGTCTCCGGCGGGAGTTACGTCCTCAACGTGGGCTTTCATGGCCTTTATCGTGGGAGCGTTATCGCCTTGAAGTCCGGCGGCTTCTTGATTCCCCTGTCCGTTGGGGACTCTTAACGGCAGCATGAACGGATAATGTCTGGTCTGGCCGAGCTCCTGAAACGCCAGCCCTGTCCGGGCGATGAGCATAGCTCGGTGAAAGAAGGGTCGGGTAGGTCGGCTAACGCCTGTCTTTCCCGGGCGGGGAAACGGCTTGGACCGGACCCACCTTGTGACCTGACCATCACTCGGGCCCTCCGAGCCTAGGGGCCGCCGGGGAGAGTTGGTTCCTCGAGTGTTTGTTCATTGGGCTTTTCTTTCCTGAGTGGGCCCCGTGGGCTATCACTCGGGTGAGCTTGCCTCGTTGGACCCTGTTGGGTCTTGTTGGGCTGCTCTTTGGGTGGGCTACAGAAATCCCCCTCTCCACTTGTCCCCCTCCTACTCCCGAGCCATGGAGGCTCGGTCGAGTAGTTTTTGAGGCTTTGGACCGGCGTGGCTCAGGTGGGTGGAATTCTGTTGGCGTTGTGGAGCCACGTGTAGTGGTCGCCTGGGCCCGTAATGATGATCCTGACGGATTTGAAACGAAGGGGCCCCCCTTTTCTCGGAGCACGGAACGACGCGCCGCCTCCCTCCAGGGTTTTATAGGCGTTGGGCGCTGTTCGTCGTTCTAGGCTTTCCAGGGTTTTGGGCTTTCCTTAGTTTCTTTGCTTTTGGGGCTCCTTGATGCGCCGTGAGGGCACAGAGGAGGCGCGAAGTCTTGCGGCGGCGTTTGAGGAGTTGGCGAGGATAACCGCGGAGGCGGTCCGGCAACTTCCTTCCCCTCCGGAGTCTTCGAGTTCGTGCGAGGGATCATCTTCCGGCTCGATGGCTGGTCTGCCTTTGGAAATCGGGCAGGTGAGGCGGGAGCCCGTCCCCAACTGCAGTGAGTTGGGGGAGGCCGAGGTGAGGAAGCTGGAGCATCGCTTTCGCTTGCCTCTCAGGTATAGCTTCGCTGCCGCCGCCCCGTATGAGACGAGTCTGGACAGCCGTACGGGGCACATTTGCACTTTCCTTCTGGCTTGGAAGAGCGGGTTCCGCCTCCCCTTCGAGCCCCTTGTACTCCAGCTTCTCGAGTTTTTCCGGTTGGCGCCTATTCAGTTGGTGGCCAACTCGTATCTCCTCCTCTCTGCCTTTCGGATTCTCTGTCGTCAGCACGACATTTTTCCTTCCTTGGACCTCTTTCATTATTTTTTCGAGTTGAAGGCGCACCCGTCGGCGGGGAAGGGCTTCTACTTCATCCAGGCGAGGAGGAACAGGAGTTGCATCTCCCTCGCTGCGAAGGATTCCTCGCACAAGGGGTGGAAGACCCAATTCTTCTGGGTGAAGGCGGAGGCGACGGATGAGTTTTGGAGATGCCTGGTCTCGCCCAACTTTCACCCGAATCTTCCTCCTCGCCAGGAGGAGTTCCCTCCCCACGTGGAGCGGCAGGCCGCCCGTCTGCTGGATAACCGCCAATCGACCGAGGAGCTGGTGACGCCGGAGAACATCGAACGGTGTTTGCTTACGCGGTTGACGTCGACAGGTACCGCTCTCGAGGTTCTTCTCCTGGGGTGGTAGTTACTTTTCTTCTCCTGACCGGGTCTTCTTTCTTTGTTGCAGACGTGAGGCGGGAACCTCTGGAGGAAACTGCTGAGGTCATCGATCTGGGAGAAGATGACTCGGCGGCCGACGAACCAGAGGCTCCTGCGGGTCGCGCCCAAGCCCGGGATAAGGGCAAGGGGGTGGCCCCCGGGGGGTCTTCACGGCCAGCTGGTACGAAGCGCAAGGATCCCATGGTGGGAAAGTTGCGGGAGGCCGCGAAGGCCAAGAAACGGGCCAAGAAGGCAGGTCTCCCTCCTACCGCCGGGGGCGACTCCGGCTCGGCGGCGCTCCCCTCTCGGGGGCAAGATGGGGCCGACCCCTCGGGGCCAGCTCCCCCACTTGCCAGGCGAGAGGGGGCCGAGGAGACCGGGGGCCCTTCAGAGGGCGGCGATAGGTCGGCTCTCCCCCCCACGGGGGTAGAGGGGGCCGATGCTGAAGTAGCTGACGCTGAGGCCCGGGGGTCGGCCGGAGGCGGCGACGTCCCGGCCGGCGAGGTGCGGGCCGAGACAGGCAGGGCTGGGGGTTCGCCCGCTAGGGCGTTGCAGCCCCAGGTGCTTGGAGCTCCCGGTGCGGTCGGTCCCGCGGCACCGGTCGAGGTTGGGGGTTCGCCCGGGGAGGTGTCGCAACCCCAACCGACCGTGGCGCGCGAGGCGGCCGGTCCCGTCGCTCGAGCAGAGCCTTCTGGCGGGGTGCCCCGGGCGGAGCGGTCCCCTCTGCCGGAGCCCTTGGAAAGGCTCGGCATTACGGGCGACCTGTATCGGGTCTGCCGGTCGATTGCCGCAAGGACGAAGGGGGGAGAAAGGCGCAATACCCCCCCCGGGCTCCTTGATGTTCTGATGGAGGGCGGCCTGGTCATAGCTCGGTCGGCGGCTTTGATGGCGGAGGCGCACGCACGGACGGAGGCGGAGCGGTCGAACCTTGCCTGGACCCTTGGGGGATGCGAGAGGAAACTGGCCCGACTCAAGGGGGAGCATGAGGGGCTCCGGCAGGAGTTCTCCGCGTTCCGGGAGGTGGCGCGGGCGAGCCGACTGGAAGCCGGGGTGCTGACCGAACAGCTCGCCAAGACCCGAGAGTCTCTTGAGAGGGCAAGCCGATCCCTGGAGGAGGAGCGTCTGCGTCGCCTCGAGCTAGACAATCGCTGGGAGCTCGAACGTGCCGAGCTGCTAGATCGGGCGGAGATGGCGGAGCGTCTCCGAGCTGAGGCTGAGGTGGACCGGGCCCGGGCAGAGGAGCGTGCGGCCGAGGCGGAGCGGGCTCGGGTCGAGCTCGTCGGAAGGGCGGGGCAGATCGAGGCGGAGGCAATCGAGCGTTACAGGAGCTCGGATGCTTACTCGGCCGACCTGGTGGAAGCCGCCCTACCCTATTACGAGGTAGCACTACGCCGGGGTGCTCGAAAGGGGTTCAAGCAGGGCTATCGCCGGGCGGTAGACTGCGCCAATGAACAAAACTCCGCGATCGAGTTCCCCTTTGGCCAGTGTTATGACTCGGATGAGTCGGTTTCCAGCTCTTCTTCGTCGGTTGGGGAAGGTTCGGAGGGGTCGCCTCCGTCGGGGTCACCGGCTCCGGGCGTCTCGGGAGGGCTCACGACCGAGACAGTTCTCGCACAGGCGAGGTCAGTGTCCGAGCCGGCCGTCACCGAAGGCGCCGGGGGTGACGCGTCTCCTTCCGCCGGTCTCGAACGTCAAAGTGGGCCCGAGGCCTGATGTATTTTGCCTCTTTCCCTTTTTGTCTCTCTTTCCTCTTTTTAGAGGGTTTCCTTTTGGTGTGATAATAAATGACTTGCTCTGTTTGAGTGCTATCCTTGCCGTGATTTGGTTGGCGGATCTTGAGTAGTTGGGAGGTGCCGATATGTCCTGCACGGTTTTCGCACGCTGTTTTGGTAGGCTTCTGACGGGGCGTCCTTCCGTTCCCTCATGCTTTGAATGTCAGGCCGCTTCGTGAATCCCGCTAGGGCGGGAAACGAGGAGTTGGAGGTGACTGTTCAGGGGAGAAATCCTTTGGCGTGTTTCCGAGGGGGGGTCATTTAAGGCGTGTAGCCTCCTTTGGCCTATAAGAAGGACCGAAAGGCGCCCTTTCCTCTCCACTGCTTGGGATTTTCTCTAACAGTCTTTCCTCGCTCCTTCCTTTTCACTCTGCGTTGTGCCTTTGCATTCGGAGCATGGAGGATCCTTCGGAGGGCGATGCCGCCGACGACGGGGAGCGGCGGGCTCCCGCTGTCTTGTAATGTTGAACGGATCCCACGGTCGCCGCGCGTGCACGAGACGGGTCCGACGGTCGCCGCGCGGATCTGGGGAGGACTTCGGCGTGCGGAAGCACGCCGTTGGCCTCTCTTAGCTCCGGCGAGGCTTCCGGGTGGACGCCGAGGCGGAGGACGGATGGGGGCATCAGGGGAGTCTGCCGTCACTTCCCTCCGTGTGAGGGGAGGAGGCGTATCAAGCTCCCTCCTCACCGAGGCCTTCCTCCGTCTGCAGCCTCTTTCTCCCTCTTCTGCTCTTCATTTCTTTCACTCTTCGGGGGCTGCTTGCTCTCTCCTTCCTTCCAAGGAGTTGGCAGATTGGAAGAGGGGAGGCCTTCACGGCGCTCCTTTTTCCTGGTTGTTGCCAACTTGGGAGGTAGCCTTCCTCAACATTTAAAGGTGGCCTTCCTCCTGAAGTCCCTCTGTCACCTTTGTCACGGGCCATCCGAGCCAACTGGCTCGACCACCTTTTGTCCGAGCCAGTTTCCGCACGAGGCAGAGTCAGTGGCTGGACGCGAGGAGATCAAGACCGAGTCAGTCGAGCGATGACCCTTTGAAGCGATGTTAGACGGATTTTTTGTTTTGTTTTTGCTATGTGATGTACTGGCATTTGCCTACCTGATGTACCAATGGTTTGGAATGAAAAGAACAGGGATTTATTCCGTCCATTTTGCTGTACAATTTCAAAAGTAGAATTTGCGTAGTGCGGCTGCGTTCCATGTCCGAGGAATAGGTTCCCCTTCCATTGTCGCTAACCTGTACGCACCTTTTCCGAGCGTCTCGACCACTCGGTAGGGGCCTTCCCAGTTGGGGGATAGCTTGCCCGCCGCCTCTAGTGGTCGAGAGGCTTCGGCCTTCCTGAGGACGAAGTCCCCCGGTTGGAAACGTCTGTCTCGGACTTTGGCGTTGTAGTACCGAGTGAGGCGGCGCTGGTACTCCGTTGCCCGGACGTTCGCGATCTCTCGGAGTTCGCTTGCCAGGTCGAGGTTCTCGAGCAACTTTTGCCCGTTTGCCTCGAGTGAGAAGCTGATCACTCGGAGAGACGGATTGGCGATCTCCAATGGAACGACGGCTTCGGTGCCGTATACCAACTGAAAAGGGCTTTCACCGGTTGCCGTCCTGGGGGTTGTTCGGTGCGACCACAGTACGCTAGGCAATTCCTCGAGCCAGCTACCCTTAGCCTTGCCGAGTCTGGTTTTTATGCCTTTCAAGATAGTCTTGTTGGCATTTTCAACCAGCCCGTTGGCCTGAGGGTGGGCGACCGAAGTGAAGTGGTTGCGGATATTTAGGTCGGCGCATCTGTCTCGGAAGTACCGAGAGTCGAATTGCCGACCGTTATCGCTTACTATCACTCGGGGGATGCCAAAGCGACAAATGATCGATTTCCAAACAAAGCCCCAAACGACTGTCTCGGTGATCCTGGCCGTAGCCTCGGCCTCGATCCACTTGGTGAAGTAGTCGATGGCGACGACGATGAACTTCTTCTGGGACTGGGCCGTTGGGAATGGCCCAAGGATATCGATTCCCCACCGAGCGAAAGGGTAAGGCTCGGCTAGGGTGACAAGTTCCGTGGCCGGCTGATGGACCAAATGGTCGAACCGCTGGCACCGGTCGCACTGTTGAACATAGGCCGAGCAGTCGCGCTGCAGGGTGGGCCACCAGTACCCCTGTCGTAACAGGATTCTGGCCAGCGACCTTGCCCCTGAGTGCGCTCCGCACAGGCCTTCATGAATCTCTTGGATGGCTCGGCCTGCCTCGTCGGGACCGAGGCACTTCAGGAGGGGACCGGAGAATGATCTTCGGTAGAGGGTGTTGTCGAGGACGACGAAGCGCCGAGCTTGATACTTCATTCGGCGGGCTTCTCGAGGGTCGGAGGGCTCTTGGGAGTCTTGTAGCCAGGACAGGTAGGGGGAGCGCCAGTCACTTGGAGTGGCCGAGTCAACAGCGAGGAGCTCCGTGTCGATGCTCGGGCGCTCTAGCTCTTCTAGGAGGACCGATCGTGTACCTTCCGGGTCTAGGGAGGAGGCCAATCGAGAGAGGGCGTCCGCCCGAGAGTTTTGCTCCCGAGCTATCCGGACTACCTCAAATCCCTCGAACTGTTGGGCCAGGCTCCGGACCAACTGAAGGTATTTGATCATGGGTGCCTCCCGAGCTTCATACTCGCCGTTGACCTGACCTGCGACTAGTTGAGAGTCGGTGTGGATCCTGACTCGCTCGACCCCCAGCCGTCGGGCCATGCGTGCTCCCGAGATAAGGGCCTCGTATTCGGAAGCATTGTTGGACGCCTGAAAGTTGAATTTTAAGGCGTACTGTAGCTCTATCCCTTCGGGGGACCTCAGGAGGATCCCCGCACCGCTGCCTGCCGAATTGGACGATCCATCGACGAACAGTTCCCAGGTTGGCCCGGTCGTGGTCGGAGGCCTGTCCTCGGCGGGGATGGTGCTTTCGGCAATGAAGTCGGCGAGCGCTTGGCCTTTGATTGCTGATCGCGGCCGGTACGAGATGTCGTAGGCCCCGAGCATAATGGCCCATTTGACGAGTCGCCCTGAGGCCTCGGGGTGGGCCAGAATCTTCTTCAACGGCTCGCCGGTTAGCACGGTGATGGGGTGCCCCTGGAAGTAGGGGCGGAGACGCCTCGCGGAGGTGACCAACGCTAGCACGAGTTTCTCGGTTGCGGGGTACCTCCGTTCGGCCTCATTGAGCACCTTGCTGGTGTAGTAAACCGGTCTTTCGATTCCCGAGTCATTTCTGACTAGGACCGAGCTGACCGTGGATGGCGTCGCCGAGAGGTAGAGCAGCAAGACTTCGCCGGGGACGGGCTTGGAGAGCACCGGTGGCGAAGCCAGGAGCTCCTTAAGCTCGGCGAATGCTGTCTGGCACTCCTCATCCCATGCGAACGTAGCAGATGCTAGCTTGGGTCCCCTCATCAGTTTGAAGAAGGGCAAGCATCGTTCGGCCGCACGGGACAGGAAACGGCTGAGAGCGGCGACACGCCCTGTCAGACGCTGGACGTCTTTAATGCACGTGGGCGGGCGCATGTCCAGGATGGCCTGGACTTTGTCGGGGTTGGCTTCGATCCCGCGCTGAGTGACCAGGAAACCCAGGAACTTCCCGGATTTTACTCCAAAGGCGCACTTGGCGGGGTTGAGCTTCATGTTGTACTTCAGGAGGGTGCCGAAGGTTTCGGCGAGGTCGGTGAAGTGGTCTTGGGCCTTGGGGGTCTTGACGAGCATGTCGTCAATGTAAGCCTCGACGTTCCGACCTAGCTGTCCCTCGAACATGTGATTTACCAGTCGCTGATATGTGGCTCCGGCGTTCTTTAACCCGAAGGGCATCCGAGTGTAGCAGTACACGCCGCAGTCGGTGATGAAGGCGGTCTTCTCGATGTCTTCTGGATTCATTCTGATCTGGTGATAACCCGAATAGGCATCCAGGAAACTGAGTATCTCGTTGCCCGAGGTTGAGTCAACCAATTGGTCGATGCTCGGTAGCGGATAGCAGTCCTTGGGGGTAGCCTTATTCAGATCGGTGAAGTCCACGCACATTCGCCACTTGCCTGTGGTTTTTGGCACCAGGACGACATTGGCTAGCCACGTAGGGTACAGGACTGGTCTGAAGAGGCCTGTCTCTTGTCCCTTGGTGACCTGCGCCTTGATGACCGCCTGCTTCTCGGGCGCATGCTTCCTTCTCCGTTGCTGTACGGGCCTGACGGTGGGGTCGAGGCTGAGCTTGTGCATCACGGTCTTCTCTGGTATGCCAGGGAGTTGATCATCGGACCAAGCAAAGGCCTGGACGTACTCAGAAAGAAATTTCTTGTATTGCTGCTGTTCCTTGGGTGGTAGGTCGGCTCCGATCCTTACTCCGAGGGCCGGGTCATCGTTTAGGAATACCGTTAGCAATTCGCCACCGGGCTCGGCGGTTACGGTCTTCCCTTCGATTCCCTTGGGGCCCTTATCCCCCCCGTCCGGCCTTGAGGCTTCCACCGAGATGTTGTAGCACCTTCTAGCCGTGGCCTGGTTACCTCGGACTTCCCCCAACCCGTTTTTGGTGGGAAACTTCATTTTCTGGTGATAGGTAGATGGTACGGCCTTTATTCGGCTGAGAATTTTCCGGCCGAAAATGGCGTTGTACGCTATCATACCCTTGATCACTATGAAGTCCACCATGACCGTAACGGTTTTGGGTGGGGTGCCGATGGTGACCGGCAGGCTTAGGGCTCCCTCGGGGTAGGTGGCCAGGCCGTTAAACCCGCAAAGGGGTGTTCGGATCGGGCGGAGCTTGGATGGGTCTTCCCCCATCTTGAGGAAACAGTCATAAGATAATACATCGGGGGCGCTCCCATTGTCAACCAGAATTCTATCTACGTTACAATGGTTTATTGTGGCCGAGATAACGAGGGCATCATCATGCGGGGTGCTTAGCCCTTCCAGGTCTTGGTCGGAGAAGACTATGACCTGGGGCTCCCTCGGCGGGCCCCCTGAGGGCTCTGAGACCCGGCTGGCCCGCTCGGCATGACGCTTCCTTCCTCGGCTGGTGTCGCCGCCCGATGCCGTTCCTCCGGAGATGACGTTGATGTGGACCCCTCGGGGGGCGTTGTCGATCTCCTCGGCGGCGTCTCGGTCTTCTTTGCGCCCAGCTGCAAACCGGGCCAGGTGCCCCTGACGGATGAGACGTTCGATCTCGTCCTGGAGCTGGTGACAGTCGCCGGTATGGTGCCCGTGGTCGCCGTGGAACAGGCAATGCCTGTCGCGCTTGCGGTTCTTCGATCTCATTGGTTCGGGCTGGCGGAGGAGTCCCGAGTCTTTGATGTCTTCATAGATCTCGTAGACTGGCGTGGTCAACGGGGTGTACCGCTCATACTTCCGTTTGCGTTCTCCTTCCCGATCGCGCTTCTTGCCCGAGCCAGGGTTTGGCTCGGAGGCCCGCTTCTTGTCCCCCTCCCGACCCGAGCCGGTTGTGTCTCGGCAGGCGCTGAGTACTTCTTCGCACTCGGCGTGGCGCAGTGCCAGAGTCACTAGCTCGGCAAGGGTCGAGGGAGGGTGGAGGACCAGTTCGCGGCGGAGATTCTCGTCCCGGGTGCCCCTGGTCAGAGCGGTCGTGGCCGAGGCCACATCCAGGCGGGGAATTCTGAGGGCTTCCGATTTAAATCGGTGGACATAAGCCCGGAGCCTTTCCCCTTGTGCCTGTTTGAGGGCCAGGAGCCCCGCTACTGACCTTGGGGGGGCGCTTCCGGCGAAGCTCTCCTTGAAGACTCGCCCGAATTGCCTGAAGTCCCGGATGGACCCAGGGGCGAGGGCCCGGAACCATGCCTGAGCGCCTTGGACCAGGGTGGCCGCAAAGGCTCGGCATTTAATAGGATCCGGTGTTCCATGCAGAGTCACCAGGGCGTCGAAGCTGTCGTAGTGGTCGGCTGGGTCGCCCTGGCCATCATAGAGCTTGAAGGTCGGAATGGAGGTTCTGGGAGACACCTCTGCCTTCAAGATGTATTCGGAGAAAGGGGATTTCTCCTCATCCTCCGGGAGAGAGGTCTTCTGCAGGGCGCGGAGGGCGCGCTCTTGCTCTGCAAAACGTCTTTCGAAATCCCTCAGCCGGAGGGATAGTTCCGGCTGCGGTCGCGCCGTGGGACTGGGGGGAGCGTCGTGGCGATCCTCAGGACCGCCGGCGCTCGGGCGTGGAGGCCTCGCCCCCAGTTTCCCTTTTCTGGGCGTGGAGGAAGCCTCTTGCTCCGGGGGCGGAGCTTGCGAGGGTCCTCCCGCGTTGTTGCGGATGAGCTGTTGACCGCGGAGGGTGAAGCGGCCCCCAGCGGTATGCTGGGACGCACTTCGACGGGGGGGGCTCCCGGACGGGGCGCGAGACCTGGCATCCCTTGCCGCCTGGGCCCTCATGAGCTCCACGAGGACGTCAAGCTTCTTATTGAGGGCCTGGAAGACCTCGTCGCCACCGTTGGGGGGTACCCCTGTCGCCGTCGGAGGGGGCGGCGGCCCATTGGTGGGGACGCTGGCGTTGGAGGGAGGGTTCTGTGAGGCCCTAGAGGGGCCATCTCCTGCCGCCACCACGGCCTTACCCTTCTCGACGGCGGATCTCCTCCCTGAGCTTCTTCTCACCATCTTGGCTCTTCGTGCGTTTCCCACAGACGGCGCCAGATGAAGAGGCGAAATCTCGCGCTGAGTCCTGAGCGGGCTGTGGATCACCAGAAGATGAACTGCAAGACAGGGAAACGTATCAGAGGGCCCAGGGGGTTTCCCTGGGGCAAAACCCTCCGATGGCTAAGTCAGTAGAGCTGCGGTGGAAGCAATGATGGGGAGGAGAAAAGCAGGTGCGCGAGATTCCTCTCCACCAAAGGGGTGAAGCGGATTGCTCAGGAGTTTCGAGTGTGAGTGCCTTAATGGCTCCCTTTTTTCTTCTTACCTTCCACCGGAGGGTAGCCCTGGTTTAAATAGTATGCCGCCGTCAGGAGTCCTGTGAGCTGAGGGGTCTCCGGCGGGAGTTACGTCCTCAACGTGGGCTTTCATGGCCTTTATCGTGGGAGCGTTATCGCCTTGAAGTCCGGCGGCTTCTTGATTCCCCTGTCCGTCGGGGACTCTTAACGGCAGTATGAACGGATAATGTCTGGTCTGGCCGAGCTCCTGAAACGCCAGCCCTGTTCGGGCGATGAGCATAGCTCGGTGAAAGAAGGGTCGGGTAGGTCGGCTAACGCCTGTCTTTCCCGGGCGGGGAAACGGCTTGAACCGGACCTACCTCGTGACCTGACCATCACTCGGGCCCTCCGAGCCTAGGGGCCGCCGGGGAGAGTTGGTTCCTCGAGTGTTCGTTCATTGGGCTTTTCTTTCCTGAGTGGGCCCCGTGGGCTATCACTCGGGTGAGCTTGCCTCGTTGGACTCTGTTGGGTCTTGTTGGGCTGCTCTTTGGGTGGGCTACAGAAATCCCCCTCTCCAGAACCTATTCAAGTTGACACACAAGCTGTTCATAGGTCTGGCCAAGTACCTATAAAATTAAAAAGATATGTTGGACATATCTCTGATTTGAAAAATAAGGTACTATACAATGTGGATAGTGATCCCCTAACCTATGAGGAGACAATAAGTGTTATTGACTCTGGGAAAATGGCAACAAGCCATAAAATCAAATATGGATTCCATGTACTCTAGCCAAGTTATGAACTTGGTAAATCCACCCGAAGGTATTGTACCCATTGGATGAAAGTGGATTTTCGAGAAGAAAATTGGAGAAGATAGATAGGTTGATACCTACATGGCAAGTCTAATGGTAGAAGAAGTATCGTCAAAGCCAAAACGTTGACTATGACAAAATATTCTCTTCTTGCCATGTTTAAATCTATTGAGATTTTACTTGCCATTCATGCTTACCATGGTTGTAAGATTTCACAGGTGGATGTGAAATGGTGTTCCTCATAAGTGATCTAAATAAGGAAGTGTACATGTTACAGCCAGAGAGATTTCACCTCCATTGAATACCCAAATATGGTATGCTAGGTTCAAAGGTCCATTCATGGACTAAAGAAAAGCTTCCCGCAACTAAAACATGATGTTTGATAAGGTGATCAAATCTTATGGCTTCATTAGGAATGAAGGAGTCTTGTGTGTACAAAAGGATAAGTGGGAGTACAGTCACAATTTTGATTCTGTGTGTAGATAACAAGCTACTCATTAGGAATGATGTAGTTAAGTTATCTTAGGTAAAGTTACGCTGTCTAAGTACTTCTTCATGAAATACTTGGGACAAGCATCCTTTGCACTGGTAACTTGGGTCTATATAGATGGATCTAGGAAGGATGCTTAACTTAACTCTGTTATCGTATATAGGTGGTATTGTCAAAAGGTTTGACAAGGAACGATACCCAGATAAGTCTCATATGGATGAGACGTGAAATTTCTCTCTCCAAGAAGATGTTTTCTAACTCTTCTGTGTAGAGGTAGCACAAGAGTAATATTCATTATGTTTTTGGCATAAGGGTTTATCATGTGTAATGTACTATGTACGAGGTCTGATATATCGAATGCTCTAAGTGTTATGAGCATATATCAGACGGATCCAGGTGAGCAGCATTGGAGTGCTGTGAAATGTATTCTTACATTCTTGAGAAGAATTAAGGATATGTTCCTGGTGAGTGGAGAAGGTAATTCGACGGTTAGTTGGAAGAGTTTCAAATAGACAACAAATATCGATTCGACATTATGTAGATGAAATAGTTCATCATCATGTAGGGAGTTGTCCCTAGTGTCACTGATCAGGTACCCTTGTTATCAGATAACGAGAGGGTTATAGCTTTTGCTTAGGAACCGTGGTCTCATCAGAAGTCATACTTTCTGCAATGGTTCCACCTGATTAGAGATATTATAAATAAAAGGGAGATGTCACCTAGAAAGAGTTTCTTCCACTAATAACATTACTGATCCACTAACTAAGCCGTTGACTCAAGGTGTAGTTGAGTATCACCTAAGGCTGATGGGGATCAAGCGGGAGGTGATTGGCTTTGGTGCAAGTGGGAGAATGAAAGAAGTGTATGCCCTGCAAGCCAATCACTTATGAAGTGATGGAGTCATTTCTTATATATTCTCATTCATATTTATGGCAATTTCTTCATTATGTCTTATTTATTTATGCGGATTGCCGCTTGACGTGATGAAGTCCTTGAATGCAAGCTATGGAGGTTGAATCATAATGAGATTATGTAGTGCCCCAAAATTTATAAGTAATTTCTGGATTATTTATAGAATTTTCTAGAATTTATAAAGGGCAAAATAGATTAACAAATGAATTAATGTTTGGGATTATAAGGCCCAATGATGTTAAATAACTAATCTAGGTTTAATAGTAAAAGCCCAATAGGTTCAAGGACCAAGCCCATTAAGTTTGACCCATATTCTAGAAGGTTATTTATCCTATTCACGAATTATAAGGATAAATACCCCTTATATAGATAGTTACGTGGATAATTAACAAAAAGAGTTTGAATAAAATTAAATTTTGCGCACAGTGGATGTAGCGGTTTATCGTGCGACCGCCACAGTAATGTAACGCGCCCAGCTTGGACCGTTACACTCTGTCAGTTCCATGAATGGAAGAAAGAACAAAAAGATTGGATCTTTGGGATCCTATCTGCAAGAGACCTAATTAGGAGAATATGTAAGGTTACTAGGGACTCTTAGGGATCAGGTTCTGGCCAACTAAGGATTCTAAAATCGATATAATCCTCAAATCCTAGCCAAAACCCTATAAATAGAGCCCAGTTCTGAACTGAGCGACCCTTATTTTTGGCTCGTGAAGAAACAAGGTAATGAGATAGAATCTCGGGTAAGTCCTTTGGAACTTTTTATTTCTAATATTAAGGTCTGACAACTCTCAAAATTTCATGTTAGGAGGTCGAGTATCCAAGGAGTTAGGATCTTCCAAAGTTGCTAGTTTCATCACGCCAACCCAGGAAACTGTGCAACAGGGTGCTGAAGATCAGAAAATTAGAGAAGCTAAACGAGGTAATTAGAGTTAGATGCTTTAGAACTTTTTATTCCTCTTAGTTTCATCTTCCTAACCTCCAAATTTCACGTCCTTAGGGCAAAAGACTGAGGAGTTAGAGCGACGTGAAGTTGCTGAAAAATCATAGGAAGAAAAGAACTAGGGCGACCGTTGAAGACTCAAATTAGAAGTTTTAAAGCCAGTAAAGAGGTAGGTTATCTCATGAACGGGAAGAACATCATGTTAGGGATAAAAGCCCTCTGGTTTTGCTTGATTATATGCACTATAGATCATGAATTTTATATTTTAGTAGGGTTGTGTATACATGCATATCCTTAGCCTTAATCAAAGATAAAAGATATTTTTGCTGTTAATTCATTTCAACCTATGCACGTAGATGACCTATACTTCATTTTTCATGACTGGAATAGTTTAAGAATTTTGATTTCCAAGCATGACATATTTTCATAGTTTTCTATTCTATTTACCAGTCAGCAGAACCTCTGACGGATTAAACTAGGACCGTCACATGATATAACGGCCTTACGATAAACCGTCACACCCTCTGTTGTATTTAAATTTCTCTGTTATCTCTGACGGCCTCACGATAAGCCGTCACAGCATTGTGACGCACCCATCTTAGGCCGCCAGAGTACTTTGTTCAGGCAATTCAAGACAGAATTGAAGAACAATCAAGTTTACTTATAAATAAGCGTAGTTATCTAAGTTTTGAATTATTTTCATGACCTTGAGATTATAAATTGACTTACGATAGAAATTGCATGTTTAAAAGCATCTCTAGTTATTTCAAGCATATGTTAATTTCATTAAGCTAAACTCTATAGTTTTGTATTTACACTATGATTTTAAATGATGTAATGACGGAGTTTTTATCATGGTTTCACATCGTTACACATTCTTTTATAGAGAGTCAATTTCTTTAAGTACATGGCATATATTCCGGTATATGGCCATTAGTTCACACTTTGTACTATAGGAACATATGCTTGAACATGAGGATCTCTCTATTGGATATTCCTTCCAATGGATTAGGAAATCTTGTTTCAAGGCCTCCGTAATTCTCTGCGAGCCTGGGATTCCTACTAGGACCCCGAGTTGGTTGTACTATGAAAGCCCAATTGTTAGAAAGCACTATCGATGTTTTCGGGTTCTGGATATGTAACGGATCTATATTCGACCGTCAGGCACATATAACGGTCCAATATATGACCGTCACATTGTTTGAGTCCATATCTATTTTCTTCTGGATTCAGTCTTTCTAACGGCCCAACACTCGACCGTTATGTTCATGTAACGGCCCAGTATTAGACCGTCACAGTTCTAAATCCTTTAACCCGAGGTTTGACCAAAGGGTTGATATTCTAAGTTCCTGGATGGAGAATTGATGGTCTAGGACTCGGCTTATTGTCTAAAGATACTTAATTTAAATTATGAATGATAATAAATGTACCGTTATGCTGTCGAATTATTTCCATGAGCATGACATCGTCTTAAATCATCTTTGATATCTCATGTCCTAAGTTGAAGCGTTCATTGTTGATTATTGTTATCAAGAACTTATTTGCATTCTTGGCCATATTTTATTGCTTGAAACGTGGAAATAGCTTGATTTATACTTGAAGATGCGATCGAGCACTGATTGTGTTCAAGGGCTCTATGCTATTCTCCTCGGCTGATTGTCGGAAACATATTGTAAACCATAGGGTATGATGCTACTGGCGTCGCATTGTGGTAGGAGTATTTTCTCTATAAATAAGTGAAATCCACGGGCATCATGAAGATACACGTACATGACTTTTTTGCTTGTTACATGATATTCCACAGAAATTCACCAAATACTTGCTCATAAGCAAAAGATGTTTGGGTGATGAGTACGTGAACTTGCTAGTACATTATTGTTCATGAAAGGCTATTCTTGTTACATTCTTGCTAGTTCATACTTGTTCATTCTATCTTACATGGTCATCTTGTTACTTTGGTTACTTGTGATTTATCGCATTCGCATGATTTTACCTTATTCCTCCAGAGCAAAAATGTTAATTACTTTAATAGTGCCTTCATGTTGATGCGAAGATACCTACTGGGCAAGTGTGCTCATTATCTATTTCCAATCTTTTCAGGAGATGGAAGTGAGTCAGGATCGGATTCGGAATATTCAAATAGCGGGTCCGAGAGTGACTGAAGAATGAGTGAAGACTTAGGAAGTCTACATGTTTAGATTGAGTCTATGTAATTTTCTTATTTCTTGAGTCTAGTATGATGAAGAAAGTTGAAATAGTGATTGTAATTGAGTATTTGATTTGATTATTAATGAAATAAGTTGAAGTTTGAGTAAATATTGTGCAATTGCATTTATGTGTGTAATTGTCTTGCGCTCTGATCATTCTTGCTTGTAAGAGGCTTACCATGCCGGCTGTTCACGTTCCTCGAGCTAGTCTTCCGCTGTAATAAAGGCTCGGGGCGTGACAGATTATGATAGTGAGATCAACCTTCTAGATGCATGTGTTCTAAATGTTCCTGGTCGTAGGATCTTTGAGATAGGACATCAAAGAATCCGGATAGACCAATGCACATGATATCCTCTCATATGATGAGGGTGGTTGATCTCACAGTCACTGGTGTGGAGACACTAAGATATATGTGTATGTCACGTCCCGATGCGAAAAATCAGTACGCGCCAGTTATAATCATTCATGTCAACCAGAGCATTCATGCCACAAGATAACACATGCTAAGATTCCAGTAACAAATTAAGAGAAAACCAACTTACTTAAACATCAAAGTCATACTTATTACAACGACTCTTGTGGACTTCACTGTCTATTACATCGACCAAAAGAAAAGAAAATTACATCAATCCGGACTCAACATAACTAAGACATTGACTAAAACACACTAGAAAGGCTCGCTCCACAGCTACTCGCTCCCGTTCCCATCGGTGTGCACATCCTCATCCGTGCTACCTGAAAAGGATTGGAAACAAAGGGGGGTGAGCGAAAGCTCAGTAGGAATTACACTCTATCATCAGGCAGAATTTAAATAATTAACCATTTTTCATATTCATGGATATAAGAATTGAACATAGCTGAACAAGTAAATGAACAAAATAACTTAGAGAACGAATTGTAGAGATAACATTCAACGTTTGGCCGACAAGCACGCAAGTATAACAAGTCAAGAGTTTTCCAAGCAAGAAAGATTTGAATGAATGTCATAGACCACGTGTTTAACAAGCACTCGGTGCAATGCCACACCTAGTCATTACAAACTCTCCGGGGCACAAGTACTTTCGGGCGCTCCTCCCAGGACCAGACTGGGCCCTTAAATGATGCCTTGGCATTGGTTAAGTGGATCATCGATCCCAAGTAATTGTCTAGACATTCAAGTAATTCGGCCATGAGGTTCCAAGATTTAAGCTCATGAAACCTATCTTCTAAGATCATGAATTTCCCAAATAAATTTTGAAGGGAGAACTAGAACAGGCGCACTGGCCCAATTTAATAGATGATAGGACAGGAAAAATAGTCTCGAAGGACTATCCCAATCATTTGCTCATCACAGGAATCACGAAGGAAAATACTAAATCAAGGACTGCTTACGGCCCAATAGGGAACCGCAAGGGGAAATAAACGGTCTAACACAGGACCGCCACATTCCCGGCCACGCTTGCACAAAACGGTCTATCGTTGGACCGCATGCAGGCTGAAAACGGTCTCCCAGGTGACCGCTAAGAAGCCAGACTACCGGAGATCAAAATCGATTTGAAATAGGTCCCCACTTGACCAGAGGTATGACTTGACCAAGCCAGGGTAGGGTCCTCGATCCCAGGGTCAAGTGAGAGGTCTCAATTAGCTAAAAATCATGCTTAAAAATGACTTAAAAATCATAACTGGTCGGACCCACTAACCAGCCCAAAGACTGATCAAACGGTCATAGAGATGGCCGCTTGGGTTGGCTTGCGGTCCTAGGCACGACCCCATGCTGTCCCAGACCAGCAGGTCCAGCAACTTGGTCTGCCCATTATAAAATCCTTGGTACAGGCTTTAATGGTACAACCTGCCCGGCGTCCTAGTGGGAATCCCAGGCTCGCGGGGTCTTACGGAGGCCTTGAAACAAGAATACCTAGTCCGGCGGAAGGAGTATCCGACGGAGAGGCATTCATTGCTCAAGATTTAGGCTAACAAAGCAAGCGAAAAACGAACATAATCGGTCCAGTCACTTCCACCGGAGTGGTGTGACCTTAAAACAATTCTAAATCTATTCATGACAGGTATAAGAATTTAACTAAACCATTAATAAGGCATTAATCTACTATCTTCTTTAAATATCATAAAAGATATGAAAGATGGACAAGAATGGAACAATTGTTAAGGAAAGAGTTTCACTTAGTTCCAGTATTCCATAATCCCTAATTATGGTGCGTTTAACCCTGACTAACAAGTGTACTAACCAGACATAACGTGCTGATATATTTTAGAACATGCCACTGAATACAGGGTAGAAAACGGTCATAGAACAGACCGCCAGAGATCAGAAACAGTCAAGCGAAAGGCCGCTTATGCTCTGGAAGAAAACCCTTTTGATTTGAAAACCTGCTGGACAGAAACGGTCTATCGTTGGGCCGCTAGACCAGGGCAAACGATCTATCGTACGACCGCTAGAAGCCTGGCGGTCCCTGGAACGACCGTTTAGTCCAACCCGAACCCAAAACATGAAAAACAATACACCGGTCCAATAAAAGCATGATTGAAACATGGATATAGCATGAAAATTAGGCTATTTACTATCAAAATGTAGGTAACTCGAAAACGTACATCATGGTATGGTCGATTTAAAGATTCCACTATGATTACGTGCTATAAACTTAACAAAAGCGAACGTGAATAAAACCCTAATTACATGCCCTACATAAAACTAGGAATACGCCCAATTTAGACAGCAAGAATTGGGCAAATTATACTCAAAAGAAAGCTAAGGACGAGATCTATCTATCCATGTTATTTAATTAGATTGGGCCTGAGAGAAATCTACCTTAATCAAGGAAGAAAAGGAAGGACGCGCTCGCCGGAACCCTAATGTGCGCCGCCGCCAAACTCCGAAATTCTCCTAGGTTCGTCCACGAAACCTCGCACTACCAGTTGGAACGTCAAATAGAGTTTCTAGGTCGCCAAAGCCCTCTATTTAAAGTGGTTGAAGAGGCTTCTAGAGATCGAATTGGACTCAAGAGTCCAAGGAAATAAAACCGGCGAAAACTTCGGCCTTGACCAAATCCACGCCGCCGCCGCCGCCGCTGGAAGGCTCTAGAGTCTAGGGTTTCAAAGGCAAAACGAGCCTCTGAGGTAGATCTATCCATTGGGCCTGGTTTGGGCTCGATTGGTTAAGAATTGGGTGAGAATTTGATCAATCTAGATTAACCCAATAAAAGTGACGAATTTCAGCCAAGATTCCTTAATTCGGCCTAATACCATTTTTATTAGAGGTTGGCCCAGTTGTCATTATTGCTAAACACTTCGTTCTCTTTTTGAAAATAATTTTTTCATATTTTTATAAATTACTTACGATTTGACCGCTTTTATAAATTAATAAAATATTGAGAAATTAGGCGTGAGGCTATTTAATTAGTATTTTAAGAAAATTCCGGGTGCTACACCCTCCCCCACTTTAAGGGATTTGGTCCCCCAAATTCACCGAACCTCTCGTAGGGATGAAGAATCACCGAACTGACCTTGGAATAAATCGGGATATTGCCTCTTGATCGCTTCCTCAGATTCCTAAGTAGCTTCATCCGCTTCACGGCAACTCCACTGGACCTTGATCATCGAAATCGACCGATTCCTGAGTTGCTGTAGCTTTCGATCTAAGATTTTAACAGGCTTCTCTTCATAAGATAAATCTTCTTTGAGCTCTAAGTCTGCGTGCTGGATAATATGAGACGGGTCGTACACGTACTTCCTCAGCATAGACACATGGAAGACATTATGAACACCTGATAATTGAGGTGGTAAGGCCAGTCTATAGGCAACCTCACCCACTCTTTCTAGGATCTCAAATGGTCCAACAAATCTTGGTATCAACTTGCCATGAATTCCAAACCTTCGAATTCCTCTTGCAGGAGAGACTTTCAAGAATACATGTTCTCCTACCCGAAATTCCAAATCTCTTCTTCGAACATCTGCATAACTCTTCTGTCGGGATTGTGCTACCTGCAAATGGTTTCTAATAATCTGAATGTTTTTAGAAGATTCTGAGACAAGATCTGGTCCCATCCATTGCTTCTTACCAACTTCACTCCAGCACAGAGGTGAACGACAACTTCTTCCATAGCGAGCTTCGAATGGAGCCATCTGAATACTAGACTGATAGTTATTATTGTAAGCAAATTCTACTAGGGCCAAATGCTCATGCCAACTACCACCAAAGTCGATTATGCAAGCCCTTCTTTACATGTCTTCAACAATCTGATTAGTTCTCTCAGTCTGCCCATCTGTCTGAGGATGAAATGCCGTGCTGAAGTTTAGACGAGTACCTAAGGATTCCTGCAATCCTTTCCAGAAATGGGAAGTGAATCTGGGATCTCTGTCTGACACAATGTTCACAGGTATACCATGCAGTCTCACAACCTCTTTCATGTAAAGAGCAGCCAAAACATCCACTGTCCACTTCGACTTGATGGATAAGAAATGCTCCGACTTAGTCAATCTGTCCACTATTACCCATATTACATCAAAACCTCCATGAGTTCTTGGTAAACCCATTATAAAATCCATGCCGATGTTTTCCCACTTCCATTGTGGTATATCAAGCGATTTTAATTTCCCGGCAGGCCTGAAATGCTCGGCCTTCACTTGTTAGCATATCAAGCATTTACTTACGAACTCTGCCACTTCTCGCTTCATATTCGGCCACCAAAAGGTCCTCTTTAAATCCCTGTACATCTTAGTGGCTCCAGGGTGAATGGTATACTTGGACCTATGGGCTTCTTCTAAAATCTTGCCTTTCACTTCGGCTATATCAGGAACGCATGTTCTTTCTCGAAACAACAATCTGCCGTCATCGGCCAATACAAAACCTGGTCTATTGCTCAGACTTTCCTTGATCTCGACTATCATAGGATCGTTATCTTGCAGAGTCTTAATTCCCACTAACAGCTCGGGGCGAAGTTGAACCTGAGCTATCATGACTCGATCCTTGCTAACATTAAGGTCTAGATTAGCCAATTGTTCCAACAGTCTCCATTCTTGCAACATAAGACTAGACAATTTTGCTATCGGCTTGCGACTTAAAGCATCTGCCACCATATTGCCTTTACCAGGATGATATTCTTATGGAAAATTCAAAATCCTTTAAATATTTGAGCCATCTTCTCTGCCTCATATTAAGCTCCTTCTGAGAGAACATATACTTAAGACTCTTATGATCAGAAAATACTGTAAAAGTTTCTCCATACAAGTAGTGCCTCCAAATCTTTAAGGCAAAAACCACAGCAGCGAGTTCCAGGTCATGGACAGGGTAATTTTCTTCATGCTTCTTTAGCTGTCTAGAAGAGTAAGCTATCACCTTACCATGCTGCATAAGCACACAACCTAGGCCAATGCCCGATGCCGTCAGTAAAAACTTCAAATCCTCCTTCTCCAGAAGGCAAAGCTAGAACAGGGGCAGTGGTCAAACATTCCTTTAGAACCTGAAAGCTTCGCTCACAGTCTTCTGACCACTCAAATCGATTCTCTTTGCGGGTTAATCGGGTCAAAGGTACCGCAATCTTGGAGAAATCCTTAATGAATCTCCGATAATAGCCTGCGAGACCTAGAAAACTTCTCACTTCGGTCACATTTGTAGGTCTATCCCAATTTCTTACTGCTTCCACTTTAGAAGAATCTACCGAAATCCCATCTTTTGAAATAATGTGTCCAAGAAAAGACACTTCCTGCAACCAGAATTCACACTTACTAAACTTGGCATATAACTGATGATCTCTCAATATCTGCAACGCCATCCTCAAATGCTCTTCATGCTCCTCCTTACTCTTGGAGTATATTAAAATATCATCGATGAATACCACGACCCACTGATCTAAGTAGGGTTTGGAACACATTGTTCATTAGCTGCATGAAAGCTGCAGGAGCATTTGTTAGTCCAAAAGGCATTACTATGAATTCAAAATGCCCATACCTGCTTCTGAATGCTGTTTTAAAAATATCTTCGCTCTTGATTCGTAATTGGTGATACCTCGATCGAAGATCAATCTTGGAAAAGTACTGTGCTCCTGCTATCTGGTCGAACAGCTCGTCAATTCTTGGCAACGGATACTTATTCTTAATAGTAAGTTGATTCAGTTGACTATAGTCAATGCACAATCTAAGCGATCCGTCATTCTTTCTTACAAACAATATTGGGGCTCCCCACGGAGATGTACTCGGACGAATGAATCCTTTCTCAAGCAAGTCCAGTAATTGCACTTTTAATTCTCTTAATTCCGCAGGAGACATACGATACGGAGCCTTAGAAACTGGGGATGCACCGGGTACTAGATCAATAGTGAAAACGACCTCCCTATCTGGTGGAAGTCTTGGCAAGTCTTCAGGAAACACATCTGGGATAATCTCGGACAATGGGGATGTCCTTCAATTCCAACTCCTTCTTGTCGGTCAAAGAGACCAAGGCTAAAAATGCCTGACATCCTTTTCTCACCAACTTCTCAGCTCGAAGTGCTGAAATAAGTGGCATAGACCTAGAGTGTCTATTCCCAACAAAAGAAAGTCCGGGTTTACCAGAGAAAGTCACGGAGCCAGATTTGCAATGGACACTAGCCTCATATTTAGTTAACCAATTTGCTCCTAGAATCACATCATAGTCTTTCATCTTCATACAGACTAAATCGACTGGCATATCTTGATCACCAACCAAAATCTGACTAACGGGATAATAATGATTTATAGCAGAACCCAAACCAATAGGGGTTGATATTTCTAATTGAAAGTTCATCAACACAGGTTTCACAGATAAAGACTTAGCAAAACCTTGAGAAATAAAAGAATGTGTTGCTCTAGTATCAAAGAGAACAAATGCCGACTTATTGAAAACAACAAGTGTACCTTCAACCAATCCACCTTCCTCGGTGGCTTCTGTCTCAGTTTCCTGTAGGGCTTGGAGCTTGCCCGGCCGCTTCTGACCTCCTTGCGGCTTGCCTGATGTAGCTTGATCTGACAGAAGGGGACATTCAGGAATATGGTGGTCCCTGCTCCCGCAACGCAAACAGGCGCCTAGCTTGCGCCAACATTCTTCCATCTTGTGACCGTGCGGTCACAATACCTGCAGACTGGTTTGGATGGAGCAGCCGATCCTGTACTTTTCTCTCCTTTCTTCGGCTTCTTGTCCTTTGAATTACTCGGCCCGCCATTGGGCCTCTTCTTGCCATTAAAGGGTTTAAAACTCTTGGAGCTAGTAGTCTGCTCCCTTTTCTTATCTCGACCTCTGATCCGGTCTGTCATTTCCATAGTATCTTCGAGGACTTGGGCCTTCCTGACTATTTCAACATAAGTATTGATCTCCAAAGGTGCCAGCTGGTTGATACACTGTAGCTTCAAGCCGTTCAGAAATCGCTTAGCCTTCATTTTCTCAGTAGATACCAAATGTGTCGCATAACGGGACAATATGGCGAATTGTGCCTCATACTTGCAACAGATAAACTCCTCTGCTTTAAGGCAGCGAACTCCGCCGCTTTCTTCTCTTGCACACGATCTGAAAAATACTTGTTATTAAAATGTTCTTTGAACTCTTCTCACGTCGCACGCCAACGTAGCTTCTACAGCTTCCCACCAAGCACGTGCCTCACGTTCCCGCTGGAAGGTTGCTAAGAGAACTCGGTCTTGGTCCCCGCACTGCATAACTCTAAAAGCTCGCTCTATCTCTTTCAGCCAGTGCTCGGCCTCGTCTGGATCCGTAGAATCGCCAAATCGAGGGGGATTCAAACCTTGGAAGTTCTGATAGAGATTGCCAGCTCCTTGATGTGCCACTCCACCTTGCGCCACTTGTTGAAGGGCCTACGTCAAACCCTGCACCGTGCGTTACATATCCCTCCATTGTGCGCGTTCAGTTGCCATCGAAACGAGTTCCTAGATGAAAAAGATAAGTTAGAACCACTCTAGCGGGAATCTTTTAGAGTTCATTAATTAACTTAACCCAAATCTCTACCCGATCTCACCAGGTTGGACATTAGACTTTAACAAGTTCATGGATTCTATGACACCACTTAGATACATAGGACTTAGAAAACCTAGGCTCTGATACCACAAAAACTGTCACGCCCCGATGCGGAAAACCGGTACGCGCCAGTTATAATCATTCATGTCAACCAGAGCATTCATGCCACAAGATAACACAGGCTAAGATTCCAATAATAAATTAAGAGAAAACCAACTTACTTAAACATCAAAGTCATACTTATTACAACGACTCTTGTGGACTTCACTGTCTATTACATCGACCAAAAGAAAAGAAAATTACATCAATCCGGACTCAACATAACTAAGAGATTGACTAAAACACACTAGAAAGGCTCGCTCCACAGCTACTCGCTCCCGTTCCTATCGGTGTGCACATCCTCATCCTGTGCTACCTGAAAAGGATTGGAAACAAAAGGGGGTGAGCGAAAGCTCAGTAGGAATTACACTCTATCATCAGGCAAAATTTAAATAATTAACCATTTTTCATATTCATTGATATAAGAATTGAACATAGCTAAACAAGTAAATGAACAAAATAACTTAGAGAACGAATTGTAGAGATAACATTCAACGTTTGGCCGACAAGCACGCAAGTATAACAAGTCAAGAGTTTTCCAAGCAAGAAAGATTTGAATGAATGTCATAGACCACGTGTTTAACAAGCACTCGGTGCAATGCCACACCTAGTCATTACAAACTCTCCGGGGCACAAGTACTTTCGGGCGCTCCTCCCAGGACCAGACTGGGCCCCTTAAATGATGCCTTGGCATTGGTTAAGTGGATCATCGATCCCAAGTAATTGTCTAGACATTCAAGTAATTCGGCCATGAGGTTCCAAGATTTAAGCTCATGAAACCTATCTTCTAAGATCATGAATTTCCCAAATAAATTTTGAAGGGAGAACTAGAACAGGCACACTGGCCCAATTTAATAGATGATAGGACAGGAAAAATAGTCTCGAAGGACTATCACAATCATTTGTTCATCACAAAAATCATGAAGGAATTACTAAATCAAGGACTGTTTACAGCCCAATAAGGAACCGCAAAGGGAAATAAACGGTCTAGCACAGGACCACCACGTTTGCCTCAATGGGTCAAGCCAGAATGCACAAAATAGTCTATCGTTGGACCGCATGCAGCCTGAAAATGGTCTCCCATGTGACCGCTAAGAAGCCGGACCACCGGAGATCAAAAATCGACTTGAAATAGGTCCCTACTTGACCAGAGGTATGACTTGACCAAGCCAAGGTATGGTCCTCACTCCCAGGGTCAAGTGAGAGGTCTCAATTAGCTAAAGATCATGCTTAAAAATGACCTAAAAATCATAACAGGTCAGACCCACTAACCAGCCCAAAGACTGATCAAATGGTCATAGAGATGGCAGCTTGGGTTGGCTTGCGGTCCTAGGCACGACCGCATGCTGTCCCAGACCAGTAGGTCCAGCAACTTGGCCTACCCATTATAAAATCCTTGGTACAAGCTTTAATGGTACAACCTGCCCGGCGTCCTAGTGGGAATCCCAGACTCGCGGGGGCTTACGGAGGCCTTGAAACAAGAATACCTAGTCCGGCGGAAGGAGTATCCGACGGAGAGGCATTCATTGCTCAAGATTTAGGCTAACAAATCAAGCGGAAAATGAACGTAATCGGTCCAGTCACTTCCACCGGAGTGGTGTGACCTTAAAACAATTCTAAATCTATTCATGACAGGTATAAGAATTAAACCATAGGCATTAATCTACTATCTTCTTTAAATATCATAAAAGATATGAGATGGACAAGAATGGAACAATTATTAAGGAAAGAGTTTCACTTAGTTCAAGTATTCCATAATCCCTAATTATGGTGCGTTTAACCCTGACTAACAAGTGTACTAACCAGACATAACTTGCTGATATATTTTAGAACACGCCACTGAAAATAGGGTAGAAAACGGTCATAGAACAGACCGCCAGAGATCAGAAACGGTCAAGCGAAAGGCCGCTTATGCTATGGAAAAAAACCCTTTTGATTTGAAAACATGTTGGACAGAAACGATCTGTCGTTGGGCCGCTAGACCAGGGCAAACGGTCTATCGTACGACCGCTAGAAGCCTGGCGGTCCCTGGAACGACCGTTTAGTCCAACCCGAACCCAAAACATGAAAAACAATACACCGGTCCAATAAAAGCATGATTGAAACATGGATATAGCATGAAAATTAGGCTATTTACTATCAAAATGTAGGTAACTCGAAAACGTACATCATGGTATGGTCGATTTAAAGATTCCACTATGATTACGTGCTGTAAACTTAACAAAAGCGAACGTGAATAAAACCCTAATTACATGCCCTACATAAAACTAGGAATACGCCCAATTTAGACAGCAAGAATTGGGCAAATTATACTCAAAAGAAAGCTAAGGACGAGATCTATCTATCCATGTTATTTAATTAGATTGGGCCTGAGAGAAACCTACCTTAATCAAGGAAGAAAAGGAAGGACGCGCTCGCCGGAACCCTAATGTGCGCCGCCGCCAAACTCCGAAATTCTCCTAGGTTCGTCCACGAAACCTCGCACCACCAGTTGGAACGTCAAATAGAGTTTCTAGGTCGCCAAAGCCCTCTATTTAAAGTGGTTGAAGAGGCTTCTAGAGATCGAATTGGACTCAAGAGTCCAAGGAAATAAAACCGGCGAAAACTTCGGCCTTGACCAAATCCACGACGCCGCCGCCGCTGGAAGGCTCTAGAGTCTAGGGTTTCAAAGGCAAAACGAGCGTCTGAGGTAGATCTATCCATTGGGCCTGGTTTGGGCTCGATTGGTTAAGAATTGGGTGAGAATTTGATCAATCTAGATTAACCCAATAAAAGTGACGAATTTCAGCCAAGATTCCTTAATTCGGCCTAATACTATTTTTATTAGAGGTTGGCCCAGTTGTCATTATTGCTAAACACTTCGTTCTCTTTATGAAAATATTTTTTTCATATTTTTATAAGTTACTTACGATTTGACCTCTTTTATAAATTAATAAAATATTGAGAAATTAGGCGTGAGGCTATTTAATTAGTATTTTAAGAAAATTCCGGGTGCTACAGTGTTGGTGCCCATTACAAGAATATGGTTCACTGAACTGATCCGATTAAGAATCTCTGGATGATAATTATATCTAACTGTCAACCAAGAGATTCTTCAGTCACAATTGCACAGTTGGTCCTTTGACATGAGTCACCAAAGATACCTTGCACGAGGACTTCTGTATTTTGATTCCTGGCAAAGGGACTTTATCCATAAGTCTTGGATGCTCAGGTATTCGGATACAGTGGAATACATGCGAAGGTAATTGAGTGACAAGAGTGGATCATTCACCATTAGATATAGCATGAGAGAGAATACCCTATGAATAGTACTTGGTTAAATCCTTGGCCATGGTAGATAGTTCAATGGAAAAGGAGTTTTCCATTGGGACTCGGAGTACGATCATCAGGTCATAGATAAGAAGGGTTTGACACTATGACCATACCCTTAATTATGACTAGGGGCATTGGGTATGAATGGAGGACTATAGCTGTATGGTAACTGTTGATGGAAAGGTCCCAGAGTGGTTTTATAGACCCCCTTTGTCTTCTGGGGTCACGGAGTGTTGCTTGGTGCTTACCGTGGTCTGAAAGCCCATTAGTGGAATAATCATGAGATGATTATTTATCATAAGATGATTAATTAATTATTTAAATCATGAGATGATTAAATAATTAATTTCATGTTAATTAATAATGTGGAAAAGCTAAGAAGGAGTTCTTAAGCTTATTGGGCCTAAAACCAGACTGACACTGGGCCTAGAGGGTCACATATATTAGGGTTATGGACGGTGGAAGTATATTCGCAATATTAGACTTATTAGGATTTTTGTGAAAGATCGAGAAGTCTATAAATAGTTACGATGGGAGAACCCTGGGCCAAGCATCTAGGGTTTCCCAATTCGGGCCGCCCCTTCTCTCTCCTCTCTCTTCTCCCTCTCGTCTCTAGTGTAGAGATCATGGAGGCGTTGCAGAGGAGATCGTTCGTGGGGCGTTGCGACGAGGAGATTCCACCGTTCGTGCCCGTGTGGATACCGCTAGAGGCCGTGCACTTGCGCGGTTGATTACCGTCACGAGGGATTATTTCCACTTCGCTGTGATCTGAGCATCGCAAAGGTAAAATTGAATCCGTAATTATAGATTATTATCGGGAATCACGCAGGAGCGATCAACTCGGCCGGGTTAAAATTTTAATTTTCCTTTTCCGCTGCGTTCTTCGTGATCCCGGCCTATATCCTTACACCAAAAAGAAGGGCGACCCAATAACGGCTGGGAAGTCGCCGAACACAATGGGAGTTGCCAGGCATCCGAACCTGGCGTGGTTGGCAATGACTTGGGGTCCATATGTCACGCCCGCCATCGTCCTGTTGTTGTTGTTGGTGGTGGTGTGTAGCACAAATGAGTATGCAAATGTACGAACAAATGCCCTCCTCTTCCCGTCCTATAAGAGGAAGAGGGGCAATCAGAACCTTAAGGAAGGTTTCAGATTTCTTTGACAAAAAGAAGAAAGGCGGGAAAGGTCCCACCGGGCGTGCCAGTCTGTTGGATCACAAAATACAATTTTCACTTTTCTGAGAAAGGGAAAATGGTAAGGATTGCACATGGGGGACTATATAAATAGCTTGTGCAAGGTTTATTCCGTGGGTGCGCATCGTATAAGATGATTTGGGTTCAAGTGCTGGACCTTTCCTCACTGACCGCAGTCAGTGTTGATTTACATCGGTCTAACGTTCGAACACCTTTGTTTAATTGTCAAAGAAGTCTTAAGGTTCCCTATATAGGTTCTGATGCTGAGGGCAGGCTCACTTGCATGGCTCACAGTTACCTCTTATTCACCACCGATAGATTGATAGAACTAGGGCTTTATCGAAGGCCCTATTAAGTTAAGGCCAAAAGCCCTATGATTTGGGAGCATGAATGCAATTCTGCAGAAGTCATAGGCGTTTTCGAGGTGTCGGGCGGTTTTCTAGACTCCATGGGTATTTTGGTAATTTTACTAGGCTATGGGCATTTATGGAATTACCGGGTTGGAGAGAAAGTACGGAGAGATCTCCGACCTCCGAGGACACTAAAAAGGTTTTCGACAGGTTTTGAAGACTTCTAGGCCATTTCTAGGTCACAAGGGTATTTTGGTAATCTTACCAGACCCCGAACAGACCTGGGTTTGGGGTGACTCTTGGGTGCAAGACGGGGCTAGAGAGGTCTCTAAGCGAAAGGAGCAACAATGGACTTTGTAGAAGATGTTCGTGCGTTGATTCGCAGGGAGAGGGGCATGTACACAATTTTTCGAAAGTCGGGACTTATATGCAATTCTCCCTTGACCAGCCCATAATGGAACAACTAGGCACATTTCACGAATCGTATAAGTACATGGGTTGTCGGTGAGTTGTCGACTGTACAAGAAGAAGGGGTCTCCACACTGACGCGGGATGTAGGGGCATAGCCCTAATTACATAAAGTTGCAGGATAGAACTGCAAACCACAAGACTTGAATTTTCTTACAATCCTGGGAGGGGCATTTCTGCAATTCCTTATCATATGAAGGAATTACATGATTTAGCCATCCAGGATGCATGAAAAATTATTTACATAACCTTTAGGGGCATAAATGCAAGACCCATGGGTATTTATAAAACATACCCTTAATGGACCTTTTTACAAACAAACAAACTTCGCCGAGTGTCCGTAGGTCTTTCTCCGCGTCTGTCAGTTCGTATCTCTGTGTGTTTGTATCCTTGGCGCATGGGGGCTATTTATAGAAGTGGGAGGACTCAGGTTGTCAAAAACATGAGGGTTTGCCTCAATTTTGACAAAAAAACGGGTTTTAACTCCAATTCTGACAGGGTGGGGTGGCCAATCCCTCTTTTTTTTTTATGGGAACACGGACCCGGGGGGGTCATTTGACCCGTGGGCGAGACCCAGCAGGGTCAAACGGCCCGCCCGTGGGTCGTTTGATCCCGCTAGAGGTCCAACAGGGTGGGCGCGAGCCCGCCCGGGGTCGGTCGCGCGCGCAGGAAGGCCAGCGGGGTTATTTGACCCCGGGGAGGCTTTTTTGGCCCCTCTTCGTGTTTTTTCTGCAATTTTTTGTCGCCTTGGGTGAAGGAGAAGCCGCCGCCCTGCATTTATTGCTCTTGAAGACCCACTCTCTACCGCGTGGTAGCAATGGTTGGTGGAGAACCGTGCGGGAGCGAAGGATTGTTCGTTTGTCGTTTGTTTGTGCGTCGCTCGCCTGGGAGGAGTTTTTGCATCCGTCCGTGCCGTGTGATACACAATTATTTCGTCACTTTGACAGGTGTGCATGTACATTTTCCCCATAATTTCTCTTGTTGTGTCGCCGCTTGTAATAATATGAGGTCGGGCCAATAGACCCTACATCACGGAGGTACTCCGCAGACCGACAATATCGGCGCTACGCCATATTTTTCGTCGGTTGTTATGAAATAAAATCCTCGAAGTATTTCGAGAGAATTACGGGTGCAACACATGCCAACTTTTTTTTTTCAAATAGAGTAGAAGATGAAAAGAAACCCACGTACACAAGCTTTGAGGTGTTATGTTTCTCTGGACTTGGTGAATTGATCTCTCCTGGTTCATGGTGGATGTACTCTCTTTGTACTTAGTGAATGCTTTATGGTTTAATGAACAAAGCTAGAGAGGATGCAAGTTGATGATGCAATTGGAAGAAGAATGTTTAGAGGGTTGAATGTCTTTCTTAGTTATCCACAAAAATTACAATTATTGTGCAATTGGAAGAAGAATGTTTAGAGGGCCAAATGTCTTCCTTAGTTATTTACAAAAGTAACAATTATTGTGCTTGTCAAATGTTGAACATTGTCAAAGTATGTCATCACTATCCTATCCAGTTGATCTGAAGTTGTCTTAGGACTTGGGTGTCCAAATCCTAAACTTCTGAGCATTTTTTTAGCTCAACCAGTAGTCAAATCGATGCCAACTTTGTATTTGACACGCCAAAACTCTGACACCAGTCCTAGATAAGGCTGATCCATCAGTAGTGGTATGTATCATTTCATCATCATATCCACCCAAGGTTTGTGGCTGTGTTTGTCTGGATTTCCTTGGTCTTCCTTCTTTCAAATTGTAACTTTGTTCTTTTCTCTTTAGGCCATGGACCTCTGGTTATTTGTATTTTCACTGTTAACCTTTAATCAATAAAATCTAGCTGATAAGTCACAAAACAAAATCATCATTATATAGCCCTATCCCATCAATCTGGTGTTTATGGATTCTATAAGTTTAAGACAGGTTTTCTGACTCCCTACCAACATTATTCCAATTGCTTTCCTTTTAAGCAACAATGCAGTAAATATGAGTTTATGAGCATGGGAAGGATACTTATCTTTAAAGCCCTAGCTAACACTAATTGCTTAGTAGTTAGTTCTACTAAATTACAGACATTACAAGAAAAAATTGCTATACACATGAATTACTGGAGAAAGTTAAAAGGGCAGAAAGAAGAGGAAGAAAACAACATTGAAAAACATACACAAAATAAAAGGGAAATAAGGGAGCATTAATGAGTGCAATGCATGTAAAAGGTACAAAAATCTACTAATTAGAGACAGTTAAAGATAAAAATATGTTAACGTAGTGAAATTTTCTTATAAAATTAAAATACATGCCTAAAGAGTTTTATAACAATTATAATAGCTAAAAGGTATGCCAAATTCTAATTTTCTAATAAAAGAAAGATATTGGAAACTTCAAGTTATGTATCAAACTTAAATGTTGAGCAATCTCTTGGGCATCACTCTTCATTTAGTGGTTATCTAAATGTCCATACATTGATTGGTTTTCCTTGATTTACTGCATTGTATTACAGAAGTTACATTTGCCTTGTTTTCTTTTCTGTTTTTCTATATGCAGAGTACTGAAAGCATTTATGCTTTTGTAATGTCTCATATTCTATTTTTTTCCTTTATTTGTTCTCCCAGGATTCTGTTTCAGGTATGTTGGTAGCCTTGGAAGGAATTCTCCAATCAGAAAATGAGACTGTACTAGGACCGGCAACAAATGTCACAAAAGAGTTATTTAGAAGCCTGGGAAGTTCTATATGTCAATATCATTATTCAGATATTATTCTTCCATTGTCAAACTTGTTATCATTCCGTCAATCAACTGTTGTCAGTGCAAGTGCAGTTGCTTTGAAATGCATCTTCATGAACCTCGGTTCCTGGATGCGTGAAGATGGAATTTGGGATAATATAAAGAAAACAAGGGCAGTTGAGAATATTGTACATATTCTGCTAGATTGTATAGCGGGTTTCCAATCTACAGATTATTTCATTGAGATAGCATCACTCTTGAGGGCGATATTATGGAGATGGCCACCTTCTAGGTATCCAGTTTGGAATAACACTGAATTGATGACTGGACTAGTGTCTTTTTGTACAAATTCTGATCCTTCAGTTGCAGTTTCCGTTCTACAGTTATATTCTTCATTAGGTATCATTCTTCCATGTCAACTTCTTTGAATTCAATACTTGGAGCTCACATCCATGTTCCCTTTATTATTATGTGGATCTTGATAACATAGCATCTTTCTTGATATGCAAGCAGCTCTTTGCGGTGATGTGGCCATAATGCTTCTAAAGAGTGCAGATTCTCATGTGTCTGAGATGATGCTCTACATGATCAGCTCAAGACCTATCAGTGTTCAAATCGAGGCTCTCGTATTTTGTGAACATCTGATGGTATGCATAGAATAGTGTGACAATGCCTATTCATTTTTGTTTACTTTGCATGCTTGGAAAGTTGAAATTATTTTTAACTTGCCATCATCATCATCATCATCAGAGCCTTATCCCAATTATTTTTTAACTTGCTATCCAAACTGTTAGTTGCATTTGATACTTATAAATGCCATTATTTGTACCCTGAACCTTCTCCCAAATTCTTTCCCTATACTTAAATATAAAGGAATCCTTTATGCCCGCTCTGAAGTAAGTGTGGGTGATTACAAAAAGGTTTTCAGGGCTTACAAAAGCCACTTTTTATGTCAACATTTCCTTGTTCAAGGCACCATATTGGAGTAAGGTTTATGATTGTGGAGGTGTCTGTTGTCATGATATGCATTCGAAACTTATGTTCCCTTGTTCACAGAGATCTGAGAAGGGATGCAACATATTAACAAGTTTGTGCTGTGAACCTCTTGTTCAAGGGATCATTAATGCAATGGGTGGATGGAGGTCCTTGCATTCCAGAAAGGTCCCCATGGATCACATGCCTTTAGTTACTGCAGCATGTCGTGCAGCATTAATCACTCGCTGGGCTGGAGGGCACCATCTTTCTTTCTGGAAGCTAGGGATTGATAATGTTCTCCTTGATCTTCTTCTTGGTAATTATAAAGGAAATTGTCGACTGAAAGATCCTGATGAGCTGAGAGCTGCAGCATATGATAACATTACTGATATAAGAAACTACATATGGGATATTCTTGGTTGGCTTGCAATGCATTGTGAGGAGGGGTTTCAATTTCAGACAGAAGAAACAAAGAAATACCTGGACACTCTTATTCATTGTGCATGGTAAGGTCAGCCTTTCGGTGAATGTATTCAGATATTTATTTTAAGATACTTACATTTGTCCATTACTTCTACTTATGTGCCTGTATGCTAATTTAACGATACTTCTCTAGGCTGATTTCCCCTTTTTTCCTTGACAGTTTGGTGGCTGTGGACTTGATGCTTTTGAGATCTCCTTCCCAACATTGTTCCATTCTTAGATCTTTCTGTACATCTGAGGCTGAGCCTGTGTCGAGAGCTGTTCTGATGATGATTCTTTCTCCCTGCAATTTTATTTCATCAAGGACGAGAGATTTATTATGGGAAATTATGAGTATTGATGACAATGATGGCCTAGACTGCCTTCTAGACACATTGAAACTGAACTATGTTGGCAATGGCTCTATGGCATCTGACAATCTCCAAATTGTCGTTAATTTGATGAGCTTGGTATACTACTCAAGTTTGCCTCAATGTCATGGCCTTATTATTAGAAGGAAAGGCATAGAAACTATAACATCCATAATTGATAGGTGCTTAAAGGGTGACATCCATGTTAGCAGGTCAAGCGTCGCCCCTCATCTATACAACTCTAATGCAAAAACGTGCTGCTGGAATTATGTGGAAGACTGGGAAGGTGGAAATATTATCCTACTTTATAGTGTTCAAGCTCTTTCTCAGTTGATATCTTTCTCTGGGTTTACAAGCAGTTGCCTAGTAAGCAGCTCTAGAAAAATTTCTCTTGGCAACTTATGTGATAACAGGACAGCACAAAGTCTGTTCTGCTATCTCCAAAAAATATTAAACAACAGATTTGGTCATGAATTTGAATGGTATGCATCATACTGTTTAAACTCTTTTGGCTTCTATGGCTTTCCTAGCAATCTAGGGAGGAGAATGGCAGGAGCTCTTAATGAAAATGAACTTGCAGACCTGCAACTAATACTTCCAAGTGGCAAAAATCAAGGAGTTAATGCTGTCATTCTCATGGCACGATGTCCTGCCTTGCTACCATCAGATATTTTTCCCTTGGAAAATGAAACCTCAAGTGATATATCTTGTGGAATGGAGGGTTCTCTGCAGCAGTGCATGAGGTCCAGAAACATGATTCATTTGTCCAACCATGTGGACAGTGATGCTTTGGTAAAATTATTGGAATATGTTTATACTGGATATTGTCAGGTGGATGATTCCATTGTGAAGCCATTGATGATTCTAGCTAAGAGATGCAACGTGAACTCTCTGTATTATATGCTGAAGCGGAGACAACCAAGATGTGGCACTCCTATTCCTAGATGTGACTTCAGTCAGCTGCTTGCACTTGCTGAACAACCATTCACGTAAGCTTCCTTGCTGTAAATTTCCCTGGAAAATCACATTATTAAGATACATGCTTTCCTTTTTTTCTTTAAAATTTTCACATTGATTCACAATGTTTAAGTGATCCATAAACCAATGAAGTTGACTTGAAATCTAACTCGTTAAGTGAAAAATTCAATTTAAGTTATGTTTGGTGGATGAACTCCATGTTTATATACATTTTTGCTAACAAATGTTTCAAAGCTTTATGCATATCTTGGATCTTTTAGCCAATTTCAATGTAAAAATTTCATCCCTAGTTTTTGGTGTGCGATGACTTGGTTTCTGGACTATGATCTACGTGGCTAGTAGTGTACTAAATTATATACCCCCACTTTTCATACAGTGACATCACCCTGGAAGCAAAGGGAGGTGTAGAGATCTGGAATTGCAGTACATGCAAGATGTCACTTCCTCATATGCATGTGCACAAGATTATCTTGTGCTCTAGTAGCACATACATACGTGCATTGTTTCAGTCTGGAATGCAAGAAAGGTAACTCCACCATTTAAGTTTATTATAGCTCAAATCTTCTTTTAGGCATTTGGATTTCTTTATCAACCACATCATTAGTAGACAAAATGAACATTTTTCTTTTGTAAAGAATCCAGGGAAGAGGGGAAAAGGTTTACTTGCAATTTTTCATGTATCATCTTCCATTTTATGGCTGAAACAACCAGTATGCAACTACAGGCTAATTCTACTTGTTTTTTTGTTAATTTTGTGTTTTCCGGGCTTGCTATGGAAGCTATCATATTAGCACTAGTCAAAGGAATGCGCTACGCACATGATAAAAATAAAAAAATAAAATTATATTATGTCATAAAAATTCACGTGACCAAACTTTGCCAATATATTAGTCATATTAGTTTTCAAAGTTAAAAAATAAAATTAGTTTTTAGAAGTAAAAGTATTTGAAGACGGTTGAAGGAAATGTGAACTTGATTTTTAAAGTCGACAAACTCAAAAGAACCAAACTCTTAAGTGAGGCAGATTCAGAAACTTGGAAAGCATAGCTATAAAATATTTGGCATAGTTCATCTATTTTGAATATTTTATAACAATCTGACATTTAATGGCACCAAATGATTATTTGATGATAAAATTTGCATTCCCACCATTACCCTTAGGAATACATAAAAGCATTCCCACCACTGCCTTTAGAAATACATAAATTTAGTTCTGGTTAATATTTAAGGTCAATGACATTGTTGGCATTATGAAATATTTTCTCTTGAAAGAAATGGATGGTAATGGGGATTGCACACATAGGGGCTGTATGCATAGCCTGTGCAGGGTTTATTCTGTGGGTGCGTATCGTATCAAACGATTTGGGTTCGAATGCTAGACCTTTCCCCACTGACCGCAGTCAGTGTCGATTTACATTGGCCTAACGTCCGAACACCTTCGTTTAAATGTCAAAGAAATCTTAAGGTCCCTTACATAGGTTTTGATGCTGAGGGCAGGCTCACTTGCACAGCTTACAGTTACTTATCATTCACCACCGAAGAAATTAGGGTTTCGTCAAAGACCACCAGGTTGGACGAGAAACCTTGTAATTTGAGGATATAACTGCAACTTTGTAGAAGCCGTAGACGTTTTTTGAGTATTGGGAGACTTTCTCGACTCCAGGGGTATTTGGACAATTTCGGGTTTCCAGGGGTATTTTGGTAATTTTACCAGGCTAGGGGCATTTCTAGAATTTTCGGGTTGGAGAGAAAGTAGGGTGAAATCTCTGACTCCCCGAAGCGCTGAGGCCATTTCCGGAGAGTTTTGAAGGCTCCTAGGCCAGTTCTAAGTCATAGGGATATTTTGGTAATTTTACTAGACTCCAAGTGGACCTAGGTCTGAGGAGACACTTAGATGCAAGACTGAGCTGACAAGGTCCCTAAGCAGAAGGAGTAACAAGGGACTTCATAGAAGGTGCATGCACGTTGATTCTCAAAGGGAGGGGTATGTACACAATTTCTCGAAAGTCGGGGTTCTCTCATAATTTTTCTTGACCGGCACACATAAAAGAACAATTGAGTACATTTATGATCCAAGTGAGTACAAGGGTTGTCGGCGAGTTGTCGACTGTACATAAGAGGTCTCCGCACTGACGTGGGACGTAGGGGCATAGCCCTAATTATAAAAGTTTGCAAGGTAAAATTGTAAATAATAGGACTTGTATTTCTCGCATTCCCAAGAAGGGCGTTTTCGTAATTCTCCCATTATATGGGTGGAACTACGTAATTTAGTTGTCCCGGGTGCATAGAAAATTACAAACATAGTCTGCGGAGGGGCATAATTACAAATATAGCCCTCAGGGACATAAACACAATGCTCGGGGTATCACCTACCCTTAGTGGGCCAAAAACAACGAACATGGCTTCTTGCTTCTCTTCTTCCCTCTCCGTCTGTGTAGATCGTCCGTGTGTAGATCTCTCGTCTCGTAGATGTGTAGATGTCTCGTTCTGGACCCCCGGGAGTCTATTTATAGAAGTTGGAGGGTCACCCGGAGTTGATTTAACCCGTATGGGGTGGACGGGATGAAAATGACCACGGGAGGGTCCCATTTTTTTGTTCTGAGAGAGAGTAGGGCAGCGGGGTTGATTGACCTCGGGTGGGGTCCAACCGCATCGAGGTTAAGTGACCCCGGGTGGGTTGGACTGCCCCGGGGTCAAAGGTCTGTCCGGGGTCAGCTGACCCCGGACAGGTCTGTCCGAGGTCGCTTGACCTCGGGCAGGTTCTTGCCGGGTTCACTTGACCCCGGAGGGCCTGATGTGGACCCCCCCTAAACCCCTGTTGGCCCATTCAGTGGGCTGCTTCTGTCATTAAGCATGCATATTAAATGAGGAGGGAGGTGACAATCGTCTTATAGTCACCATTGGCCAAGGAGGGGACCGGAACACCCGAGGGGTGGGGGAAGTGGGGTGACCACACTCCCATCCCATCCCAGATCAGTCTCAAATTGGCTTCACCCCGAATGAGTGTAAGTTAACCAGGTCTTTAGTCTACCCCGGATAGGTTGAAGTTGTAGTCCACTCCGGACAGGTTGCAGCCCACCCCGGACAGGTTCTTCTCACCTTGGATGGGTCTTCACCCCGGACAGGTCAGGTCCTCCTCTGGCAGGGTGCTTCACCCCGGATAGGTTGTTCACCCCGAGCCTGCTGGGTCACCCGGACAGGTTGCTAGCAGACTGGGTCACCCTGGACAGCAGGTTTATTACAGATGGGTGGTTCAGTCACCCACTTCAACCCCCCCTCCCTCCGCTTAAGTAATAGTTCACCCCACATGGTGATTTTTTTGGCAGTAATTTTTGCCTACAAAAAAGAAGAAGAGTAAACTACCCCGGGACAAACTCCCATCCTTTCTTGGAGTCACAATATGTGGGGGTGAGATATTGCTTAAGCTCACAACTGCAGAAAGGGGTGACTAGACCCCCCATGTCACAGCAATTCTGCTCCTCATGCCACCCCTCCAGAGTGGACAGCAGCAACAGCAACAAACTTCCACAACAGACCTGCCCGGGGTGGCCAAGACTGCCCACTTGTTCGGGGTCAAACAGCGGGGTGACAAAGCTGCCCAGCAGAAGCCCACCCGAGGTGAACAGCAGTCCAGGGTGTAAGATCTCCTGTTCAAACAGCAACGGGGTGAACAGGCAGTAACCTAAGCACCTGCACCTCCTCCTGTCCGGGGTGAAGCCTGCCAGGGGTGCCAGACATGTAGCAGTCTGCACAAGCCTCCGGGGTGGACAGCAGAACCTCATCCCTCCCAGCGGGGAGGGGTGAAACAGCACAGGAAAGGACCTCCCCGGGGTGGACAAGTCCCCGGGGTATGGTCACCCCATTTTTTCTGCCCCCCCCCCCCGGGTTCCGGTCACCTCCTTGGCCAATGGTGATTTTAAGCCAGCTCTCACCTCCTCTCTTACTTAAATGGAGTAGAAATGGACCTTTCTCCTCGACTCTCCTTGACTCATGATAGCAGAAAAAGGGACTCTCCTTGACTCAGGATGGCAGAAAAAGGGAGAAAAGACACGGAGAGGGGCCAAAAGGGGCGCCACGGGTCCATTTGACCCCCTTGGCCTGTGGGCAAAGGCGGCTGACTCGGGGGGTCGAGCCCACCCCGCTGGCACCCAACGGGGTTGAACTGAACCCCGCGGGGTCAGTCCACCCCGCTGGTAGACAGCAGGGTCAATTTGACCCCCCGGGTCCCGTGTTAAAAAAAAAAGGAAAAAGGAGAGCGGAGAAAAAGGGTTTAAGCCACCCCACCTTGTCAAAACCAAAGCGAAAACTCACTTTTTTGACAAAACCGGGGCAATTCTCCACATTTCTGACAACATGGGTTCACCACCTTCTATAAATAGACCCCCAAGGGTCCGGACTCAGGATCCAGAAGGAGGGGATCGACAACTCTCGGAAGGACTACGCACGGAGGACCTTGTTTGTTTGTCTTGACCTGCGAGGGGTAAGTCCCCGGATCTTGTGTTTATGCCCCTAAGGGGTATTTTTGTAAAAATACCCCTCAGTGGGCCATGTTTGTAAGTTTTCATGCTCCCGAGGTGACTAAATTATATGGTTCTGCCCCTATAATGAGGGAATTACGGAAATGGCTGACCCGGGATCGTGAGAAACAAAAAGTCCTGTCATTTGCAGTTATACTCTACAACTTCTTGTAATTGGGGCTACGCCCCCACTTCCCGCGTTAGTGCGGATCTTTGTACAGTCGACAACTCGCCGACAACCCTTGTACCCATGTGGGCCAGAAATGCATTCAGTGTGCTCTACAAATTTCCTTTGTATGTCAATCGGGAAAAATTATAAGAAAATCCCGCGACTTTCGGGAATTACATTTATACCCCTCCTTCGGCAAAATTGACATATGCAAGCCTTCTATGAAACCCTTGTCACTTCTTCGGCTTGAGGATGTTGTCAGCCCAGTCCGGCACATGGGTGTTGTCTCAAACCTAGGTCCGAGTAGGGTTTGGTAAAATTACTAAAATACCCTTACGGCCCAGAAGTGGCCCAGTCGCCCCTAAAACCCTCCATAAACGGCCTCAGTGTCTTAGAAAGTCAGTAATCCGGTTCTACTTTCGCTCTAGCCCAAAAATTTCTGGAATATCCCTGGCCTGGTAAAATCACCAAAATACCCCTAGGAAGGTAAAATTGCCAAAATACCCTCGGGGTTCAGAAAACCTCCCTCTACTTTAAAAACGCCTACGGCCCTTGCAAAATTGCATTCATGCTCTTAAATTCTAGGGTTTTGCTTGAACTCAAGAGGCCTTTGATGAAACCCTGTCTAGTTAGTGTGTTGGTGGTAAACGAGTGGTCATCGAGCGTCACCCGAGTGAGTCTGCCCTCCCCATCCGAACCCATGGGGGAGACTTTGGGATTTCTTTGACAGTTAAATAAAGGTGTTCGGACGTTAGGCCGATATAAATCAACACTGACTGCGGTCAGTGGGGAGAGGTCCAACACCTGAACCCAAATCGTCTGATACTATGCACACCGACGGAATAAACCTCCACATACGGAGGGATGTTTCTTTTCAAAAAGAACACGTTTATTTTCATATAAAATTCCGTGGCCAACAGACTGGCACGCCCGATGGGACTTTTCCTGCCTTTCTTCTTTCTGTCAAAGAAAGTCCCCAAACCTTCTCCAAGATTCTAATTGCCCCTCTTCCTCTTACAGGACAGGAAGGGGAGGGCACATCTCTCTGCTTACTGGACAGCTCTTTGTGCATTCACACGCCACTTCTTTTGTGCTACGCATCACCACCAGTAACGACAACAAGAAGACGATGGCCACCGTTACTTACGGGCCTCAAGTCGTCGCCAACCACGCCAGGTTCGGATACCTGGCAACCCCACTCGTCTTCGGCGACTTCCCAGCGGTCGTCGGCTCGCCCTTCTTCTTGGGCGTCGTACCGTGGCTGAAGTCAGTTCAGCCACGTCTACAGCTACCACAGTCGGGGATGTCTGGCCCTCGGCTCCAGCAACTGGCCGGGTCCACCTCGTCAACAAGCCAACTGTCGGGGGCGTCAGGCCCTCGGCCCCAGCGGTTGGCCGGGTCCGCCCGGTCAACAAGCTGACTGCCGGGGGTGTCAGGCCCTTTGCTGCAACAACTGGCCAGGTCCGCCCGGTCAACTCTTCACCGACCAAGGGTGTCAAGCCCTTTGTCTCAGCAAATGACCGAGTTTTCTCGGTCAATCAAGTCATTGTTGGCGTCGCTCCTGCTCAACGGGGGCAGCGCCGTCGCCGTAACGGCACCAACTCTACTGCGGCCACCCTCAGAGGTACTGCCCCTGCTCAACGGGGGTAGCGTCGCCGCCACCACGACGCCGTGCCTACGGTAGGCGTCACCCACGTCGCTCTTGCTCAACGGGGGCAACGTCGTAGCCGCAAGGGCACAAAGCCTGCAGCGGCAACATCCTGTTCCGGAAAAACTATACTCGTCGGAGATCTCCGCATCCGGCTCGAAGGAGGCGAGCCGATTCTGCCTTGGGACCGCCACATCCCGACCATTTCTACCTCCAACCGCTTCGAGCTCCTCTGGCAAGTCCAGGAGGACGGAGCGAAGTTGAAGAAGTCCGTTGTACCGACAGCAAACCAGGGTCCAGTGCAGCGACCCAAACCACTTGCTCCCCGATCACGGTCATGGGGCAACCCAATTGAGGAGCGTCAGCTCCAATTGAAGAAAATATGGGTCACCAAGGAGGCCCGAATTATAAAGCGAGCAAGGGCGGAAGCGCCTTTCCTCATGTCGGATCTTCAACGGATGCAGAGTCTGACAACCACTGAGACCTCAATATCTCTGAGGTCCACAACCCAGCCCCTACGTGGACAGATGTAACGCCTGAGAATTTTCTAGGAATTTTTCAGGATTTAAAATATAAATTACTAAGCAATTTAAAGGCTTAATGGGTTGTTAAGAAGAATTAAGGATTTATTAAACCCATTTTAAGGCCTTATAATTACCAAAGGGCTAAGCCCAACTTAAATAGGCCCAGAGACCCAATTCCAAGGCTTATAGACCCAAGCCCATTAATAATTTAGGAATTTACGGATTTAAATTGGGATATATATACAATAATTAGGGGATAAATGGGAGATAATACGAAAATTCAAAAATTTCGGACTTAATGAAGCCTGGCGGTCTATCGCGTGACCGCCAGACCCACCCTAACGGTCCGCCCAAGACCGCTAGGCAATCCCAGTTCCGTGAATGGGAGAAAACGTGAAAACCTTGGATCTTTGACGACCCAATCAACTTAGATCGAAGCTACCTGGCATGGATGACTCTCTAGAACTCTCTAAGGATTAACTCTACTCCAAATTAGGACTCTAGGATTGATCTAATCCCTTAAACCCTAGGTGAATCCTATAAATAGACCCTAACTTCGACTCATGCGAACCCTAATGTTGGCTCGCGTTTTTCGAAGGTAAGGAGACGTCTACTCAGGTTGGTCTTTTAGAAGAAATTATTCTTCATAGTGTTATCTAACTTTCCTCAAATTTTCGTGTTAAAAGCCCCAGCTGTTGGAGAACTAGAGCCTCTGCAAGTCGCTGGATCGCCATAGATTGCACAGGAACCAATGCGACGGCCCAGTGAAGATCAGGAAAATAGAAGCCCTAAACGAGTGTTGCACCCGTAATTTGTTCTACAAACTTCCGGGGTATTATCCTCGCATCGGATGAGACCCATATTTGGCGTACCGCCATTTCGGGGAATATTCCCACGCGGGGCCTATGTTTGGCATACCGCCGCCCCGAAGGATATCTCCACGTCAAGGGCTTCATAGCCTACGTATTGCTACGATTATGGACTTCCCGCAGTAATCGAGACGGTCAAGACCCGGGTTAAATCTACTACGATTGTCAGGATCGTGTAGTTCCGGTAAAATCCTTATGGGAGAATGCTTCTCTCCTTCGAGAGGAAAAAGCAACATAAAAGGAGGTCTACGCACCTCCAACAAAGTCCTCCGCACGTGTACCACGCGGCACGGACAACAACAAATTTTCCCTTTGCGGCCTACGGCACGAGGAAAACGACAAACGAACAAGGAGGAGCACGTCTTCCCTTCTCCGGCAAGCGAACGGGGCTCCAAAGCCCCCCCAAGGGCCCTATTTATTGAAATCGGACGAGGGAGAGACCCGTCCGGGGTCGATAGGACCAGTACGGGGTCGCCCACCCCTGACGGGCCCGCACGGGTGTCGGCAGACCTGCGCGGGGTCACGCGCAGGCGGGCAGGTCCCCCCCGGGGCCGCGCGACCCCGGGCAGGCCCCCCCGGGGGCTGTGCGACCACGGGCAGGCCCCCCCGGTGCCGCGCGACCTCGGGCAGGCCCCCCTGGGGCCGCGCGACCCCGGGTAGGCCCGGGGACCTCCCACCCCAGGGCGGTCCCCTCTCCCGCACACGGAAATCAAAAAAGGGACCTCCCCGGGGTCATTTTCATCCTATTTGACCCGTACGGGTCCAAACAACCACCCGTTTAACCCGTACGGGTCCGAACGACCCCGGGGAGGTTCCTACTTCTATAAATAGACCCCCAGGGTCCAGAAGGAGGGAGGAACAGAGAATCTACAACCTATGGAGCACACTGGGAGCATTCAACGTTCGTTTGTTCATTTGTTCTGGCCCGTGAGGGGTAAGTCCCCGGGTCTTGTATATATGCCCCTATGAGGGTATTTTTGTAATTTCACCCCTCAGTGGGTCATGTTGTAAGTTTCTACGTCTCGAGACGACAAATATGTAGTTCCACCCATATAATAGGGGAATTACAAAAACGTCCTTCCCGGGACCCGAGAAACAAAAATGTTCTGTTCTTTGCAGTTATACCCTGCAACTTTTGTAATTGGGGCTACGCCCCTATCTCCTGTTTTAATGCTGATCCTTGTACAGTCGACAATTCGCCGACAACCCTTGTACTCATTCGGACTATAAAAGGACTCAGCATGTTTTATGCATGTCCACGGGGGAAAATTATAAGAAAACCCCCGACTTTCACAAAATTACATATATACCCCTCCTTCGGCCAGGTTGACAGTTATGTGTCTTCTACGAAGCCCCTTGTCTTTCCTTCGGTCCGGAAATGTTGTCAGCCCAGTCCGACACTCAGATGTCACCCCAACCCTAGGTCTGTGTAGGGTATGGTAAAATTACCAAAATACCCTTGCGACCTAAAAACGGCCTACCAGCCCCCGTAACCCTCCAGAAAGAGTCTCAGTGCCTTGGGAAGTCAGGAACCCGGTCCTACTTCCGTTTCAGCTCAGAAATTTCAGAAGTGCCCCTGGCCTGGTAAAATTACCAAAATACCCCTGGGTTGGTAAAATTACCAAAATACTCTCGGGGTCCAGAAAACTTCTCTACTTCAAAAATGCCTACAGCTTCCGCATATTTGCATCTTTACTCCTAGGTCTTAGGGTTTTGTTCAGACTTAGCCCTAATTACCAAAATATCCCTAGGTTGGTAAAATTACCAAAATACCCTCGGGGTCCAGAAAACTCCCCTTTACTTCAAAAATGCCTACGACTTCCACATATTTACGTTTCTATTCCTAAATCTAGGGTTTTGTTCAGACCTAGCCCTAACTCTATTAACATGTTGGTGGTAAATGAGTAGTCATGGAGAATCTCTCGAGTGAGCCTGCCCTTCACATCAGAATTTCTATAGAAGACTTTGGGATTTCTTTGACAGTTAAATAAAGGTGTTCGGACGTTAGGCCGATGTAAATCAACACTGACTACGGTCAGTGGGGAGAGGTCCAGCACTCGAACCCAAATCGTCTGATACTATGCGCACCCACGGAATCACCCTCTACTCAGATAGGGAAATGTTTCTTTTCAAAAAGAACATTTATATTCTCAGATTTTTCCTACGCGAAAGATTCCGTGTCTTACAGACTAGCACGCCCGGTGGGACCTTTACCGCCTTTCTTCTTTCTGTCAGAGTCAGTCCCCAAAACCTTCTTCAAGGTTCTGATCTCCCTCCTCTTCCTTTTACAGGATTGGGAGGAGGAGGGTATACACCTCTCTGTCCATTTGAGAGCTCTTCGTGCATCCGCACGCCACTCCTTTCGTGCTACGCACCACCACCAACAACAGCAGCGATGGCCGCCGTCACCTACGGCCCCGAGATCATCGCCAACCACGCCAGGTTCGGATACCCGGCGACTCAAATCGTCTTCGGCGACTTCCCTGCGGTCGTCGGCTCGCCTTTCTTCTTGGGCGTCACGCCTGTGGCTGAGGCCAGCTCAGCCGCGCCTGTAGCAGCAACCACTGAGGGTGTCAGGCCCTCCACTCCATCAATTGGTCGGGTACGCTCGGCCAAGAAAACAAATGCTGAGGGTGTCAGACCCTCTGCTTCATCAATTGGCCGGGTCCGCCCGGTCAACAAGACTATCGTTGGGGGTGTCAGACCCTCAACCTCAGCAGCTGGCCGGGTCCGCCCGGTCAACAAGACTATCGTTAGGGGTGTCAGACCCTCAACCTCAGCAGCCGGCCGGGTTCGCCCGGTCAGCAAGACAACCGTCGGGGGTGTCAGACCCTCTACTGCAGCAGCCGGTCGGGTTCGCCTGGTCAACTTTTCAACTAGCCGGGTTCGCTCGGCTGCCATGTCAACAGCCGAAGGTGTCAGGCCTTCTGCCCCAACTATTGGCCGAGTTTTCTCGGTCAATCAAGTCACCGCTGGCGTCGCTCCTGCTCAACGGGGGCAACGCCGTCGCCGTAACGACATCAACTCTACTGCGGCCACCCTCAGAGGTACTGCCCCTACTCAACGGGGGCAGCGTCGCCCCCACAACGACGTCGGGTCTACGGCGGATGTCACCAAGGCCGCCCCTGCTCAACGGGGGCAACGTCGTAGCCGCAAGGGTACAAAGCCTGCAGCGGCGGCATCTCGCTCCGGCAAAACTGTAATTGTCAGAGACATTCGCATCCGGCTCGATGGATGCGAGCCGATCTTGCCACGGGACACCCACGTCCCGACTATTTCTACCTCTAACCGCTTCGAGCTTCTTCGGCAAGTCCGGGAAGATGGAGCGAAAAAGAAGAAATCCGCCGCATCGGCGGTAAACCAGGACCCAGTGCAACGGGCCAAGCCACCGCCTCCCCGACCGCAGTCAGGGGACAACCCAATTGAGGACCGTCAGCTCCGCTTGAAGAAAATATGGGTTACCAAGGAGGAGGCCCGAATCATAAGGCGCGCGAGGGTGGAGGAGCCCTTCCGTATGTCGGATCTGCAACGTATGCGGAGTCCGACAAGCACTGAGGTCTCGGCCTCTCCGAGGTCTACAAATCAGCCCCTACGAGGGCAAAAGCACCGAGGAGCTGGCAAGAAGGTGCGGCCGACCTCCCCGTGGGTCAGTTCTACGCACACAGAAGAGGATCCCTCCCCTCAAGCTTCTACATCCCGAGTGTCTGTCTTTGACAGACTCGGGAGGCCGCCCAAGCCGGATCGACAACCACCTAGGAAGAAGCGGGTGGTTCAGGTGACCAATGACACTGTCAAGGTGTTCACCTGCTATGCTACCTCCGCCGACAAGCAGCCGGAGGACACCTCGGAGGAGCTTAACCAGCCTCTTCAATATTTGAGGAGGTCAAGGCCGGTCTCCCGGATTCTGGCGCAGACACAGCGGGCGCCGGCTGCTGTGACATCTCAGCCCGAGCCGGCACGGCAAGAAGAGCACCAAGAGGACGCCCACAACATTGATGGGGACAGCCACCCTCGGCACGAGGAAGATCTAGGGGAAGAGACACACACTCCCGCGTTGGAAGAACTCCGACGCAAGAACTAGGAACTCAAGAACCTCTTGCAAGCGCTATTGCGTGAAAAAGAGGTTCATGCCCCACCTCAAGCTGCGCCAGCGGGAGTGGAAGCACGGCCTCCTCCCATTCCAGTTGCGGCCAACACCTCCGTCACCGCGGCGAAATTACCATTGGCCGTGGAGTTTGAAACTCCGCAGCATGAAGTTAACGCGCGGTCATCTGCTACTCCTGCTGCAGAGAGCCTCATGGCGCAGAAGCAGATGATCGAGCACATTGTGGAGGCGAAGTTTGCTCAGCATGGGGAGGGGGCGGCCACCGTTGATTTGTACAGCGTGCCATATCCCCTCCATCATCAGTTCAAGAAGCTTTCACCAGATTGCCCAAAGGCCCTGAAACTTCATAAGTTCAACGGGCAGGACTTCCCACGTGAACACCTGGCCTATTATATGACGGCCATGGGTGAATTGGCACTGGAGGAAGCATATTTGTTGCGGTACTTCGCCACGTCATTGACCGGCACCGCCTTCCAGTGATACTCCAGGCTAAAGCCCAATTCTGTAGCCGATTGGGCCGACATGCAAAAGAAGTTCGTCGACCGTTTCCTGATGGTCGAACGCAAAATCTCCCTGGCGGAGCTCTGTGCTCTCCGTCAAAAGAAAGGTGAAACCGCATTGGACTTTATCAAGCGCTGGAGGGACGTCAGCATGCGTTGTGATAATCCTCTAACGCCTGAGGACGCAATCACCATCTGCCGCAGGGGTCTCTCGGCAGAAGTCAGTGAAAAGCTTCTGGGCTCAAACATCAGAAGCTTCGACCAGCTCAACACGGTGGTGGCGGAGATTGAGATGTTCTTCGCTGATCACCCTGTACAAGCCACTGCAAAAGGCAAGTCCTCTAAAGACCGTCTGGCTAGCGGCAAGGAGGTAAATGCTGTGGACTTCTCCCCGACAAATGGAGAAAAAGGGGAAGGAAAGTCCAAAGGTAATGGCAAGAAGCTTGATGCCAAAGCAAGCGCGTCTCGGTTGGCGGAGAACATGAAGACGCCTTATTCCTTCAGGAAAGAGCATACCAAGATGTTTTCGGCCTATGCATCAAGGAGCAGCTCATCACCCTGCCGGATCCGCGGAAGCCCGCGGAAGTGGATAAGACAGAGGACCCTACCTATTGTGTGTATCACCGAAGGTTGGGTCATACCATCGGGGATTGCTATGTTTTCAAAAACATAGCAGAAGAGCTCATTCAAAAGGGCTTGGTAAATATGCTGGGCCATGCAGTCGACCCACCCCAGCCTCATGCCTGGAGCCGATCGAACCGGTCAGCTAATGTGGTCCATATGGTGGCAATGGCTTCGAGCTCCAAAACATTTGAGGCTGGGTCTTCAAATCAGTAGTCCAACACCGGTCTAGGAGCCGCCCCTCCCTCACTCCCTGAGTGTTTAGCATTGCGAAGGACTATTCGGAAAATCCGAGGAGAAATCCGGCAATTGCAATCTGAACAAAGGCGTCTGCTGCAGTTCCTAGAGAGCATTGATCAGCAGTTGTCCACCTTCCCCTTTGGCCCATTTGTCAGGGGGTTAGCTCCAACCCATATACGGGAGGCAAGTGTACCACCTACTACCCGGGCTCCGCTCGGGGGTTGGCTCTCTGACGAATCCTCAGATTCATCTGAAGACGAGGAGGACTCACCGGAAGGCGAGGAGGCTCCACTTCAAGTCGAGCTGCCGGAGAAGTTATACTCATTCCCTTGCGAGAAGACTCCAAACATCTTCTTCGCATGCCAGCGGGCGGGACTGATTAGCCCGTCACCTATGGAGCAGACACCAGGTGCTGCGTTTCATCAGGGCTATTGCCCTTACCACGAGGTGGTAGGCCATATCATCCATAACTGTGAACCGTTCAAGGACCTTGCTGAGGACTTAATCAGGCGGGGAAAGATTAATATGGGTGAATTCCTGGTCAATCCACCGCAACCGCACGCACGGGAGAGTCTTCACTTCTCCGTCAACGTCATACATGCTTCAGCCGCCTTCCAGCTCCCGGAGCCGCAAGAGGAGGGAGTCAGTTCCCAGGGAGCCAGTTCCCAGCCACCTAAATCCACACTGTGGTACCTAGGGTGGCGACCCTCTCATCAGTGTTCTTTCCCGAAGGAGGATACTGAGAAGATCTTTGACAAGCTCCTGGAAGATGGTCGGGTGCTGACACATGACCTGCCGTCTTACTACAATGAGACGACCAAGAGTCATCCCCGTTATTGCAAATATCATGCGAGGGTGTCTTACCCCACCCGTCAATGCCCAGAAGTGCATGACTGCATTGAAGTCCTCATCCAGAGAGGGGAGATCGATGCGCAGGGGAACTCTATGACCAGGCGGCGTCTTAAAGAGGCTGCTAAGAAGATTCTCCAGCAAGTTCAACAGGAGCAGACCAAGCTGCGTGGGATCAAACCCACCTCTCAACAAGTCCAACCGGACAAGTCTACGGGCAGTGGTAATCCTCAACCAAACCCCAAAGGCAAGGCTAGGTGCGAGGGGCCTAAGGCCCGGAGCCCAGAAAGCCTGGCCAAAGGGGAGGCTTCTAAACCTCTGTCCAGGCCGGGTCAACCCAGCATTGTCATAGGGGGAAACCCTCCACCAGACGATAAAGGCAAGGCGAAGGTGAGGGAGCCTCCGGCCAAAGCTCCTGTCAAGCCAGCAAGGCCGCCGATTGTAGAAAGGCATCAACAGCTCAAGCAAACCAAACCGCCAGTCCAAACAAAATCGGTGGAGTTACAAAGTCCCCAAGGGCCCCACTGTGGACTAGCAGAGTTCCAGGAGTTGCCTCCTGAAATAATTGCTCAGGCAATCAATGCCACCTTCCAAGTTCAACCAGAGGAGGCTAACTGGACTAAGGTCACTCCTAGAACGAGCCGCGGCACTAAGGCTCCTAAGGAGCCAACCCGGAGCAAAAAGCAAAATTCCGGAGGCAAACATGTTCCACCTCCAAAGCAAGCTTTTCTCTCTTCTCAAGAGGCCGCACGCCAAAAGAAGCAAAGAGAAGAATCGTAGGAAGAATCTGAAAAGGAGGCTGAAAAAGCAAGCTGAGCAAACAACAGCTATGGAGGCCTCTAAGGAGCCAACTCCTTTACAAAGACTTCAAAAGCTCATAGATGATCTGGAGGAGTACACTCCCCCTCGTCCCACCAGGGCCGTCACTCTAGACGAATGCATTCCTTGGGACAAGTTTTGGCGTAAAGCCCGGCTTCTGCAATGGCTCCGAGATATGGCTCACCGTCTCGAAGAAGGTGAGGAGTTCCCAATCCTGGAAGAGCTCTCCTTATTCTACAAAGATGAGGAGCTCACTGTTGAGATGCTCGAGGAAATGCTGCAAGAGCTCTCCTGCAACATGGTGGCGATTCCGCCGCCCGACAACATTAACTTTCCTGCGGCTGATAGCACTGGAGGCAAGGCTCCTATGGCAACATATCAACGTCGCTCGGCAAGAAATGGCCGGGGACGTGGCCGAGGTCGAGGATGAGGATGTGGACGTGAAGGTCCCCTAACTCCCGACCGGGTTATAATATTCAAAGGGGAGAAGCCGGGTCCTGTCCCAGAAACCCAAGCTCAGGGAATCCCTTTTATCCTTAGCCCCTCAGAGGGTTCAGGCCCCATCTCAGCGGCTAAACCGGGTGGCATCCCTTTTACAATCACCTCCTCCGATGAAGAAGAGGAGTCAGCCAGGTTGCCAGTGCGCGAGGAGGCGTCAGAGTAGGCTGGTCCCTCCAATAGGGTCGAGCCAACAAGCCCGTCCGAGCCTTCTAATGAAGGCCAACATGATGAGCTTTTGTCACCTCCGGAGGAGTCTTTGGCTCCGCTATTCCAAGAAAATGCGGAGGGTCAGAATGAGGAGCGCCTTTCTAAACGGGAGAAGCCTCGCCAGGCGCCGAAGACTCTGGCGGAGATCATCCCGCCATTTGACAAGACCCGTGCCAGGGCAGATCGCAAAATCATTCATCACATGAAGCGGTTTCCAACAAATGTTACCATTTGGGAAGTCATCGCCTGGAGCAAGGATCTCAGGGAGGCTCTTGTCAAGATACTCCAAGACCTGGAGGCCTATGAAGCCCATGTTGCAGAGTTGCAAGCCCAGGCATATGAGGCACTCACAGCCAACATTTCCTTCACGGACAAAGACATGTTGCTCTCCTCTCCATGCCACAATCACCCCTTATATATGAGGGGGACGATCAATGGGCATGATGTCAATCGCATCCTGGTTGACGCCGGAGCAGCCATCAACATCATGCTTTTGAAGACTTTCAAGTCTATATACCTGGCACCTTATTTACAAAAGGTGACCGCAGTCAAAATCTCGGGATTCAATCAGGGTTCCGAGGAGGTGCTTGGTCGGGTTGATGTCTGTTGTACCCAAAATCTGTCTCAAGTTAAATTGAGGAATTGTTGCTATGCAACGTTCGACGAGAAGAACGACGTATCGTCGACACCGTCGGACTACGGAGTATCTCCGTGATTCAGGGTCTATCGACCCGACAATATTATTATGGTCGACGCCGCGGCGAGAAGGTTAACGAGGAAGATGTATGCGTATACCGGTCAGAGTAACCGAGCAAGTGTATCACACGGCACGGACGGGCGCAAAAGTTCCTTCCTACGCGGAGACGTACGACTAGACAAACAAACAACACGTTCCTTCCACAGACGAAGCGCTGCCACGCGGCGAGGGAGCGATCTCCATGAGATATATAGCTCCACCACGGCTCTTCTCCAACCCGGGACGACGAAAACGGAGCGAAACGGTGTGAAGAGGAGCCAAAAAGCGTGCCCGGGGGTCAAACGACCCCTCCCGGGCCAAGAGGAGGCCGCGGCCCCCCGTTGGGACCCAGCGGGGTCACGCGACCCCGCTGGTCCACCTGCGGGGTCGCGCGACCCCGCCAGGTGGTCCCGCAGGGTCACGCGACCCCGCCAGGTCCTGGTTTTTTAAAAAAAAAACAAAGTAAAAAAAAAGTTTTTTTTTGACACCCTCAGCGGGGTCATTTAGCCCCTTTTGGCATCCAGAGGGGTCAAAATGGCTTTTTGCCACCCGACCTTGACAGAATCGGGGCAAATTCACTCATTTGACCCCTCTGGGCCCTCCCGCCTTCTATAAATAGACCCTAAGGGTCCAAGTGGAGACATCTACGAACATCTAGACATCTATGAACATCTAGACACGGACAACGTACGGAAAGCATCCGGAGAAGACTTGTTTTGTTTGTTTCGGCCTGTGAGGGGTAAGTCCCCGGGTCTTGTACTTATGCCCCTACGGGGTATGTTTGTAATTACGCCCCTCAGTGGGCCACGTTGGTAATTATGCCCCTCAGCGGGCCATGTTTTGTAAGTCTTTACGTCCCGGGACGACTAAGTTATATGATTCTGTCCCTACAATGACGGAATTACAAAAATGTTCTTCCCGGGACCGTAAAAGACGGAAGTCCTGTAATTTGCAGTTATACCCTGCAATCTTTTGTAATTCGGGCTACGCCCCTACTTCCCGCGTTGGTGCGGATCCTTGTACAGTCGACAATTCGCTAACAACCCTTGTATCCAGTTGGGTCATAAAAATGTCCAATGTACTCCACATGTTGTCTTTGTACGTCGATCGGGAAAATTATAAGAAAACCCCTTCGACTTATGGGAATTGCATTTATACCCCTCCTTCGGCTAAGTTGACAAATGCGCGCCTTCTATGAAGCCTCTTGTCATTCTTTCGGTCCGAGTGTTGTCAACTCAGTCCGACACTTGGGTGCCACCTCAGCTTGGATCCACCTAGGGTTCGGTAAAATTACTAAAATACCCCTATGACCCAAAAATGGCCTGGCAGCCCCTAAAATCTTCCAGAAAGAGCCTCAGCGCCTTGGGTGGTCAGGAACCCGGTCCTACTTATGTTCCAGTCCAGGAAATTTTTAAAATACCCCTGGGGTGGTAAAATTACCGAAATACTCCCGGGGTCCAGAAAACTTCTCTCTACTTCAAAAATGCCTACGGCTTCCACATATTTGCGTCTTTATTCCTAAATCTTAGGGTTTTGTTCAGGCCTAGCCCTAACTCTATTAACATGTTGGTGGTAAATGAGTGGTCATGGAGAGTCTCTCGAGTGAGCCTGCCCTCCACATCAGAATCTCTATAGAAGACTTTGAGATTCCTTTGACAGTTAAACAAAGGTGTTCGGACGTTAGACCGATGTAAATCAACACTGACTCCGGTCAGTGGGGAGAGGTCCAGTACCCGAACCCAAATCGTCTGATACGATGCGCACCCACGGAATCACCCTCTACTCAGATGGGGGGGGATGTTTCTTTTCAAAAGGAACAAAAATCTATATTTTGTATCTACGATAAAAAGTCGATTAGATTTTTTCCGTGTCTCACAGACTGGCACGCCTGGTGGGACCTTTCCTGCCTTTCTTCTTTCAGTCAGAGTCGTTCCCCAAAACTCTCTTCGAGATTCTGATTTCCTCCTCTTCCTTCTACAGGACGGGAAGAGGAGGGTATAACTTGCTACTCATTTGAGAGCTTGTCGCACGCTTGCGCCCTTCTGTGTTCGTACTACGCACCACCACCACCAACAACCAGCAGCGATGGCCGCCGTCACCTACGGCCCCGAGATCGTCGCCAACCACGCCAGGTTGGGATACCTGGCGACCCCGCTTGTTTTCGGCGACTTCCCATCAGTCGTTGGCTCGCCCTTTTTCCTGGGTGTGCTGTCCGTGGTTGAGGTCAGCTTAGCCACGGCTGGGACAACAGTCGCTGAGGGTGTCAGACCCTCTACTGCCGCAATTGGCCGGGTCCTCCCGGTCAAGAAGACAACTGTCGGGGGTGTTAGTCCCTCGACCCCAGCTACTGGCCGGGTCAGTCTGGTCAACAAGCCTGCCACTGGGGGAGTCAGGCCCTCAGCTTCAGCAATTGGCCGAGTTCGCTCGGCCAATAAGCCAACTATCGAGGGCGTCAGGCCCTCGGCTTCGTCAACTGGTCGGGTTCGCTCGGCTAAGAAGACGATTACTGAGGGTGTCAGACCCTCCGCTCTATCACCCGACCGGGTTCGCCCGGTCAACAAGACCACCATTGGGGGTGTCAGACCCTTAATCTCAGCTGCCGGCCGGGTTCGCCCGGTCAACGAAACAACTAGCAAGGGCGTCAGGCCTTCGGCCCCATCAATTGGTCGGGTTCACTCGGCCAAGAAAACAATCACTGAGGGTGTCAGACCCTCCGCTTCATCAACTGGCCGGGCTTGCCCGGTCAAGGAGACCATCCTCGGGGGTGTCAGACCCTCTACTGCAGCTTCCGACCGGGTCCATCCGGTCAACTCTTCAATTGTTAAGGGTGTTAAGCCCTTCATCCCGACAACCAGTCGGGTTCACTCGGTTGCCACGTCGACGGCCGAAGGTGTCAGGCCTTCTGCCCTAACTATTGGCCGAGTTTTCTCGGTCAATCTAGTCACCGCTGGTGTCGCCCCAGCTCAACGGGGGCAACGCCGTCGCCGTAATGGCAACAGACCCACGGCGGCTACCCTCAGGGGTACTGCCCCTACTCAACGGGGGCAGCGTCGTCGCCACAACAACGTCGCGCCTACGGCGGACGTCACCAACGCTGCTCCTGCTCAACGGGGGCAGCGTCGTCGCCACAACAACGTCGCGCCTAAGGCGGACGTCACCTGCTCAACGGGGGCAACGTCGTAGCCGCAAAGGTGCAAAGCCTACAGCGGCCGCATCCCGCTCCGGCAAGACTGTGCTTGTCGGAGATTTCCGCATTCGGCTCGACGGAGGCGAGCAGATCTTGCCACGGGACACCCATGTCCCGACTGTCTCTACCTCCAATCGCTTCGAGCTCCTCCGACAAGTCCGGGGGGACGGAGTGAAGGAGAAGAAGCCCGCCGTATCGGCAACAACTCTGGGCCCGGTTCAGCGGCCCAAGACACCAGCTCCCCGACCTCGGTCAGGGGGCAACCCAGTGGAGGAGCGCCACCTCCAATTGAAGAAAATTTGGGTCACCAAGGAGGAGGCCCGGATTATAAGGCGCGTGAGGGCGGAGGAGCCCTTCCGCATGTCGGAGCTTCAGCGAATGCGGAGTCCGTCAAGCACTGAGGCCTCGACGTCTGCGAGATTTACATCTCAACCCCTACGAGGGCAAAGGCGCCGAAGAGCTGGCAAGAAGGTGTGGCCGACCTCCCCGTGGGCCAGTTCTACGCACACGGAGGAGGATCGCTCCCCTCAGGCTTCTACATCCCGAGTCTCTGTCTTTGACAGATTTGGGAGGCCGCCTAAGCCGGAACGACAACCACCTAGGAAGAAACAGGTGGTCTAGGTGACCAATGACACTGTCAAAGTGTTCACCTGTTACGCCACTTCCGGCGACAAACAGCCCGAGGACACCTTGGGAGAGCTTGACCAACCTATCCAATATTTGAGGAGGTCAAGACCGGTCTCCCGGATTCTGGCACAGACGCAGCAGGCGCCGGCTGCTGGGACATCTCAGCCCGAGCCGGCACGGCAAGAAGAGCGTCAGGAGGACGTCCATAGCCTCGACGGGGATAGCAACCCCGCACTTGAAGATCTTGGGAGAGAGGTCCAAACCCTCACCCTGGAAGAGCTTCAGCGTGAAAACCAAGAGTTGAAAAACCTCTTGCAGTCATTACTGCGTGAAAAGGAGGTTCATGCTTCGCCCCCGGCGGTACCTACTCGGACGGAACCACAGCATCCTCCCATTCCAGCCGCGGCCAACGCCTCCGCCACTGCTGCAAAATTACCAGTGACGATGGAGTTTGAAGTGCCGCAACATGAAGCCAATGTGCGGTCCTCTGCTACTCCTGCTACAGAGAGCCTCATGGCGCAGAAGCAGATGATCGAGCGCATTGTGGAGGCGAAGTTTGCCCAGGACGTGGAGGGGGTGGCCACCGTTGATTTGTACAGCGTGCCTTATCCTCTCCACCATCAATTCAAGAAGCTTCCGCCCGATTGCCCGAAGGCCCCGAAGCTCCAGAAGTTCAACGGGCAAGGCTCTCCACATGAACACCTGGCCTACTATATGACGGCCATAGGTGAATTGGCACTGGAGGAGGCATATTTGCTGCTGTATTTCGCCACGTCATTGATTGGCACCGCCTTCCAGTGGTACTCCAGACTCAAGCCCAATTCTGTAGCTGACTGGGCTGATATGCAAAAGAAGTTCGTCGACCGTTTCCAGATGGTCGAACGCAAAATTTCCCTGGCGGAGCTCTGTGCCCTCCGTCAGAAGAAAGGTGAAACAGCGTTAGACTTCATCAAGCGATGGAGGGACGTCAGCATGCGCTGTGATAACCCTCCGACGTCGGAAGATGCAATCACCATCTGCCGCAGGGGTCTCTCGGCAGAAGTCAATGAGAAGCTTCTGGGCTCAAACATCAGAAGCTTCGACCAGCTGAATACGGTGGTGGCGGAGATTGAAATGTTCTTCGCTGACCACCCGGCACAAGCCTCTGCAAAAGGCAAGTCCTCCAAAGATCGTCTGGCTAGCGGCAAGGAGGTAAGTGCTGTAGATTTCTCCCCGACCAATGGAGAAAAGGGAGAAGGAAAATCTAAAGGCAATGGCAAGAAGCCTGATGCCAAAGCAAGCGCGTCTCGGTTAGCGGAGAACATGAAGACACTCTATTCCTTCAGGAAAGAGCACACCAAAATGCTCTTTAATCTATGTATGAAAGAGCAGCTCATCACCCTGTCGGATCTGCGGAAGCCCGCGGAGGTGGATAAAACTGACGATTCTACCTATTGTGTGTATCACCGGAGGTTGGGTCATACCATCGGGGATTGCTATGTCTTCAAAAACATAGCAGAAGAGCTCATTCAAAAAGGTTTGGTAAACATGCTGGGCCATGCAGTCGACCCACCACAGCCGCATGCTTGGAGTCGGTCAAATCGGTTGGCCAATGTCGTCCACATGGTGCCGATGGTTTCGAGCTCCAACGCCTCCGAGGCCGGGCCTTCAAATCAGTAGTCCCACACTGGCCCGTGGGCCGCCCCTTCTTCATTCCCTGAATGTCTAACACTGCGGAGAACCATTCGGAAAATCCGAGGGGAAATCCGGCAGTTGCAACTGGAACAGAGGTGCCTGCTGCAGTTCTTGGAGAGCATTGATGAGCAGTTGGCCACTTTCCCCTTTGATCCATTTGCCAGGGGGTTAGCTCCAGCCCACATACGGGAGACGGGTGTATCACCTACCGACCAGGCTCCGCTCAGGGGTTGCCTCTCTGAAGAGTCCTCAGATTCATCTGAAGACGAGGAGGACTCACTGGAAGGCGAGGAGGCTCCACTTCAAGTCGAGCTCCCAGAGAAGTTATACTCCTTCCCTTGCGAGAAGACTCCAAACATCTTCTTCGCTTGCCAGCGGGCTGGACTCATAAGCCCGTCACCCATGTAGCAGACACCAGGTGCCGCTTTTCATCAGGGCTATTGCCCATATCATGAAGTTGTTGGCCATATTATCCATAACTGTGAGCCGTTCAAGGACCTCGCCGAAGACCTAATCAGGCGAGGGAAGCTCAGTATGGGCGAATTCCTAGTCGACCCACTGCAGCCGCACACACAGAGGAATCTTCACTTCTCTGTCAATGTCATTCACGCTGCAGCAGCCTTCCAGTTCCCCGAGCCACAGGAGGAGGGAGTCAGTTCCCAGGGAGCCAGTTCCCAATCGCCTAAGTCCACACTATGGTACCCAGGATGGCGACCATCTCATCAGTGTTCTTTCCCCAAGGAGGACACTGAGAAGATTTTTGACAAGCTCCTGGAAGATGGCTGGGTACTGACACATGACCCGCTGTCTTATTACAATGAGACGGCCAAGAGTCACCCCCGCTATTGCAAGTATCATGCAAGGGTGTCTCACCCCACTCGGCAATGTCCAGAGGTTCAGGACTTCATTGAAGCCCTCATCCAAAGAGGGGTTGTCGATACTCAGGGGAACTCCATGACAAGGTTGCGTCTTGCAGAGGCCGCTAGGGAGACTCTCCAGCAGGTTCGGCGAGAAACTGAGGCTTTCCCCCGATTAGCCCGACCAAGTGAGCCTGCGGAAAATGATGAATTTCCATTACTCACTAAAGGCAAGGCCACCTATAAAGGGCCTAAGGTCCAAAACCCAGGAAGCCAAGCCGCGGGAGAGAGTTCCAAGGTCCGTCCCAGGTCCAGTCAGCCTGGCATCGTCGTAAGAGAGAACTTTCGGCCAGACAACAAAGGCAAAGCCAAGGCGTCAGAGCCTTCAGCCAAAGCTCCTGCCAAGTCAGCAAGGCCATTAGTCGTGGAGAGGACTCGACCTCTTGAGCCCGCGAAGACCCCAGTTAAGGCCTCTGACAGCCCAGCGAGGCCGCCAATTGTAGAAAGGCCTCAGCAGCTCAAGCAAGCCAACCCACCAACCCAAGCAAAGTCGGTCGAACTACAAAGCCCCCAGAGGCCCCACTGTGGACTGGCAGAGTTCCAGGAGTTGCCTCTTGAAATAATTGCTCAGGCAATCAATGCCACCTTCCAGCCTCAGCCGGAGGAGGCCAATTGGACCAAGGTTGTCCCTAGAAAAAGCCGCGGCAGTAAGGCCCCTAAGGAGCCAGCCCGGAGCAAAAAGTAAAATTCTGGGGGCAAGCAAGTCCCACCTCCAAAGCAAACTCCTCTCTCTTCTCAAGAGGCGGCACGCCAAAAGAAGCAAGAGAGGAACCACAGGAAGAATTTGAACAGGAGGTTGAAGAAGCAAGCTGAACAAGCAGTTGCTATGGAAGCTCCTAAGGAGCCAACTCCTCTGCAAAGACTACAAAAGTTCATAGATGAGCTAGAGGAGTACACTCCCCCTCGTCCCACCAGGGTCGTCACTCTAGACGAATATATTCCCTGGGACAAGCTTGGGCGCAAAGCCTGTCTTCTGCAATGGCTCCGGGAAATGGCCCACCGTCTTGAAGAAGATGAAGACTTTCCAATCCCGGAGGAGCTCTCCTTATTCTACAAAGATGAGGAGCTCACTGTCGAGATGCTCGAGGAAATGCTGCAAGAGCTCTCCTGCAACATGGTGGCGATCCCGCCGCCTGACAACATTTACTGTCTTACGGCTGATAGCACTGGAGACAAGGCTCCTATGGCAACATATCAGCGTCGCTCGGCAAGAAATGGCCGGGGACGTGGCCGAGGTCGTTGCCGAGGACGTGGACGTGAGGGTCCCTTAGCTCTCGACCGTGTCATAATATTCAGAGGGGAGAAGCCGGGTCCTGTCCCAGAAACCCAAGTTCGGGGAATCCTTTTTATTCTCAACTCCTCAGAGGGTCCAAGCCCCGCCTCAGCTGCTAAGCCGGGTGGTATCCCTTTTACAATGACCTCCTCTGATGAAGAAGAGGAGTCAGCCAAGTCGCCGGTGCGCGAGGAGGCGTCCGGGCAAGCCGGCTCCTTCAACAGGGTCGAGACCTCAAGCCCAGCAGGTCCTTCTAATGAAGACCAGCATGAGGAACCTTTGCCACCTTCGGAGGAGTCTTTGGCTCCACTGTTCCAGGAAGAGGCGGAAGGCCAGCATGAGGAGCAGCGCCCTTCTAAACGGGATAAGCCTCACCAGGTGCTGAAGACCCTGGCGGAGATCATTCCGCCATTTGACCAGACCCGTGCTCGGGCAGACCGCAAAATCATTCATCACATGAAGCGGTTCCCAACAAATGTCATCCTTTGGGAAGCCATTGCCTGGAGCAAAGACCTCAGGGAGGCTCTTGTCAAGATACTTCAAGACCCAGAGGCCTATGAAGCCCATGTTGCAGAGTTGCAGGCCCAGGCGTATGAAGCACTCACAGCCAACATCTCCTTCACGGACAAAGACATGTTGCTGTCCTCTCCGTGTCATAATCGCCCCTTATATATGAGGGGGACGATCAATGGGCATGACGTGAGTCGTATCCTGGTTGATGCCGGAGCAGCCGTCAACATCATGCCTTTGAAGACTTTCAAGTCTTTATACTTGGCCCCTTATTTGCAAAAGGTGACTGCGGTCAAGATCTCGGGTCGGGTTGAGGTCAAACTAGCCTCGGGCGATTTTGTCACCCAAGCGACATTCTATATTATCAACTCCGACACATCTTACAAGGTGCTGTTTGGAAGGCCATGGCTGCATGAAAACTGGGTTGTTCCCTCAACTCTGCACCAGTGCATTAAATATGCCAAGGAAGGGGAGCAGCATACTGTCTTTGCAGATCAGACCCCGTTCCATCCCAATGAGTGCCATCTGGCTGATGCTTCGCTATATTTTGGGAAGCCCACTCTAGCAATCCCCGAGCCTTTAAAAGACAAGGGGAAGCAAAAAGTGAACCATGAAGTCGAGGAAGGGCAGCTCTTCACTGTTAACCAAGACATGGTAAAGCTGCATAGGCTGAGCCTCAGTGCCGCCTCCAAGCCAACTCAACCAGAAAGGCGAAATGTTGACTTTGAAGCCAACCTCATCAGCCGGGTCATTGACGGGAGTATCTCCTTACCATCCAAGTGCCTTCAACTCTTGTCTCAACGGGAAGAGTATGAGGTGGAGCAGTTGACGACCTTCACAGTCTCCTATCAACGGAGAAGAAGACGTAACAAGGGCAAGGGGGACAAGCCGATCATCTTTTACAAAGGTGATTTAGTCCCACCATGCCCTCCTGAAGATGATTTTGGCTGGGATATTCCCGCCAATGTGGCGCCAGAGCCAGTCCAGGAGATGGACGATATGCCAAAATACATCAAGGAGATGTGTAAAAAACAGCACATCCCGCAGGCCCTGGACCCTGCGCGGGCAGCATATTTCCACCAGCTATGGAATCCTCCGCAAGTCCGCGGGCAGCCTCCCTTCTCCCGCAAAGATACGCGAGGACTCGGCTATGACCAGGAGACGGACTTCGAGGTCCATTTTGCAGTCAATGCCATAGGGCTACTGCCTCTCCCTAACGGGCAAGCTGAAATTGAGCCCAAGATTGATGACTCTGTAAGGGAGTCCGGTGATGTGTCTATGACACCCTCACCTTCATCAGGAGTCGACAATGATCACCCTTCAGAGGGAAGAGTAGCCCAGCCTGTTAACCGTCGGCAAGATGAGGCCAGTCCTTCGACTTCAAGCCACGAGCAAGGGTGCTCCGAAGAATTTGAAGTCTACGAAGCCAACACTGATGACGAGGGAGACTTCGTCGACCTCCAACCAGCTCCACCGGAACTTGAAGACGGTGGCCAAGCAACTGTGGACGAGTTGATTGAGATCAATCTCGGAAGCAAAAGTGACCATCGTCTTACCTTTATAAGTGCTCTCCTCAGCGAGGAAGAAAGGCAGTCGTAGCGACAGCTCTTAGAAGAGTTCAGGGATTGTTTCGCCTGGACTTACAAAAAAATGCCCGTGCTCGACCCTTCTGTGGCCGAACATGTGCTGGCAATACTTTCAACAGTCAAGCCAGTCAAGCAAGCTCAAAGGCGTATGCGCCACGAGTTGGAGCTGAAGGTCAACGCTGAGGTTGACAAGATGCTCAATGTAGACTTCATAGAGCCTTGCATGTACCCTGTCTGGCTCGCCAATATAGTCCCTGTCAAGAAGAAGAACGGCCAAGTCCGAGTCTGCATCGACTTCAGGGATTTGAACAAGGCATGCCCAAAGGATGACTTCCCTGTCCCGATTACTGAGACAATGGTTGATATGACCACTAGTCACGAAGCCTCGTCTTTCATGGACGGGTCGTCGGGCTATAATCAAATCCGCATGGCCATCAAGGACAAAGACCATACGGCTTTCCGGTCTCCTAAAGGGATCTTCAATTACAAAAGGATGTCGTTCGGTCTGAAGAATGTCGGTGCAACCTACCAAAGGGCAATGACCAAGATCTTCGACGAGATGCTACATGACCTTGTCGAATGTTATGTCGATGATCTGGTCGTCAAGACGAAGAAGCGGGAGGATCACTTAGCTGACCTGCTTCGAGTCTTTGAAAGGCTTCGACAATTTCAACTCAAGATGAACCCAATGAAATGCACCTTCGGCGTCTCTAGCGGCAAGTTCCTTGGCTTTATCGTCAGGTATCGAGGCATAGAAATCGACCCTGACAAAATCAAGGCCATAAGAAGACTACCTCCACCCAAGAACTTGACAGAGCTCAGGTCTCTGCAAGGAAGACTCGCTTATATTAGGCGGTTCATTTCTAACCTCTCAGGAAGATGCCTACCTTTCGGCAAATTGATGAAGAAAAGAGCACCCTTTATATGGGATGAAGACTGTGAGAAAGCCTTCGAGCAAATCAAGGAGTACCTACTGACTCCTCCAGTCTTAGGGGCACCCGTCAGAGGGAAGCCCCTTATCTTATATATTGCTGCTATGGATGCCTCTTTGGGGGCTCTGCTAGCCCAGATCAATGAAGAGGGCAAGGAGCAGCCACTGTACTACCTCAGCCGGAAGCTGATCGGGCCTGAGCATCGGTATGCTCCCATGGAAAAGGTGTGCCTAGCTTTGGTATTTGCTGTCAAGAAGCTCAGGCACTACCTTCTTGCTCACCGGCTGGAGCTCATTTCAAAATGTAATCCGCTCAAATTTCTGCTTAGTCAGCCCGTCCTCTCCGGTAGGCTCGGCAAGTGGGCGCTTATCCTGATGGAGTTTGACATCACCTTTGTCCCGCGCAAGGCGATTAAGGGACAAGGGATGGCAGAGTTCTTAGCAGTGCACCCTGTGCCAGAGGATTTGCCACTCAATTTCGAGCTGCCCGATGAGGAGGTGTTAGTACCTTCTCAAGAAACCGGGGAGCATTCTGAAAAAGTCCCGCTACAGATGGAGCCGGGTGTCCTCACCCTTGATCTCCCATATTGGGAGTTATATTTTGATGGTGCCTCTCGGACAATCAAAAGAGCCGGCGGCCTCACAGACTATGTCTCGGGCGCAGGGGTAGTCTTTGTATCTCCACAAGGCGGCATCCTCCACAACTCTTGCGCTCTCATGAAGTCGCTGACTAATAATGAGGCAGAATATGAAGCATTAATTATTGGGCTTCAACTGGCACTGGAGATGGACATCAAGTGCATCAAAGTGAACGGGGATTCCCAGCTCGTCATTCGACAAGTCCTGGGCGTCTATGACGTCCGGAAGAAGGAGCTCATGCCCTATTATGCAGCCGTCATGAGGCTCAAAGAAAAGTTTTACCTATTTGAAATAGGCCATGTCCCCAGAGGCAGCAATTCCGAAGCTGATGCTCTTGCAAAGTTGGCAGCGGCCCTAAAACTCCCGCCTGAGGGAGAATTAAATATTACTGTCAGACACCAAAGCCTCATGCCAAGTGTGCTCGACGAAGAATCCGGCCTCACTGTTTACGAGGTCGACAACATTCAAGAGGAGAATGCTCCAGAAGAAGAAGATTGGCGTGAGCCAATTATAAAGATAAAGAACGGCTGGCTTCCCCCCGATCGGGCTCAAAGGGTGCAACTGCTACGCTGGGCAACATCCTACCAGCTGATCCATGAAAAGGATCGGTCGGTCCTCCTACGGTGCCTTTCATCCAAGGAAGCAAAGACCGTGATGCATGAGGTCCACTCCGGATTGTGTGGGGCCCACCAAGCAGGAGCCAAGATGAAGAACAACATCAAGCTAAAGGGATTCTATTGGCCCACCATCTACGAAGATTGCAACCAATATGCTCGTACGTGTCACCAATGCCAAGCATTTGGCCCAGTCCCTCGGCGGCCACCTAACCCGCTCCATCGAACAGCGCCTACTTGGCCATTCGCGGAATGGGGTATAGACATTGTGGGACCATTCCCACCATCGTCCCAAGGGCACAAGTTCATACTTGCCGCCACTGATTACTTCTCCAGATGGGCGGAAGCCGTCCCGCTACGGGAAGTTACAGGGGAGATAGTTGCCCGCTTTGTGAGGCACTATATCATATATAGATTCGGCACCCCTAGTCGGATTATATCTGACAATGGGATGCCATTCAAGAACAAGACTGTTTATGCTTTGGCGGCCAAATTCCATATTGATTGGAGGACGTCATCAGTCTACAACCCCCAAGCCAACGGGTTGGCCGAGGCCTTCAATAAAACTCTCTGCAAGCTGCTGTCTAAGATAGTAGGTGGCCGCAAGCGAGATTGGGGCGAGAAGGTCTATGAAGCCCTATGGGCCTACCGGATCATTTACAAGACCCCCACGGGTTGCTCCCCTTTCTCTTTGGTCTACGGAGCCGAAGCGGTGGTCCCTGTGGAGATCGAGAGTCACTCTCACTGGATGAAGAACTAGAGGTCGTAGCGTTGGAAGTAGGGCTCGAGCTCCCGTTAGGGAGAGAGTCTGTGGCCTTGGAACTCCCACTCTTAGTAGTGGATCCACTCCCAGAAGCGGATCCGGCCCCGGAGGAAGATCCGACATTACCTCCTACTGACGGACCAGGTGGAATAACCTCAGGAACCCCTGAACAGCCAATAAAACACTAAGGGGTTATTGCGGTTCAAATCTTCATGTATCAATGGAGAAAACAAGGCTGAGGATGCTACCTGGAGCCTGACCTCCTGTGGTCCCTGCTGTAAGAGGCGAGGGAGAGTTAGCCGTCACCGGCATATAATCGTCGGAGGGAGACATCAGCTCTTTGAAGCTGAAAGTAACGTCTGGCACAGACTCATCCAGCGGCATGTCATCTCCCGCTTGAGGAGGAGAGAAGCTCATATCAGCCCTAGCTTCCGGGGGAGCTGCATTTAATGAAGCAAGCATGTGTTTATAACACTATATATATGCTCAGAAATGACCTGTATCTGGGGGAGCTACTTACTGGACACAGCCTCAACTGCAGAGGTTTCAACCTCAAGCCGAGGACGGGATGCTGACCTCACATCCCCCTCCTCAGGAACCTCGGTCCGGGGTCCCTTGGTGGCAGCAGAATCCCTCCCAATCTCAGCATCAGGAGGATCCCTCAGTGGTACGGCACCGGCTACCATAACAGCCCCACCTGCAAGTGTCACGGGAATATATAAATGCATGTCCCAGAATATAAAGATACATGTGTATATTAAAGTCAGTGAGGACAGGGATTACCTATAGCCGCTATGGGCTCTACCGGCTTTAACACTATCTGCTCCGGCTTCACTCGGAGGGCGCGTGCAACTGCCTTTACAACGTCGTAAATGGCAAGTGGAGTCGTCGCCAACTCGAGGCCAGGAAGGTACTCCAGGGGACCTGCACAGCCCACTGCGTTGATCACATGGGCCCTCCACTCAGCAACCGTCAGGTATAGGCTTGGACAACTGGAACTTTCTCCTCACCCCGCAAGATGCCTGCAAATCCTCCCACCAAGAATAGGCCTTTGAGGGGCCTGAGGCTACGCCTGAGGTGGAGGAAGAAGGAACTCCGACAGCTGATGCTGTCCTGCTTTTCAGGGGCTTCAAGGCCCCATTATATTGGCTTCTATCGACGGTGGCCGTCCAACCCTTTTCTCGCCACCGCTCTTCAATGTCACTCACAATTCGGGCGATCCCCGAAAAATGAGACCTGAGCAAAACTGGGTCAACGCACAAAGGAGGCAGATCCTCTCTCTCCAAACGCTGCTCCTCAGCTGTACGAATGGCATCCCAGCGCTCTCGGAAGACGTTGCTGGCTTTGAACCACCAGCGAGCATAATGAATGTCAAAGTAGCCTTTGCGCTCCTGCTCTGGGACCGGGTACCCCGGCCCTGCCTTGCGGCAAAGGAAGTCCTGCCAAGCTGCCGCAACCAAGTGTATGTCCTTGTGCCTGTATAGCCGGAGGGGCAAAGAAAACTCTCCACTGGAGGGGATAGCCTGATCATACCCAAAGTTCCTGGCGAACCGGTGTGGGTAGTAAGGCTCAAGTATCGCCGTGCTGGAGCGTCGATATACAAGAACACTGGGTCGGATGCTGACGACCCACTCTGCTAAGCCTTGCGGGGAGGGTAAAGCATGGGTGGAAATCCGGCTGACGACAGCGTCTCCCTCCTGCCTGGCAAAAGGGCGGTGAAGGTAGGAGAAGTAGTCAAGGGCTATGCCCTCTTCCCTCTTCACCGGAACAAAAGATAAGGCCCGCTTGGCCCCTCCTAGCTGTGCCACTAGATCCTGGGATGGCTGCCTGGCAAACCAGAAAATCAACGGTGCCACTGGATTCTCAATCGGAGCTCTCCTCGATAACTCTGGGAACAGTAACCCTGCCCAAGCACTCAAATAATGAGTGGGCAGCAATATGCCTTTCTCCCGCGGCGATGAGTGGGATGACAAAGCCCCAAGCGAATGAAAAATATTCGCCAAGGCTGCTGGTGCGATGGCGAGTCTCTGTCCACATGCAAGCATGCAGGCTGGATAGATCACCTCCACCCGCAGGACCCCCTCCTCTCCATGAGGAACTACAAAACTGGAAAGCCAGTATGCCAGATAAGCTGCCAGATAAGTAACAGGATGCAGCCCCCATGAATTCCATCCTTGTGTCGGCGCAGGCAGGTGGCGGGGATGTAGAGGAACATCTACTCTGACCTCTCGGCACTCGTCCCAGGTGGTACCAGACTGTGCAAACTCCTCATGGAAACAGTAAGGACCGCTGTAGAAGTGGCTCACCCAGGCATTCAGTGTCACTCGCGGTGTACGTGGGAGCCGATCTGTGCCTACTCGTGCTAAGTCCCTCCAGGTCTTCATCAAGAACCTGAAGCAATAGGGCAGAGTGTAGCATCCTGCCCCGTCAGTAGAGCTGAGGTGCAAGTCATCTGGCGATAGCTCCGCGTAAGGCCTCCCGCAGATCGGAAGACCAGAAATCCTCTGGAAAGCCCAAAGGTCCAGGGAAGTCTCCCCGCCAGCTGTGACGAAAGTGTTCCACCGGCGGTTAAATCTCTCTACCAGAGCCTGTAGCAGGCCAGTGTGATAAGGATAGGAGTACATGGCGGCGGTCACTGCATGGCGGATCCCCACCCTATCCAACAAAGACCGGTAGACCAACAGAATGCCCCAGAGCCACTCTGTCGCGCCCCGGTGATAGCTGTGAGAAGGAATGACAGACCACTTCCCATACCAACTGGGAGTCTTCAAAGTCAAAATCCTCTCCAACATGCAGTCGTGAGTGTACTCCTCCTGTGCAAAGCTAGCTCCGGTGGGTGCCAGAAAGTGACCATCTATAACCTGGTCCATGGCTTTATGCTGCCCGTGCAAGTGCCAAGCTGCTGGAGACATCGGTGTAACCCGGACGGTGAGACTTTCATGTCACTGGAAAGAGCCCAGACTCTGCCTATCTGGGTACTGCCGCTGCCGAGTAAAGCCCTCTGGGTAACTCGGATAAGTCAGGGAGCACAACCCCTGCATGCCGTCTCTCCCAACCAGTATCGCCCTCTTAAGACGACGCCTCTCCTCTGGAAGTGTCGGATCGTCGGCCTCCATGTCGACGGGAGCAAAACCCTGGAGAGAACTATAGAGGTGGCAGTCCAGGGGGTAGTGATGCAGGTAGCCTCCGGTGCGGTCGTATGTGTAAAGACCATCCCGCCTCGCGATCCGAGATACGTCCACAAGGCCTTCAGCCGCTCCAGCGCTCTCCGTCGGGCCCTCAGCGACCCACGTATAGCCAAGGTCTAGCTGGTTGACATTGCCATCATCAATGGTACGAGGAGGGAAAGGCGGCATCCGCCGGTCGGTGCGCTCAACCCGGCAGTCGTCGGCGCCCCTAGCACGGGACCTCCTCGACCGACTCCCACTCCCACTACTGCGAGCCATGGCTGAAAGCACGAAGAGGAGAAATAAAAATGGAGAAAGCGTCAGGCTGAAATATTTTTAGACAGCAATACAATTATTCAATGCAGTCTAAAGAATGCAACGGCTATGCCAACATTGCATCAACTTAATTCCCTTCAAAGGGCACGGGCCATCCGCCCCAGCCTCCGGTCGTGACGGACGTCCCGTGGGGGGCATTTGTTGTACCCGAAATCTGTCTCAAGTTAAATTGAGGAATTGTTGCTATGCAACGTTCGACGAGAAGAACGACGTATCGTCGACACCGTCGGACTACGGAGTATCTCCGTGATTCAGGGTCTATCGACCCGACAATATTATTATGGTTGACGCCGCGGCGAGAAGGTTAACGAGGAAGATGTATGCGTATACCGGTCAGAGTAGCCGAGCAAGTGTATCACACGGCATGGACGGGCGCAAAAGTTCCTCCCTACGCGGCGACGTACGACCAGACAAACAAACAACACGTTCCTTCCACGGACGAAGCGCTGCCACGCGGCGAGGGAGCGATCTCCACGAGATATATAGCTCCACCACGGCTCTTCTCCAACCCGGGACGACGAAAACGGAGTGAAACGGTGTGAGGAGGAGCCAAAAAGCGTGCCTCGGGGTCAAACGACCCCTCCCGGGCCAAGAGGAGGCCGCGGCCCCCCGCTGGGACCCAGCGGGGTCGCGCGACCTTGCCGGTCCACCCGCGGGGGTTGCGCGACCCTGCCGGGTGCCCCACCTGCGGGGTCGCGCGACCCTGCCGGGTGCCCCACCTGCGGGGTCGCGCGACCCCGCCAGGTGGTCCCGCGGGGTCACGCGACCCCGCCGAGGTCCCACTCTGGGGGCGCGCGACCCCGCCGGGGTCCGCCCCACCCTCCGGGTCCGGGATTTTCAAAAAAAAAAACAAAGTAAAAAAAGGTTTTTTTTTGACACCCTCAGCGGGGTCATTTAGCCCCTTTTGGCATCCAGAGGGGTCAAAATGGCTTTTTGCCATCCCACCTTGACAGAATCGGGGGGCAAATTCACTCATTTGACCCCTCTGGGCCCTCCCGCCTTCTATAAATAGACCCTAAGGGTCCAAGTGGAGACATCTACGAACATCTAGACATCTACGAACATCTAGACACGGACAACGTACGGAAAGCTTCCGGAGAAGACTTGTTCTGTTTGTTTCGGCCTGTGAGGGGTAAGTCCCCGGGTCTTGTACTTATGCCCCTACGGGGTATGTTTGTAATTACGCCCCTCAGTGGGCCATGTTGGTAATTATGCCCCTCAGCGGGCCATGTTTTGTAAGTCTTTACGTCCCGAGACGACTAAGTTATATGGTTTTGTCCCTACAATGACGGAATTACAAAAATGTCTTTCCCGGGACCGTAAAAGACAGAAGTCCTGTAATTTGCAGTTATACCCTGCAATCTTTTGTAATTCAGGCTACGCCCCTACTTCCCGCGTTGGTGCGGATCCTTGTACAGTCGAAAATTCGCCGACAACCCTTGTATCCAGTTGGGTCATAAAAATGTCTAATGTACTCCACATGTTGTCTTTGTACGTCGATCGGGAAAATTATAAGAAAACCCCTTCGACTTATGGGAATTGCATTTATACCCCTCCTTCGGCTAAGTTGACAAATGCGCGCCTTCTATGAAGCCTCTTGTCATTCTTTCGGTCTGAGAGTGTTGTCAGTTCAGTCCGACACTTGGGTGCCACCTCAGCTTGGATCCACCTAGGGTTCGGTAAAATTACTAAAATACCCCTATGACCCAAAAATGGCCTGGCAGCCCCTAAAATCTTCCAGAAAGAGTCTCAACGCCTTGGCTGGTCAGGAACCCGGTCCTACTTATGTTCCAGCCCAGAAATTTTCAAAATACCCCTGGGGTGGTAAAATTACCAAAATACTCCCGGGGTCCAGAAAACTTCTCTACTTCAAAAACGCCTACGGCTTCCGCATATTTGCGTCTTTATTCCTAAATCTTAGGGTTTTGTTCAGGCCTAGATCTAACTCTATTAACATGTTGGTGGTAAATGAGTGGTCATGGAGAGTCTCTCGAGTGAGTCTGCCCTCCACATCAGAACCTCTATAGAAGACTTGGGATTTCTTTGACAGTTAAACAAAGGTGTTCGGACGTTAGACTGATGTAAATCAACACTGACTCCGGTCAGTGGGGAGAGATCCAGTACCCGAACCCAAATCGTCTGATACGATGCGCACCCACGGAATCACCCTCTACTCAGATGGGGGGGGATGTTTCTTTTCAAAAGGAATAAAAATCTATATTTTTTATCTACGATAAAAAGTCGATTAAATTTTTTCCATGTCACACAATGTCAAACTAGCCTTGGGCGATTTTGTCACCCAAGCGACGTTCTATATTATCAACTCCGACACATCTTACAAAGTGCTACTTGGAAGATCCTGGCTCCACGAAAACTGGGTTGTTCCTTCAACTCTGCACCAGTGCATTAAATATACCAAGGAAGGGGAGCAACATACCGTTTTTGCAGATCAGACCCCGTTCCACCCCAATGAGTGCCATTTGGCCGATGCTTCACTATATTTTGGGAAGCCCACTTTAGCAATCCTTGAACCTGTAAAGGATAAAGCGAAACAAAAAGTGGATCTTGAAGTCGAGGAAGGGCAGTTGTTCACTGTCAAGCAAGACTTGGTAAAGCTGCACAGGCTAAGCCTCCAGGCCGCCTCCAAGCCGACTCAGTCGGAGAGGCGAAGCGTTGACTTTGAAGCCAACCTCATCAGCCGGGTCATTGACGGGAGTATCTCCTTACCATCCAAGTGCCTTCAACTCTTGTCTCAACGGGAAGAGTATGAGGTGGAGCAGTTGACGACCTTTACAGTCTCCTATCAACGGAGAAGAAGACGTAACAAGGGCAAGGGGGACAAGCCGATCATCTTTTACAAAGGTGATTTAGTCCCACCGTGCCCTCCTGAAGATGATTTCGGCTGGGATACTCCCGCCGTTGTGGTGCCAGAGCCAGTCCAGGAGATGGACGATATGCCCAAATACATCAAGGAAATGTGTAAAAAGCAGCACATCTCGCAAACGCTGGACCCCGCACGAGCGGCGTATTTCCACCAGTTGTGGAACCCTCCGCAGGTCCGTGGGCAACCTCCCTTCTCCCGCAAAGACACGCGGGGGCTTGGCTATGACCAGGAAAGGGACTTCGAGGTCTATTTTGCAGTCAATACTATAGGACTGCTACCTCCCCATCACGGGCTAGCTGAAGTCCAGCCCAGGACCGATGACTCTGTAAGGGAGTCCGGTAAGGCGTCAACGACAACAGCATTCTCATCAAAAGTCAACAATGACCACCCCTCAGAGGGAAGGGCAGCTCAGTTTGCCAACCTTCAGCAAGCAGCCCAGTCTGCTAACGACAACAGCAAGCAAGCCCTTCGGATTCAAGCCATGAGCAAGAGTGCTTCGAAGAATTTGAAGTCTATGAAGCAGATACTGATGATGAGGGAGACTTTGTCGACCTCCAGCCATCTCCACTGGAGCTTGAAGACGGTGGTCAAGCAACTGTAGAAGGGATTGAGATCAATCTCGGAAGCAAAGATGACCATCGTCCCACTTTCATAAGCACTCTCCTCAGCGAGAAAGAAAGGCAGTCGTATCGACAGCTCCTCGAAGAGTTCAGGGATTGTTTCGTCTGGACTTATAAAGAAATGCCCGGGCTCGACCCTTCTGTGGCTGAACATGAGCTGGCAATACTTTCAACAGTCAAGCCAGTCAAGTAAGCTCAAAGGCGTATGCGCCACGAGCTGGAGCTGAAGGTCAACGCTGAGGTTGACAAAATGCTCAACGTGGACTTCATAGAGCCTTGCATGTACCCTGTGTGGCTCGCTAACATCTTCCCTTGTTGGGTCTCCTCTGGAGTTGATCAGTAGTGTGAAGACTGCTATGCTTTGATTGTGTTTTGAATGATTGGCAACAATAGAGTTGACTTTGTTGACTGTAGAGTTGACTTTGATGACTTTATATTGATCATGGTAATACTGTGTATTTTGATGAATTGGTATATGTCAGACCTTTTCATAAAATATTTATGCACACTTTGTTATTCTGAATCGAAGGTCGGTGCATGTCTGCATTGTGCTTGCATTTAGTCGGTGCATGTCTGCATTATGCCTACATTTAGTCGGTGCATGTTTGTGTAAGAAAAGCATATAAGGTCGGTGCAAGTAGTGCCGCTCGCACACCTCAGGTCGGTGCTAGTCGTCGTCTTTACTTAGTGAGGTCGATGCAAGTTACCATGTGCATACATAGTCGGTGCAGCGTCCGCATTAAGCATATAGGGTCGGTGCAGGTTTTATTGTGAGCATATAGAGTCGGTGCAGGTTTTCTTGTAAGCATATGGAGTCGGTGCAGGTTTTGTTGTGAGCATATAGGGTCGGTGCAGATTGTGCTGTGAGCATATAAGTCGGTTCAGGTTTCGCTGTGACCACATAAGGTCGGTGCAAGTTTTGATGTGAGCATTCAAGGTCTGTGCAAATTTTGCTTTACACATAATAGGTCGGTGCATTGTTTTGCCATTCGCATGCAAAGAGTCGGTGCACTGTCTGCTTCATGCATATTAAAGGTCCGTGCATGTTTTCATACATACGTAATAAGGTCAGTACACACTTGTATCCTGCCTAACCAAAGTCAGTGCATTACTTGCTTTACGATGTATAGATGGTCAGTTCACTTTCTGTTCTATATCATAACACGTAGAGCCTCACGCACACTTAGGGTCGGTGCATGTGTATTTCAGGTCTGCGCTAGTTGTATGACATAGTATGTGCTAGTGCTCCTTGTATCTGTGCCTATACCTATAGACATGTGAATTGTCTAAGTCCATAACACGTGACTGATACTTTGTTCGTTTGACAGGTGAGACTTATGATCAAACACCTGACGCGTGTCCCAACTACCTACGAACTCCAAGTCACGAACAACTAAAGTACCAGGATAAAAGGCACGTGATCTAAAGCAAAAGGTGAAGCTCTGTGTTTGACACATGGAAAGCAACCTAATCACGATGCTGCCACGTGGACATCCCAAGCTCAGATTTGAACGAACTTTTGAGCGGGAAACGTGGTTTCCACGCGCCCATCATCTGCTGCCTTATAAAAGGGGTAGATCACCCATTGTCGAATATATACAGAGAAGAAGACACTGAGCATACACAGAAGCATATACAGAGAGGATAGCAGCAGCCAAGTCAAGAGGACGTTCTAGCAAGATCGGGAGAGAGAGCAATCAGAGAAGATGAGGAGCCTTGAGAGAGCTTTGAGAGAGCTTTGAGAGAAGAGCTTAGAGTCGTTTGAAGGGTGTGAGTCAGAGTTTCTGTGAGTCATCGTTTCCGGCTTCTTGGTACAATGCCAGAGCCGATCTGCTCTTTGTAAGAGCTATATATTGTTTTACTGTTTTCTGTTTTTCTGTTGCTTTTGTTTTTCAATTTCGAACTCTTGTTATAGCAAGCTGTGAGTCAGCGGTGGGTAAGCTGTAATCCCCAGCAGTAGAGGAGGATTCCTCTGATAGCTTAAGCTGTAAGGCTCAGCGTGTGTTGGGAAGTTTTCCCCGAAGCTGTGGATCAGCGGATTGGAAGCTGTGAATCAGTAGTGAATCCACACTTGGTTTAAGTGTGGGGTGGATGTAGATCTCTGCGGGAGATCGAACCACCTAAAAATTGCTTGTCTATGCTTGATGGTGTGTGATTGTTGCATTTATTCATCTGGTAGTTATCGTGTTTCGTTTGATTGATATATTGCGTATTCAAGAGAGTGAAAAAGGTATATCAAAAGGTACTGCTCGAAGGATAAGTCAGGCTTATCTGAAAAGCGGTTTATCTTACGTGAGGACACTCATTGAGTTCAAACTCCGCCAAGTACCTATTCACATTTCATCTCTCTGGAATTCAGTTCTACTGCTACTGTGTTTCGATTGTCTAGTTAAATTCACTCATTCTCTCTATGGATAATTCTTACATATCACTTGACTACGTCTTCTAGTAACTCTGTGTCTAGATTGGCTGTTCTGATTAACTAATTTTTAATTCCCCATTTATCTGCTTAATCTTGGTTTAAGATTTGGGGTAGATCTATTCACCCCCCCTCTAGATCTATATCACGTGGTATCAGAGCCTAACTCTTCTGCAGGGACTAACATCCTGAAGAGATAGACATCATAGATGCTAGAGGAATGACAGCCGAAAGACAATCTACAACCAAGCCTCCATACTTTGATGGTTCAAACTATGCATACTGGAAGAACCGTATGCAAGTTTTCTTGAGGGCAAAAGATTTTGAACTCTAGAAAGTTGTTAGCAAAGGCCCCTTCGAACTGTCTGAGGACGATGATCTATGGACACGAGAGCAGATCCGAAGATCAACACTCAACTGGAGCGCTATCAACACCATTCAGTGTGCCCTTCATCCCACGTAGTTCTCCAGGATCTCATCGTGTTCATCAGCTAAGGAGATGTGGGATAAATTGGAAGTTATATACGAAGGGACATCCCAAGTGAGAGAGACCAAAGCCAACATGTTGATCTCTGAGTATGAGGCGTTTAGGATGAGGCCGAATGAGACTATTACAGAGATGTATGCTCGCCTCATGATTATCACCAACGGACTTAGGAGCCTTGGCAAGGTGTACTCTGAATATGAGCTGGTGAGAAAGATTCTGCGCTCCTTAACTCCTATCTGGCACACAAAGGCTACCGTTATTGAGGAGTCCAGGGACCTAAAGACGACCAAGGTCGATGAGCTAATCGGTTCACTCATGACATATGAGATGAACTTGTCAAAGGCAGATGAGCGGGAGAAGAGGAAGAGACCCATTGCATTGAAGGCCAACTCCTGTAAAAGTGGGTCATCCAACGACCACAGCTCCTCAGGGTCAGAGATTGAAGGTGATCAGCTCGCTATGCTGACTCGACAGTTCAAGAGGTTTCTGAGAAAAGAGGGAAGAAACTTTGGAAGAAGACATCATAGTGACAGAAGACAGACAAGGTATAAAACTAATCCTGCCAAAAGGACTGACACCACTGTTTGCTATCATTGCAAGAAGGCAGGCCATATGAAGGTAGAATGTCCGGAGCTCCAAAAACTGAAGGAAAAAGCAAAGAAGAAAAACACTAGAGGCAAAGCTATGATAAGTACTTGGAGCGATGAGGATGAGGGCAATCTCAGCTGCACCTCAGAGAGTGAAGGAGAAGGAAGTCAAGTATGCCTGATGGCCAGGGACTGTGATAGAGAAGAAGAAAATGATGAGGTAACATCTCCCTTCGAAAATTACACTCTTACTGATTGGGAAGATGCTTACGGTGAATTGTTAGATAAAGTTGATAATATTAGAAAAGAAAATAGACAGTTAAAAAGAAAAGTTAATTCACTTGTTAATGATACTACCATGTCTGACAGAATTGCATATCTTGAAACAGAAAATAACTGTCTAAAACAATCTGCTGCTGAATTTGATGAAATGAAATCTGTTTTAATTGATGCTAGGACGGAGAATGACATTCTGAAAAATGTGATTGATGACTTAAAGTTGAAATTTCAAAATTGTGAAAATGAAATGAAAATTGTTAACGAAAAGTATGAAGCTGTGTTAAATGTTAATGTTGAACTGAAGAAATCAATAAAAAATCTTGAAAAAGAAAATGAGGATAAATAGAAAACCCTTGAGAGTATGACCCAATGTACAGAAAACTTAAATGCTCTTTTGGGAACAAGAGTGAATTTCAGAAAAGAGGATCTTGGTTTTAATCTTACTGCTAAAAGAAGCTTTGAATTCAAAACTGGTTCATTTGTAGCAGAAAAGGGAAAGAACACCCCTCTTATTAGAATGAGCAGTGAAAACAATGTTAACAATTTTTTTGTAAAAACTGCTAATCAGAAAAAGCCCAGTGCTCAGGATAAGGGCAAACAAAAGATGAATGTGTCCAGCAATTCACGCACATACAAGTCTACACTTCAGGGCAAACACCAGGATAGGGGTAAACCTTCTGCAACATCAAAAATCTAGAAGAACTCCAGTAGGTCTCCACAGAAAAACAACTGGAAGACTCAACCCACTCCCATGCATTCTCCAGGTGGACCTACAAATGTCAGAAGTTCGGAGACTAACAGAAACCATCCCAGAGCTCAGACCTACCATACATACCATTATGCACAGCCATATCAATTTAGTAGGTCTAGAAGGGATAGAGTTTATGGCAGGTCTGCATACCATTCAAATCATACTCAGAACTACAGACCTCAAGATAGAAATTGGTTCGGGCAATCCAGGACATGGAATCTAATGAAACACACTTCTTATAGTTATCCTAGGACCAACCCAAGGTACACCTCACCAAATGTTCTCCACACTATGAATGTGTTGTACCCAGACGATTTCCCAGCAAAATAACAAGAAATAAGGGTTCGGAAATTTTCTCGAGCACCTTTAAGGCATGACCTACCTGGCCATTTCTACAATTCCCTAGACTCCACCAGGGGTCCTAGCCAGTTTGCCGTGACATGCGGCTACAGGGCAACCAACCGGGACCAATCCCGGCCACTCACCTACGGACTTTGTCCGTACTCCACATGGCCGCCTGGGCCAACCCGAGGGCACTCCGACTTCGAGCCATGCCATGTGGAACCCAGTGAAAGGGCTGAGGGCCCACCCCGAGACACTTACTTCCAACCCTTCAAGGTCAAAGGGAGACCTAATTAGGCCAACCACAGGCTTTGGAGGCCTGCCGCATGCATATACGGCTCACACGCGTGTTCGGCATTTTTCGAACACTTGTGGGCGCGTATATTTCAGCCCTTCTACACCAAACCACGGGCCGCCCCGTGGTTCCAGTACGCTAATGAGGTTCTACAACCCCCCAGCAAGGTGGGGCCACCCCCGACCCTTAGACACGTGGCGACGAGCCACCTATCTTTAGCTCTCGGGCCAACCCGAGGCTACCCCGCCAACCCGCCGTGCAACACGGCACGTAGCCCAAGGCACGGCCCATGAGCCCAAGGTGCCTCTCCTTAGCTCCCACGAGCTCTCATCCTCAGCCCAAGGCCCATCCTGAGGCCCCTCAGCCAGTTGCCCAAGCCGTTCGACAACCCGGGGTGTGTCGGGCATTTACCCGAACACCTTGCGAGCGGCTACTACGACTCGAAGAACAACGGCCCCCACGTGCCATCCCAGTATCCCGGAGCCCAGTGTCCCTCAAAGGACATTCCCAGACGACGAAAGAGGACCCCCGGGGGCCATCCCTCGGGGTTGCGGCCTGCCTGGGGCCCATTCGCCCCAGGGCGCGGCCGCGCCCCCAAGGGAGGGCGAACTCTCTGGGGGCCGCTCCCTCTCTCCAGCCCGGTGGCCCTACGGCCCCGCTCAGTCCCAGTTCGTCCGATTCTCAGTCTCCGTTTGTCCGACTCTCTAATCTGGGGTGAAGGGTTCGCATCGTTCGTTCGTACCAGTTCGTGGGAACAACACCCGGAAGCACGAAGCAACAGCACGGAAGATTGGTCCTCGACAGTCAACACGCTCACAAGGCTCCACGTATCCTCCCAGCACCTGTCCTTTTCTTCGTAGTTTAATTTAGGAAGAAAAACACACAAAAAATGGGATTTTATAGGGTGGGGACCGCCCTCTCTCTCTCCCATTAGCCAGTCCGCCTAAACCCCCCTGGGGAGGGGTTTAGGCGGACCAGCCTGACCCCTCAGGCTGGTCCGCCTAACCCCCTAGGGGGGGGTTTAGGCGGACCAGCCCAGCCCCCTGGGCTGGTCCGCCTAAACCTCCTCCGTAAAACAAAAAAAGGGGTTTTTTTAATTAATTAAAGAATCCTGCCAGCCCGCCTAAACCCCCCTGGGGTGGGGTTTAGGCGGACCAGCCTCACCCCCTGAGGCTGGTCCGCCTAAACCCATTCCCGTAAAAAAAAAAGAGTTTTTTTAATTAAGAAAAAATCCCTCCGTGAGGGGTTTAGGCGGACCAGACCAGCCCCTTGGGCTGGTCCGCCTAAACCCCATCCAGGGGAGGGGTTTAGGCGGCCCAGACCAGCCCTATGGGCTGGTCCGCCTAAACTCTTTCCCCACTCAGTCCGTGCAACCAAAAAGCACTATTCAAATGGTTTACCCGGGCTAGGTTGAACCATTCACCCTAGCCCGCCTAAACCCTTCCCTGACCTTCCAAATTCCCTATAAAAGCCCCTTAGAAGCTCAAGGGGTGGGAGATACGTATGCATGAATCCAGGCCTCCAGTGATCTCCAAGCTTCAAGCTCCATAGCAACATCAAGGCAACCAGCAAGGAGAATTGTGTGTGGGTGACTTGGTCGTCGGCTAAGGACGCCGAAGGTATGTCGCTTGTACTCCCCTCACACGGTGTTTCGCCATGACACACAAGTCTATCCCCACCACGGATGAGACGTTATGACAAGGGTGAATGCCCCCTCATGCCGGGATCTCCCCTCGCGTGCCCACAGACCGCAACTACACACGCACCATGATGTCACGCTCCCCTGCAGTCACGAGGTCACGTCCGGCCGCTCGACCCGAGTCGTGATCGAACTTCGCCCAGACACCAGCCCGATGCTTCCTCCGGCTATCTAGTCATGGCCCCTCGTTCGGCGAAGCAAACATGGCCCATGCCACGAGAGGAATCCTCTGTAAAACATGCGGATACCCGCTGTGTCACGCATTGACCCGGGGACCGACCATCATGTCGGAATTGTCCCGCGGCTTGCACCTGTTGTACCTCGGCCCCTGTGGCCCTCCTATAAAGCCATATGTCTCTCAGAAATCATACTGCCATTTGAACGAATGTGCTCGCATCCACGTTCGGGCCCTCAGCCCCTTTTTATGTCGCCTAGCGTGAATCCACAGCCCCTCTGACCCCAGCCAACATCGTCCTGTCTAGTGCGAACCCACAGCTGCCGAGTGCCCCTTGCTCTCCGTCCAGGACTTCAGATACAAACAGACTTCTCTTCAGCACTGAACGAAGGTGTTCGGATTCAATCCGATGTAAATAAACACCGACTGCTTGCGGTCGGTGGGGAAAGACGTCCAGTACACGACTCCCTACAATCGCTTGCACACTCGCACCCGTGGAACCCTCCCGTCTCTCCACGTGTCGCCCGGCTCCCGAGTCCACGTGCCGCGTCCTGGCGACGCTTCCCCGTAAAACATTTGGTTCCATAGGTGATTCTCGAGAAATCGACTGGCACGCCCGCACCCCAGCCTTATTTTCCTAAGACCAAGAAACCCCTCGTGCCATTTGATCCCCTTCTCGACCTTCTGTAAAAGGCGAGTGCACAATGTCGCCCTGAGGAGGATACGGCCATGAGGAGTACCCAAGGCTGGTTAAAACTCGGTGTCTCCCCTATCACCCGCACGACCGGCGCGCGAACAAAAAGGATGGCACGCCCGGTGGGACGTCTCCTGCCTTCCTTCTTTTTGCTGAAGAAAAGCCTATGCCAGCCCTGAAGCCCTGGTGCCCTTTTCCTGTCCTTGCAGGAGAGGCAGAGGAGGGTACTCGCACGCGCATTCCCTAGCGGCCCCCAGTCGGACCTCGCTTGGCGATTGTCGGCAACCGCCTCAGCAGCACTCAGCACTCCAGCAACTATGGCGGCCGTCACTTACGGTCCCCTTGTCATCGCCACCCATGCACGGGTGGGTTACGTGGCGACGCCGATCGCTTTCGGCAGCTTTGCCCCTGTCATCGGATCGCCCTACTTTTTGGGCGTCATCCCTGTGGCTGCTTCTCAGCCAATCCCAGTTTCTCCACCGGCTTTAGTGGCCAATGCGCCACGCGCACCTCCAACACCGGTGTCCCACCTGAGCACCAGGCACCGGATCGCCACCACTGGCCCCTGTAGGGCCCCTAGATCATCACCGGCCCGGGTAAGCGTTAGCTCCCGAGGCCAGCCTCGTCCGATCTCCGGCACGGGCCCCGCGCCCCGGATTTCGGTCGCTACCTCAGCATCTTCCTCGGGCCTCCAACCCCGAGCCTCAGCAAAGCCGGCACCCAACGCGGGCTCTCAGCCCCGGGTTCACGGCTTCTCAGCACCTTCCTCGGGCCTCCAACCCCGAGCCTCAGCAAAGCCGACACCTAACGCGGGCTCTCAGCCCCGGGTTCACGGCTTCCCAGCACCTTCCTTGGGCCTCCAACCCCGAGCCTCAGTAAAGCCGGCACCCAACACGGGCTCTCAGCCCCGGGTCCACGGCTTCTCAGCACCTTCCTCGGGCCTCCAACCCCGAGCCTCAGCAAAGCCGGCACCCAACGCGGGCTCTCAGCCCCGGGTTTATGGCTTCCCAGCACCTTCCTCGGGCCTCCAACCCCGAGCCTCAGCAAAGCCGGCACCCAACACGGGCTCTCAGCCCCGGGTCCACGGCTTCTCAGCACCTTCCTCGGGCCTCCAACCCCGAGCCTCAGCAAAGCCGGCACCCAACGTGGGCTCTCAGCCCCGGGTCCACGGCTTCTCAGCACCTTCCCCGGGCCCACGAGCCCGAGCCCGAGCAAAGCTAACGCCCGATACGGGCTCTCGGCCCCGACTCCCCAGCTCTCCGGCATTTTACTCAGGATCCCGATCCCGAGCTCTAGCGGAACCGGCTCTTCCCGCAGGCCTCATACCCAGGGGGCAATGTTCCTCAGCACCTTCCTCGGGCCTCCCGACCCGAGCCTGGACTACGCCGACACTTAATACGGGTCCTCAACCCCGGGTCGCCAGCCCCTCAGTACTTCCAACGGCATTGTTTTTCGGTGCAAGAGTGTCATCTCGAGCATCAGCAACGCTTCTATCGGCGCGGGCAAGGGCTTATACCCGAGTCGCCCAACCATCGACTCCCGGCGTGGGTCTTGTACTTGGGGGGCCGGTCCCAGTACCCCCGACCGACAGCTCCACGCTGCCGGTCGCCGCAGGCCTGGTCTTTTCGGTCTACCATCTCGGGGCGGAGTCTTCCTCCACTCCCCAGAAGAAGCGTTGCCATGGCCGCAAAGGCAGACGGCTCGCCGCTGCGACTAGCAACTCCGGCAGGACTATTCTTGTCGGTGACTTGCAGATTCACCTCGATGGGGGCGAACCTATCATACCCCAGGAACGGACCGTTCCCACCATCTCTACCTCCAACCGTTTTGACCTCTTGCGGAAAACGCGAGAGGACGAGGCAAAGCTCAGAGGAGCGGGTTCTTCGACAGCTGTCCGGGGGCATCCACCGTAGCCCGATACATGGGCTCCCAAGACAACTTGTCGGAAAAACGGCGACAAGGGAGACCAGCAATCCGACTTGAGGAGAATCTGGGTCACCCCGGAGGAAGCCCAAGCCGTTTGAAGGGCGCGTATTAGGAACCCCCTGCGAGCACTCAGACGCGGCATTGGGCGGGATGCGACTGGTCTCACAGTAGTACCGTCTGACGATGCCCAGTCGTCTAATGTCCCTCGCACAAGCAAGCGGAGGCAAAGGCGAGCCCGCTCCTGGGCCCTCCAGCAGCCTGCCCCGGGCTCTCCTCCGACTGATTTCGGGAGTGAGGCCCCTCTGTAACGCACCTCGGTCTTTGAGAGACTAGGGGTGCCTGTTCGCCCCGAGCGGCACCCGCGCAGGAAGCAGACGGCCCGGTTTATCAACGATGCGGTTCGAGTGTTCGCGTGCTACACCACCGGACACCAGCCGGACACCCAGTCTGATGACCTGAATCAACCCCTGTCCCACTTCAGGAGGCCGCGCCATCAGGTTCCGCCGCCTCCCCCAACAGGTCACATCGGCACTTCTGCTGGACCGCAGTTGTCGGAACGCGCGGAAGAGGTCCCGGTGGAAGACCGCGACCCTCCTATCAACGCAGAGCCGATCAACAACGACCCTCCTGCGAATGAGGCTTAAGAAGTGACCCTCGATACTCTCATGATGGAGAACCAGCATCTGAAGGCCCTCCTGCAAGACCTCCTCCAGGAACGGGACCTTCATCCTCAGCAACCTACTAGTCCTCCGGCCGAGGCACCGGTACCGCCGGCTGCACGCGAGGCTGCCAACACCTCAGCGACAATCGCCCGAACCCCGTTGGCAGTTGGGTTTGGCACACCCCCGGTTGAGGCTTAGCCACGAGCCTCCAATACGCCAATGCCAGAAAATCTCCTGGCACAACGCCAGATGATCGAGCGTATTGTCGAGACAAAGCTCGCCCAGTATGGTGAAGGGGTTGTCACAGTAGATCTCTACAGTATACCCTACCCGCTTCACCACCAGCTGAAAAAGCTTCCCCCAGAGTATGCCAAGCCCCCGAAGCTGCAAAAGTTCGACGGGCAGGGGTCGCCACATGAACACTTGGCCTACTATGTCACGTCCTAAGATTATGCAGCGGAAACAATCGGGAATGTGAACAGTCGGCTAGTACGCCTCGAGCAAGTAATATAATCAGAGCGCAAGACAATCACATAAGAGTAATTGCACAATGTAATTCACCAAAAATCTTTAACTTTATTCCTTCACAAAATAATCCTAAATTACATAAGAACTTTGATTCTCATTGCTAGACTCAAGAAAATTAAAATTTACATTCTGACTCGACTAGACATGAATAACTGAGGCTTCTCTCGAGTCGTTTATCCTTCAATCACTCTCGGATCCATCACTCGAGTAATCTGAATCCGTCCCACTAGAATTTCCTGAAAAAGATTAGAAAGTAGGGTAATGAGCACACTTTGCCCAGTAGGTATCTTCGTATCAACATGATTGGCAAATTTAAGTAATTAGCATTTTTGCTCTAGAGAAATAAGATGAATCATGCAAAAATGATGAAACATGCAAATAAAGCCAAAGTAACGTGATATGATCAAACTTGAGATATGAGAATATAATTTGATCAAGTAAGAATGTAACAAGAATGTAGATCTGGTCTTTTCAAGAACAAGAATACACTTTTCATAACCATGAAGGCTATGCACTAGAAAGTCATTTAACAAGCAAGAATGTACTCTTCACTTAGTAATAAGTACTTTGTGAATTCATGCGGATTTCCCTGTAGACTTTCGTGGATTTCCCCGTAGACTTTCGTGGATTTCCCCGTAGACTTTCGTGGATTTCCCCGTGGATATTTCACTTATTTATAAAGAAAGTACTCCCAGCGCAATGCGACGCCAGTAGCATCATATCCCATGGTTTACAGTATGTTTCCGACAATCAGCCGAGAGGACTAGCATAGAGCCCTTGAACACAATCAGTGCTCGAACTGCATCTTCAAGTATAAATCAAGCTACTTCCATGTTTATAACAATAATATGGCCAAGAATGTTCAATTTCAACTATAGTTCCATGATAAAGTAACCAAAAATAAGAATGCTTCTATTTGAGAATAAGAGATTTCAATAAACACATTTAATAACTAGGTTATGCTATGGAAATAAATCGGCAGCATAACGGTACCTTCTTTAACTTTCAAAATTACTTAGGTATCTTTGGAATAATGTGACAGATTCTAGATAATCAATTGGACCATCTAAGAACATAGGAAAATCAACCCTTGAGTCAAACCCCGGGTTAATCAAACTCATGACATTAGCGGTCGTTTACCGGACCGTTTCTTGATCATGGCGGTCTAGTTCAGGACCGTTAATTAAGACAGTTCGATATTCTGAAAACAGGACATCTGGAATCTTTAGCGGTCTAGTGGAGAACCGTTTAGGATCCGTTAGCGGTCTAGTGAATGGCCGCTAGCAGACTCTGGCGGTCAACCAGATGGCCGCTAAGGGTCCAGAATATAAAACTCTGGTATAAGTGCTTTCTAGACAATTGGGCTTTAATGGTACAACCAGCTCGGCGTCCTAGTGGGAATCCCAGGTTCGCGTAGTCTTACGGAGACCTTGAAACAAGATTTCCTAGTCCATTGGAAGGAATATCCAAAGGAGAGGTCATCATGTCCAAGATTATGTTCCTAATGTGCAAAAGTGTAACTAATGACAACATACCGAGATATGTGCCATGCACTTAAGAAAACTACTCTTAGAAAAGAGATAGAATCGTGATAAAACAGTGACCAAGTTAAATCATGAATCATCTATCATTTGAACATATATTTATTACAAAGTATACCATTTTGGTCACAAATCAACATAAGTTAAAATAATACCAAATATGCTTAGAAACATGGAATCTATTATGATAAACAATGAGATCAACTAAGTGTATAAAACCAGTACTTGAATCAGGCTTAAAACTTAGTTAACTAGGCTTATTATATAGTAACTATGGTTAATTCTGCAATATGGTTCGGTTTACCAATATTACAAAATCAGAAACAGAAAACGGTCTAATACAGGACCGTCACTTGCAGTTAGCGGTCTATCGTACGACCGCTAGATTCCCTGGCGGTCTACAGGAAGACCCTCTCTTCCTGCATAACACCGAGTTCAATGAAAACAATACAAAATGCTAATCTAAGATACATCATGCCTGGAAATCATCATCATCATCATCATCAGAGCCTTATCCCAATTATTTGGGGTCGACTACATGAATCATTGTTGTACCCGGACTATTTCCCGGCAAAATAACAAGAAATGGGGTTTGGGCATTTCCCTGAACACCTTCAAGGCATGGGCTACCTAGCCCTTTCTACAACCCTGCGGGTCCCTACAAAGGCCCTAACCAGCTTGCCGCGACACGCGGCGACATAAGCAACTGTCCGGGGTCAACCCCGGCCACTCACATATGGGCTTTGCCCGTATCCTACATGGCCGCCCGGGACCACCCGTGGGCGCCCCGAGGTTAAGCCACGCCAAGTGGCACTCAGTGAAAGGGCCCAGTGCCCACCCCGAGACACTTCTTTCAACCCTCCAAGGTCAAAGGGAGACCTAACTAAGTCAACCACAGGCTTTGGAGGCCTACCGCGCGCATATACGGCTTGCACGGGTGTGTTCGGCATTCTATCGGACACCTTGTGGGCGCGTGTATTCCAGCCCGTCTACACCAAACCATGGGCTGCCTCGTGGTTCCAGCACATCAATTGGGTCCTACAACGACCCCCCGACAAGTCAGGGCCAACCCCGACACTCAGACACGTGGCAACAAGCCACTTAACTCCAGCACTCGGGCTAACCCGAGACTACCCCGCTAACCCGCCGTGCAACGCGGCACGCAGCTCGAGGCACGACTCACGTCCCTGAGATGCCTCCCCTTAGCTCCCACGAGCTCCCATCTTCAACCCAAGGCCCGCCGTGCGGCTCCTCGGCCAGCTACCCATGCCGTTCGGCAATCCGGGGTGTGTCAGGCATTTATCCGAACACCTTGCGAGCGGCTACGACCACTCGAAGAACAATGGCCCCCACGGGCCCATCCCAGTTTCTCGGAGCTTAACGTCCTTCAAAGGACACTTGCAGAAGACACAAGGAGACCCCGGGGGCCATCCCTCGGGGTCACGACCGGCCCCGGGGCGCGCGCCCCCAGGGAGGGCGAACTCCCCGGGGGTCACGCCCTCCCTCCAGTCAGGTGGCCCCATGGCCCCACTCAGCCCTAGTTCGTCCAGTCTGCGGTGCTACGACGCGGTTCGTGTGTCGTACCAGTTCGTGAAGTCGACACGTGACGCGGCAAAGCAACGGGACAACGGCCCGAAGATTCCTCAAGTCAATGCTCACATAAGCCTCCGCAAGCCTCCACGTATCCTCCGAGCCAAATTGTCCTTTTCTTCTTAATTAATTTAGGGAGAAATAGACCAAAAAAATGGATTTTATAGGGTGGGGACCGCCTCCCTTCACCCTAGCGCCAATCCGCCTAAACCCCCCCGGGGTGGGGTTTAGGCGGACTAGCCTGGACCCCCAGGCTGGTCCGCCTAAACCCCCCGGGGGGGGGGGGGGGGGGTTTACGCGGACCAGCCCAGCCCCCTGGGCTGGTCCGCGTAAACCCTTTCCATTCAATAAATTTTTTTTTTAAAATTAAAAAAGCCCAAAACCAGCCCGCCTAAACCCCCTGCGGGAGGGGGTTTAGGCGGACCAGCCTCACCCCCTGAGGCTGATCTGCCTAAACCCTTCCCGACCCATTTTTTTATTAAAAAACACCCTCGTGGAGGGGTTTACGTGGACCAGATCAGCCCATTGGGCTGGTCTGCCTAAACTCCACCCGGGGGAGGGGTTTACGCGGCCCAGCTCAACCCTATGAGTTGGTCCGCGTAAACCCTTTCTCTCGTGCACTATTCACTTGGCTTTACGCGCGGGCTAGCTTGAACCTATCAACCTAGTCTTTCTAAACCCATTCTAACCCTTTCAACTTCTCTATAAAAACCCCTTAAAAGCTCAAGGGGTGGGGAGATTGGAGATCCAAGACAAGAAGACATCCGGCCTTCAAGCTTCAAGCGGCTCCAGGCAACAAGCTAAGGATAATTATGTGTGGGTGACTTGTTCGTCGGCTTAGTCCGACGGGGGTATGTCGTTTGCACTCCCCTCACGCCGTATTTAGCCGTAACACACAAGTCGACACCCACCATGCGCGAGACGTTATGACAAAGGCGAACGTCCCCTCATGCCGGGATTCCCCCTCACGTGCCCGTCGGTTGCAACCACGCGCGTACCATGACGTTACGCTTCCTCGCAGTCACGAGGCCATGTTCAACCGCTCTACTCGAGTCGTGATCGGCCCTCACCCAGACACCGGATCGATGCATCCCTCCAGTCGTCCAGTCATAAGCCCCCGTTCGGTGTCGCCACCATGGCCCACGCCACGGGAGGGGCCCTCTGTAAAACACACATGTGTTCATCTGTCACGCATTGACCTGGGGACCGATCATCACATCGGAATTGTCACGTGGCGTGCACCAGTTGTACCCTTGCCACTACGGCCTACCTGTAAAGACATGTATATCTCAAAAATTACATCGCCAATTGGACGAATGCTCTCGCATCCACGTTCGGGCCCCCAACTTTCTACCTACACCACTCGGCATCCGTGCTTAACATCCTAACCCCAGTAAACATCCCTCAGTCGAAAGCGCACCCACAGCTGCGGAATGCTCCCGGCCCTCTACCCATGGCTTCAGGCATATATACAGACTTTTCTTCAGCTTAGAACGAAGGTGTTCGGATTCATTCCGATGTAAATAAACACCGGTTGCTTGCGGGCGGTAGGGAAAGACGTTCAGTACACGATTCCCACAATCGCCTACGCACTCGCACCCGTGGAACCCCTTCTCTCCACGTGTCGCTCGATCGCCCGAGCCCACGTGCCGCGTCCTGGTGACGCTTCCCCGGTCAACCCTTGATTCCATGGGTGATTGTCGAGAAATCGACTGGCACGCCTGCACCCTATCCGGTTAATCCGTACTTTTACATTCCCGTGCCATTCGACCCTTTTCGACTTTCTGTAAAAGGAGAGTGCCCGATACCGCCGTGAGAGGCATGCAACCGTAAGGAGGATACCCGAGATATATCAAACTCCCGTGTCTTCCTTCCCCGCTGTATCCCTTCTTTCACCCCGGTTATTCAGCATAAAAAACCCGCGCAACAGAGAGGATGGCACGCCCGGTGGGACGTCTCCCGTCTTCCTTCTTTTTGCTGAAGAAAAGTATGTGCCAACCCTGAAGCCCTGGTGCCCTTTCCCTGTCCTTGCAGGAGAGGCAGAGGAGGGTACTCGTGCGCACATTCTCCAGCAGCTTCCGGTTCGCATTCTGACCGTCGGATCGCGCTTGGCGACTGTCAGCAACCGTCGCCTCCGCAGCACACAGCTCTCCAGCAACCATGGCGGCCGTCACCTACGGTCCCAATGTCATCGCCACCCACGCACGGGTGGGGGCTAATTGGCGATGCCGATCGCTTTCGGCAGCTTCACCCCTGTCATCGGATCGCCCTACTTCTTGGGCGTGATCCCTGTGGCTGCTCCTCAGCCAACCCCAGTTTCTCTGTTGGCTCCCGTGGCCAATGCGCCACGCGCACTTCTAGCACCGGTGTCCCGCCTGAGCACCAGGCACCGGACCGCCACCACTGGCCCCTACAGGGTCCCCAGATTAACACTGGCCCGGGTAAGCGTTAGCTCCCGAGGCCAGTCTCGTCCGATCCCCGGCACGGGCCCCGTGCCCCGGACTTCGGCCATTATCTCAGCATCTTCCTCGGGCTTCCAACCCCGAGCCGCAGCAAAGCTGGTACCCAACACGGGCTTCCAGCCCCGGGTCCACGGCTCCTCAGCGCCTTCCTCGGGCCCGCAGGCCCGAACCCCGATAAAGCCGACCCTCGATATGGGCTCCCAGCCCCGAGTTCGTGGCTCTCCGATATTGCACTCGGGACCCCGGTTCCGAGCTCCAGTTGAACCGGCTCTCCCCGCGGGTCTTCTGCCCAGGGGGCAAGGTTCCTCAGCACCCTTCTCGGGCCTCTCGACCCGAGCTCGGACTACGCTGGCACCTACTGCGGGTCCTCGACCCAGGGTCGTCGGCACCTCAGCACTTCCGACGGCGTCGCTTTCCGGTGCAACAGTGTCATCTTGAGCATCGGCAACACTCCTATCGGCCCGGGCAAAGGCTTATACCCGGGTCGCCCAGTCATCGACTCCCGGTGTGGGTTTCATACCTCGGGGGCCGGTCCCAGTACCTCTGACTGACAGCTCCACGCTGCCGGTCGCTCCAGGCCGGGTTTTCTCGGTCTACCATCTTGGGGCGGAGTCTTCCTCCACCCCTCAGAAGAAGCGTCGCCATGGCCGCAAAGGCAGGCGGCTCGCCGCTGCGACTAGCAACTCCGGCAGGACGATTCTTGTCGGTGACTTGCGGATCCGTCTCGACGGTGGTGAACCAATCATACCCCAGGAACGGACCGTTTCCACCATCCCCACCTCCAATTGTTTTGACCTCTTGCGGCAAACACGAGAGGACGGGGCGAAGCTCAAAGGAGTGGGTTCCTAGGCAACAGCCCGGGGGCACCCACCACAACCCGACACACGGCCTCCCAAGACAACTCGTCGGAAAAGCGGCGACAAGGGAGACCAGCAACCTGACTTGAGGAGAATCTGGGTCACCCTAGAGAAAGCTCAGGCCGTTCGAAGGGCACATATTAGAAACCCTCTGCGAGCACTCAGACGCGGCATCGGACGGGATGCGACTGGCTTCACAGTAGCATCGTCTGACGACGCCCAGTCGTCTAATGTCCACCGCGCAAGCAAGCGGAGGCAAAGGCGAGCCCGCTCCCGGGCCCTCCAGCAACCTGTCCAGGGTTCTCCTCCGACTGATATCGGGAGTGAGCCCCCTCTGCAATGCACCTCGGTCTTTGACAGACTAGGGGCGCCTGTCCGCCTCGAGCGGCACCCACGTCAGAAGCGGACGGCCCGGTTCATCAACGACGCGGTCCGAGTGTTCGCGTGTTACACCGCCGGACACCAGCCGGATACCCAGTCTGATGACTTGAACCAGACTCTGTCTCATTTCAGGAGGCCGCGCCATCAGGCTCCGTCGCCTCCCCCAACAGGTCACATCGACACTTCTGCCGGACCGCAGGCGTCAGAACGCACGGAAGAAGTCCCGGTGGAAGACCGCGACCCTCCTATCAACGCAGAGCCGGTCAACAATGACCCTCCTGCGAACGAGGCTCAAGAAGTGACCCTCGACACTCTCATGAAGGAGAACCAGCATCTGAAGGCCCTCCTGCAGGACCTCCTCCAGGAACGGGACCTTCATCCTCAGCAACCTGCTAGGCCCCAGGCCGAGGCACTGGCGCCGCCAGCAGCCCGCGATGCTGCCAACACTTCAGCGGCGATTGCCCGAACCCCATTGGCAACTGGATTTTGCACGCCCCCGGCTGAGGCCCAGCCACGAGCCTCCAATACGCCAGTGCCGGAAAATCTCCTGGCGCAACGCCAGATGATCGAGCGTATTGTCGAGACAAAGCTCGCCCAGTATGGTGAAGGGGTTGTCATAGTAGATCTCTACAGTGTACCCTACCCGCTTCACCACCAGCTGAAAAAGCTTCCTCCAGAGTACGCCAAGCCCCCGAAGCTGCAAAAGTTCGACGGGCAGGGGTCGCGACATGAACACTTGGCCTACTATGTTACGGCCATGGGTGAGTTAGCGTTGGATGAATCGTATCTCCTCCGCTACTTCGCTACTTCGCTCACGGGAACGGCCTTTCAATGGTATTCCCGCCTGAAGCCTGGCTCAGTCATCGACTGGGCGGATCTCCAGAAGAAATTCCTCGACCGCTTCCAAACGGCCGAGCGAAAGGTCTCTCTAGCCGAACTCTGTTTTCTTCGGCAGAAAAAGGGCGAGAGCGCCCTTGACTTCATCAAAAAGTGGCGAGACCTCAGCATGAGGTGTGTCAATCCACCTGTTCAGGAGGACGCCATCACTATATGCCGTCGAGGTCTGGCGGTCGAGGTCAGCGAAAAGCTTCTCGGCACCAATATCAAAGGCTTCGACCAACTCAATTCGGCAGTCGCCGAAATAGAGATGTTCTTCGCCGATAACCCGAGCTATATTGCAGCAAAGGGTAAGCAAGTGCGAGAACGCCAGTCCGGTAAGGAGGTGAATATCATAGAATTCATCCCTGCCGCCAAAGCCAGTAAGGAGGCCGAGTCCAGCGGCTCTGACAAAAAGTCAGCGGACAAGCCGACTGTTCCCTCCTTCTCGGAGCGCATGAAGACACCCTTCTCCTTCAAGAAGGAACATACGAAGATGCTCTTCGACCTCTGCTTGGCCCAGAAGATTGTCGAGCTGCCAGAAATCCGCAAGCCTGACGAGACTCTGAAGACCGACGATCCCAGCTATTGCATGTATCATCGCATGCTGGGTCACTCAATTGAAGATTGCTACGTCTTCAAGACCCAGGCGCAGAAGCTGATCCGAGACGGCCTTGTTAAAATGAAGAGTGGTCTCGTCGATCTCCCGCAACCACATACGTGGACCAGGCTAGCTAAGGCAGCACGCGTGGTTCACCACTCAGCCAATGTCATCCACATGATGGCCGCATTTTCTCTTTCTGATGACGAGTCAGAGGAGCCCAGCGCCAGTCGAAGGGGACGTTCGATCTGGTATCCGGGGTGGAGGCCCTGGCATGATCAGAGACCTCTCTCCTTCCCTAGGGAGAGAACCCGGCGACTCTTCGATATCCTCGTCGAGAGGGGGCAAATCATGCCCCGCGACTCGCCTGCCGACTACACCCATTGGGACCGTAGTCACCCTCAATACTGCCCCTTCCACGCCAGAATTTGCCACCCGATCGAGTCCTGTGAGGAAGTTCAACACCTCATCCAGGAACAGATCCAATGGGAGCAGATCGATGCGGAGGGGAACTCTATGTCACTTGTCAGGCTTCGGCAAGCTGTCGAAGAGACCCTGAGCACTGTCAGGAATGCGCCAGAGTGGCCAGACTCCCCTCAAGAAAATGGGCGCGGGCTGCCTTACCAGCATCCTCCAGAATGGCTCGAGTTCCGGACTGACAACCAAGAGGCGCTCGAGCGATTACGGAGGCGTAGAGAGCAGGACGCCAGTCAAGAGACGGAGCCGACCAACTTCTCGGTCAACGTCATCCATTCTTTTGCTCCTTCGGCCCCTTCGGGCTCCCAGACGTCAACAGCCAACTAGCCAACCCCAGGCACTTCGGCTATGCGGTGGCGGTCCTGGCGGGAGCTAAAGTCTTTCCCTTTCCCTGAAGAAGACACCGCCAGGCTCTTCCGGGTCCTTCTCGGCCGAGAGGACGTTCTGGTGGGCGAGACGACGACGGGCTCCGCAGTTCTCTCTCGTCATCCCCCCGTCCTATCTCTGTCTCCGGCAGCCGCGGATAGGAAGGGAAAGCAAAAGCAGGGTGAGGCCCTGCCTCAGCCTTGTCACATCCCCTCAGCGGATGGGCCGTCGGGTCCTCTCCGCCTACGTGTCAACATAATCCGAAGTACAAAGAAGACATCTTCGGAGTCTTCAGCGGCTTCAATTCAAGTGGCGGGCCCACCGCCACAAGGCTCAGCCAGTCCGCAGAGTCGGGATAACTGTGCAGAGCAACAATGTCCTGCGACGCCGTCAGTTGTCGCTAGACCCAGCCCTCAGCGTGATCACAAAGGCAAAGCTAAGGAGCAGGACAACAAGTGTATCTCTAGGTCCGCTTCTCAACAAAAGCCGTCGCCACTGCGGCTAAGGCATCAAACCGCACATACATCTTCGGACGCCAGCACCAGTCAACTGACTCCTCAAAAGCCGCCGCACCACGGGTAAGGCACCAAACCGCGCACACGTCTTCGGACGCCAGTCCTAGTATCCCGGCATACCAAGAATTGGCGCTCGAGATAATCGAGCAGGCGATTAACGTCACCTTCCAGATACAACAAGCGGAAGGCGCCTGGATCGAAATCCGGGCAAGGAAGAGTGAACGACCTCGCCCGGCAAAGGCACCAGCTCAGAGGTATCCTCATCAGGATCTATCAACTCCGGCCCCAGCACCTCTCCCTCCTACTCCCTTGGAGACCGCTATTGCCAAGAGACAAGAGAGAAATAGGAGGAAGAACCTCAGAAGGCGGCTCAAGAAGCAAGCTGAACAAGCAGCCGCCCTGCAATCCCCGGCCGAGCCGACGCCTCTCCAAAGGCTCCAGCGGCTCATTGATGACCTGGAGGAATACGTTCCTCCTCGTCCTACTGGAGCTCTCCCACTCGACAGCTATATCCCGTGGGAAGAAATGCAGAAACGAGCCCGCCTCAAAAATTGGGTCCAAGAGATGATCCAAAAGCTCAAGAACGGCGAAAGACTCGTGATCCCGGACGAGCTCTCCTTGTGCTATAAAGATAAGGAGATCACCACAGAGCAACTGGAAGAAATGCTTCGGCGCTGCACCTGCAACATGGTGGCCATCCCACCTCCTGACAATATCAACGCTTCTCGGCGGGGCGAGCCAGTAACCTCCCGGACAAGACAAAGAACCATTGCTCCTCTTAGGCTACAACCAGCTCCAGAGCACACCGGTCGCGGCCGAGGTCGCGGCCGAGGCCGTGGGAGAACCCCTGAGTTACCCCTCTCTCCGTCCACCTTCGACCCGGAGCGAATTATCCTCTTTCGAGGAGAGGAACCGGCTCCCATTCCAAAAGTAGAGATTCGGACCGGACCCGGTATCTTCGACCCTTCCGACATCAAACAGGCTACTATCAGCCTCCCAGCCCCTGCACCAGTACCGACTTCTGCAGCAGAGCAAGCGGGACCGTCCGGTAAGGACGAGCCAGCCCGCCAGTCACCCCCAGAAGAGCCATCATTGGCATCCCTGTTCCAGGAGTCCGCTGGCGATCAAAGTCAGTCTGATCCCGGTGGTAAGGGCAAGGCAGTGCAACTTTCCGACGGGGAACATCACGGCAGCTCACAGAAGGCTCAGCCTGACATACTACCCTCTTTGGAGGATGCTCGAGCCCGAGCTGACCGGAAGGTCCTCCACCAGATGAAGCGCTTCCCTGCCAGTATTTCAATTTGGGAAGCCATCGCTTGGAGTAAGGATTTAAGGGAAACTCTTATCAAAATACTCCAAGAGTCGGAAGTCTATGAAGCACATGCTGGAGAAAATATTTGGTAAACCCTAAGAAAATATTTTTTTTATTATTTTGTTTGTGTAACGGAGTGGGGGAGATAGGGTTTAGGCGGACTAGCCCAAGGGGTTGGTCTGGTCCGCCTAAACCCCTCTTCGGAGGGTTCTTTTTTGTTTAAAAAATCCTTTTTTATTATTATTGGAGGGGGTTTAGGCGGACCAGGTTGGGGGGGCCAAACTGGTCTGCCTAAACCCCCTCCCCCAGGGGGTTTAGGCGGACCAGGCTGGGGGGCCAGGCTGGTCCGCCTAACCCCCCCCCCCCCCCCCCCCCCGGGGGGGGGGGGGGTTTAGGCGGGCTAAGTTGCCCCTTTTTTCTTTCTTAAAAAAACTCTTTTTTTTTATTGCGCAGGGTTTAGGCGGACCAGCCAGGGGGTCCAGGCTGGTCCGCCTAAACCCCCCCCCAGGGGGGGTTTAGGCGGGCTAGAGTGGAGAGAGAGAGGGGCGGCCCCACCCTCTATAAAATCTGATTTTTTGTTAATTTTCTTCCTAAATTGACTAAGAAGAAAGGGAAAAAACTGAGGTGGATACGTGGAGCTTTGCGAGCGCGTTGACCGAGGACCTCGTTGGGGGGCGTTCTTTGCGACTTCTTCCACGTAAATGGACCCTTGTATGAACTTGCACGAACCTTGTGCCGTGAGACTGGGAATTTGTACGAACTGGGACTGGGGAGGACCGTCGGGCCTTCCAGCTGGGGAGAGGGCGCGGCCCCCAGGGAGTTTGCCCTCCCTTGGGGGCGCGGCCGCACCCTTGGGCGAATGGGCCCCAGGCAGGCCACAACCCCGGGGGAAGGACCCCCGGGGGTCCTCTTTTGTCGTCTGGGAATGTCCTTTGAGGGACACTGGGCTCCGGGATACTGGAATGGCCCGTGGGGGCCGTTGTTCTTCGAGTCGTAGTAGCCGCTCGCAAGGTGTTCGGGCAAATGCTCGACACACCCCGGGTTTTCGAGCGGCTCGGGTAACTGGCTGAGGGGCCTCGGGATGGGCCTTGGGCTGAGGATGAGAGCTCGTGGGAGCTAAGGAGAGGCACTTTGGGCTCATGGGCCGTGCCTCGGGCTGCGTTGCACGGCGGGTTGGCAGAGTAGCCTCGGGTTGGCCCGAGAGCTAAGTATGAGCGGCTCATCGCCGCGTGTCTGAGGGTCGGGAGCGGTCCCGACTTGTTGGAGGGTCGATGTAGAACCCAATTAGGGTGCTGGAACCACGGGGTGGCCCGTCGTTTGGTGTAGAAGGGCTGGAACATACGTGCCCACAAGGTGTTCGGAAAAATGCCGAACACACGTGTGTGAGCCGTATACACATGCTGCGGGCCTCCAAAGCCTGTGGTTGACTTATTTGGGTCTCCCTTTGACCTTGGAGGGTTGAAAGAAGACGTCCTGGGGTAGACCCCTGGCCTTTTCACTGGGTGCCACGTGGTGTGTAGTCGGAGCGCCCCCGGGTTGGCCCGGGTGGTTGTATAGAATGCGAACAAAGTCCCCCACTGAGGGGTCGGGAGTGATCCCGGTTAGTTGCTAATGCTACCATACACCTCGGCTAGCGGGTTGGGGCCGTTGGGCAGGCCCACTGGGTTGTCGGAGGGGTCGGGTAGCCCATGCCTTAAAGCTTTTCGAGGAAATCCTCGAACTCTTATTTCTGGGTATCTTGCTGGGGAAATTGTCCGGGTACAACAAATGCCCCCCACGGGTCGTGCGTCGGAGGCGGAGACGAGGGCGTACGGCCCGTGAACCTCTTCTTCTGAGTTGTTATAGTTGTATTTTGACGCTTCATGTGCTTTTGCTTTATTGTATTGCATGTGTTGAATTTCTGACGTGCTGACCATTTTTGGTATTCTGTCTTGCAGCTATGGCACGATTCGGTAGAGACGAGAGGGCCCCGAGGGGTGTGGTCCGGGAGGAGGACCACTGGGTGAGGAGGACCGAACGGCCCATGCCCCCCTTGGGCCCGCCGGTCATTACCGTAGCTGGTGTGGAGCAGCTTGACTTGGGGCACACGACTATGGCAGAGGGCCCCGTTGGCGAGCGCGGCAGCGGAGTTGGGGCTGTGGAGTTGGCCAGCGCGTCGGAGGCGGGTGGGCTTTACACCTATGATCGAAGCGGCGGCTACCCAGTGGAGTTCCCTCTGGACCGTCACTTATTCGAGTTCATCAGGCGCTTCGTCTCACCAGGCATGGAGGAGAGCGATTCTCGGGTTGCTAGAGCCCGTCGCCGACTAGAGCGGGCGATCTTGGTGGGCAGAGACAGTCTGCACGGAATCGTTCTCTGCGGCTTTCCGAGTTTCTCCGGGGACTACTGGAGACAGTGTTAGTTCCCCAGTGCTGAGTGCCTGGGCTTTTTCAGCAGGGCAGACCAGTTCGGAGTCCGCGTTGGAGTGATGGGTCTCGCTTCCTGGGATTTGCACGGACACCACCGGGCCGAGACAGAGGGTAATCCAGGGTTAGCGTTGGAGCCATCGGGGCTGGAGTACGCCGGGGAGGGCTATGACGACCACAGCCTTCTATTCGGGATCCTGTGACAGAGTGCTGTTAGTTGGTATGGCCGCTGGGCGGTGATTTCGTCGCACAGATACCGCCAGGGAGCTACCGAGTGGTTGATGGACATAGTACACCACTACCGGGTGCTGCTAGACCGGGCTGATATCAGATATGTTGTGACTGCAGCTTTGTACGGGTACCCCTGCTACACGAGGCTTCTACAGGCGTTGACAGAGCGCTTCAACCGCAGGTGGAACACCGTGGCAACAGCCGAGGGAGAGACTTCATTAGACTTGTGGTCTCTATACAGGATTTCCGAGTTGCCGATCAGCGGCGAGGGGTACGAGGAGGTAGTGCTGGATGACCTTCATCGCAGCCATACATATGGGCATGGCAGATACCGAGTTCCTTACAGCTACCGGTACTTGCTAAAGACCTGGAGGGACTTAGCCCTAGCCGGGAGAGAGAGAGCAGCGCAGACTCCCAGGGTGCCGCTGAACGCGTGGGTCCGCCACTTCTACAACGGGCCCTTTTGCTTTTATCAGGAGTTTGCGAGAGACCAGACTCCATGGGAGCAGTACACAGAGGTGGAGCTACGGTTCCGGACGTACACCCGGTACATCTATGCGCCACAGGAGGGGTGGAACCCCCATAGACTGTCGGACGTGACCCACCTAGCCGCGTACTTGGCATACTGGTTGGCGACGTTTGTGGTCCCACACGGGGAAGACGGCCAGCTGAGGGTGGAGTTGTTGTGGCCTGCGTGCCAACTGGCAGAGGGACGAAGGTTGGCCTTTGCCCCGGCGGCTCTGGCCAATGTTTACCAGGGACTGGGGGTACTGGCGGCGCACCCGGCACCACGTGAGCGGAGTCTGCTTCTGCCGACCCACTACCTCAGTGTGTGGGCTGGTCTGCTGTTTCCGGGGTTGGTGTCTCGTGGGTCCGTGGCGAACCAGGCGGCACCATTGTTATTCAGCTTCACTGGGCAGCCGGACGGAGACGCAGTCGCACAGTTGGAGGGAGCTAGGAGAGTTTTGTGCTACTTCCCCGGCAGGGGCGAGGAGGGGCTTCCCTTTGATGGCGCCACCAGAGACTCCCATCTGGTTCTTGTGCCTTCGAGTGGCGGGGCGGCCTGCGCCCTTCCTTATCAACAGGAGCCGAATGCGGCATTGTACACAGAGTGGGTGATGAGTACCCGGCCGGCGGTGTTGCCTCTACACCGGTCCGTGACGAGCTTCCTGGAGCCATATTACCCACACAGGTTCGCTCGGAACTTCGGGTATGACCAGGGGATCCTGCCGAACCACGAGTTCCCTCTGGCGTGTCGACAGTACAGAGGCCGGGATACGCACTTGCTAGCTGTGGCGTGGTGGGACTTCTACTGTTGTCGGGAGCCGGAGCGACTGCCGACGCCTGTGCCGGGACGCAGGGGACGGTTCGACGTCTATTATGCCAGGTGGTGGTTCCAGCACAGTCACCTGTACCGGCAGAAGGCCTCGGCGATCCGAAAAGCTGAGGAGGCCCGTCTCTTGAGGGAGGATCTGCCTCTCATTGCGCTAGACGACGAGTACCTGCGGACTCGCTTCTCCCGGATCCGCCGGGAGGTAGAGCGACTGGCACAGCAGGCTCCCCGGGGCAGTCGGGGCTCACTGTCTGTAGGACGGAGTGGCAATGGGGCATTAAAGCCCCTCAGGCAGGCGCGACCGGCGCCTGGAGGTACTGGAGCCGAGGTGCCTCGATCGGGGGCGTCGAGGACTTGGTGGACCCAGTTCCTAGCTGACTGCGGGTTCGAGCAGAAGGGCTCGCTGGACCGAGTGCTCCCTGAGGGGAGCTTTGCAGACATGGCGATCGATGACTGGAGGCGTCACATCGCCCATGCGATCGGGTCGGCTGGACCCGTAGAGCTCGTGTCCCTCATCGAGTGCGCCTACACCCTGAGGGACATGAAGGAGGCAGTCGCGAAGGCTGCATGGGTCGTGGGCTTAAAGCCAGAGCAGTTGGTTCCTCTGCCGCTGACCCCCTTTGTGCCTTCAGGTAAGACCTTTTCGTTAGCCTGTTGCCCCCGATTTGTTGTTTTCTGGGGTACATGGCTGAGGCATCTTATGTGGTTGTGTTTATTGGTAGGCTCTGCGGCGGACAGGGATCACCCCTTCACGGGGATGTCTTCTGGGGACGGTGACGGGCCCTCTAGCCCCGGCGGAAGCGCCCCCGGGTAGAGACTAGAGCCAGGGAGGCCGGCGAGTCCTCTCGGGGACCCGCTGCTGGGGAACATATTGAGGCGGAACCGGCTCTGAGTAAGCGCTATATCCACCTGCTTGCCTTTTATTGGCTCAGCCTTTATGATCGGCTAACCTTGTGCTATTGGATTTGCTTTTCACAGCGCCACTGGAGACCGGGGCTGACGCGGCCTTCTCGCCACCTCAGGAGATCGACCTACTACCTGACGATGGGGTCGATTGCGAGATAGATATGGAGGGGTTCCATCGTCTAATGGACGAGGCTCCACCCAATATTGGGACCTTTCCCGATTTCGAGTCATGGAAGGTTTCAAAGGATGCCCAGCCAGGTAAACAATTCTGAGACCGAGCATGTTGTGTTTATGGCTGTACTTGATTCTGGGAGTTGACATAGTTGCTGGTGTTATGCAGAGGTGGCCGGGGCATTAGAGACCGCAGCTCCCTCTGAGACGCGAGGCGAGGTGCCCCCATCGGTTGACGGGCAGGAGCCAACAGTGACCCAGGATGGCTCAGGTAAGTATTGAATTGCTACGGGGGGTATTGCCCTTCCTTTGTACAATTGTTGGGCCGCAGACATTGACTGGGTTTATGCTGTTGCTTGCTAGGTTAAGATCCAGTCGCCACTCTGCAGATGATTCAGGAGCTAGTCCGTACTGGCCCATCGGTGTCCCTTCGATCCTTTGAGGGGGAGCCTGAAGGGAGGAGTGCTTCAGTGCCGTCCACGGCTGGAGAAACGTCCAGTCTTTTACCACAGCTATTGGCGGGGCTGAGCTGTGTTTCCCTGCCAGCTGTAGTGTCGGCTTGCACTGTGGGACTGATTGGGTCTTCGAGTATGGGACCCTCAGGTATGTAGCTGGGGACCTAACCATTTCTGGTAAGCTCTTTGTGTTGATTGCCTATTAGTGCTGAGATCATGTTGGCATTGTGCACAGGTACTTCTTCGCCTTTAGAAAAGGGCAAGCTACGCCGCAACAGGGTTGAGGTGGTGGAAGAGGGGCCCGCGGGAGTGGCTCCAATTGAGGGCGACGAGGAGATCGTCGACATTGAGAAGGTTTCAGAGGGGAGCGCTCCGGCCGGTGAGTTTTCTGTTTGCAACTCTTAGCTGGAGAGCTGCGCTTGTCTGAAGTTGGGTCGTGTAGTGACCTCGTTTGCTTTGTTGGCTTGCAGGAGCTTCTGGTTCGGCTACCTCCGGGAGTTCGTCAGAGGCTTCGTCGAGCTCTCCAGATGACTGCAGCTTGGAGATGGAAACGGAGGAGAGTTCGAGCTCGAGCTCTTCATCCTCCGGGGTCTCTGCTAGTAGGGGGGTTCCGACGGGGACCACTTCTGGAGGTATATGGTGGTCCTTCCCGTCCCCATTTGGTGTTTGTTTGCTCTTTATGGCAGAGTGCTGACGTTCTTGGGTTGCCCGCAGCGTCAGAGTCTGGAGAGGAGCACGCGTCGGCTCCTGACGAGGGCGGGCAGGAGGAGCCCCCTGTCCCACCCGTGCTTGCTGGGGATGACCGGACGGTGGAGGAATCACTGCCCTCTCCTACCCAGGCGGGTGATGCTGTCGAGGCGGGGGAGCAGTTGACTTCCCCGACTCCGGCAGATGACGCCACAGGGATAGCCGGACTTGCCCCAGGTAAGGAGCCAAGACTTGTCTTTTTTCTCAGGTTTTTCACCTTATCTGTAGAAGGAAGTCTTGCGTGTATTGCTCACTCCCTTTGGTGTTTGTCGGGACTATACAGGTTCCACTGGAGTGCTAACCGCGTCCGGCGACCTCTCCCTAGGTTTAGGGATCGAGTGGCCTACATCTGCTTCTCCGCCAGAGCCATTGCTGGAGGCGAGTACAAGTGCCGCCCTGCTCCAGCGGGCGCGAGGCTACTCGCAGAGCGACCCTCTTCCTTCTCCAGAGGATCTGAGGCAGCGGCTGCGGGAGTGCACCCAGGGCTACCACGTGCTTGATTTCCCACGTGAGCTCTGGATGTCCAGGTTAGCTGGGATTTGGGCCGAGTACTTGCGACTCCGCGAGGCTCAGGAGCAGAGGGCTCGGAGGCTAGCGGCGATCCGAGAGGCGCAGGAGCAGCGGGCTCAGCTTGTGTCAGCCGTAGCTGAGCAGAGAAGTCACGCCGAGGCGACTGCGTTGGCATCTCAGGAGTACGCCGCACAGCTGAGAGAGGTGGAGAGCCGGGCTGAGGCCTTGAGGAAGGCCTGGGAGGAGCAGTAGGCAGTCGCGGAGCGCGTCCGAGCTGAGTGGCAGGCGGCCGAGACGACAGCCGGAGCTAGCGCTCAGCTCTTATCTACCTTGGACCCGGAGCTTGCGGCTGCGGACTCTCACCTTGCGGGGCTGGAGGGGACCGAGCCTGAGATTTGATTGTATCTCTCTCCTTTCTTGTTGGTGCTATCTGGAGTGTATGGATTTTGTCACCCCAAGGGCATGTCTTGGGCTCCTTTTACAGAGTATTAATGACAAACTCCAGATCTTTTGTTTGCTATGTTGTTCCCTTCCTTTTTCGATGGAATGGAGTGGTGTGCATGAACTGGCGACCACTTATCGTTAGTCGTGCTTGCTTGTTCTACGATACACTGGCACGAGTGATAGGGGACAACAGGCACCGGGCTCAGGGAACCTGATGTTGGAAATTGGAGGCTGAGCATTGGGTAGTAGGGGAAAGAAAAGGTTATATGTGGCGGCCAATCCTCTTGGGGGATGAAAGCCTGCATACCGGGGAACCAACGTAGGCCCATAAGAACAGGGCAGTTTACGTGGTTTAGGGTTGCAGAGGTGATTCTGGAGGGTGTATTGACCCCGAATCGGATGGTGGAGTATTGGCTGGCATTATGTCGTTAGCCGAAAAATGGGATTCACATCTGTCTGGGAAACTAGGATTGAGCTGGCTGGGTAGCCTGGGAAGACGTGGCAACCAAGACCGGGACTGGGACAAGGACTGGAAATTGAAACTGGGACTGGGAATGGGGACTGGAGCTGAAGCCAGCTGGGTGACCTAGAAAGGTGTGATAGCTGGGAGCTGGAACTGGGAACTGGGCGGCTGGCCTGTAGAGGCGTTGTAGCCAAACTGGAACTGGAGGCTGGCGGCTGGCCTGTAAAGGCGTTGTAGCCGAGACCGGGAGCTGGAATTGGGCGGCTGGCCTGTGAAGGTGTTGTAGCCGAGACTGGAACTGGAAACTGGGCGGCTGGCCTGTGAAGGCGTTGTAGCCGGAACTGGGACTGGATACTGGAACTGGAACTGGGCGGTTGGCCTGTAAAGGCGTTGTAGCCGGAGCTGGAACTGGGAGCTGGCGGTTGGCCTGTGAAGGCGTTGTAGCCGGAGCTGGGACTGGAGGCTGAGCTGCTGGCCTATGAAGGCGTTGTAGTTGGAACTGGGACTAGATACTGGAACTAGAACTGGGCGGCTGGCCTGGAAAGGCATTGTAGCCGGAGTTAGAACTGGGAGCTGGCGGCTGGCCTGTGAAGGCGTTGTAGCCGAAACTGGGACTGGATACTGGAACTGGCATTCGGGATGACCGACCCTCGGGGGTGTAGTGGCCACCATTGTCGTGGAGTGATGTTAAGCTTGCCATCGGGGGGCGTCGTAGCCGATGGCTTTCGTAAGTGAAGAGCAAAGAGGGAGAGAGTTGTTGGGTTTTTTTTTTCTCTTTACCAGCCCTACCGCCCTTGCGGGTTTTCGCCAGGGCTGGCCCCCTTTTGCTTTTTCCGGTGCGCTCTTGCGGATTTTCACACCGAGGGGTTACCCGATTTTGCCTGAGGCGCCCTCCCGGGTTTTCACCTCAGCTGGGTTGGTGGCAATTTGCACCCAATTGCCTCTTTGTGATGAGGACGACTGGGTCCGCCGGGGTATCTCTATTTTTAACCCCATTCTCTTTTTTATTATATTTTTTTTTTTGGAGACTGCCGTCCATAGCGTGTTGCCGTCAGGGGACGTGACCTGGAACTGGAAGGTGTGGGTAGCCGGATACTGTCCCGTCATTGATAAGGGTTTTTTACAAATCCTTATGCCATGGTGGCAAAAGGCCACTTTGTCATGACAAGATATGACTGGAGTTATGGCTGGTGGATCAGGGATTGTAGGAGAGAACTGGGATTATAATGAAACTTGAAGGCTCTAGATTTGCAGGGGATGCAGGATGTAGTGGCGTAGAATGATAAATGTCTGGGAATGTGCTGGGACATAAGTCTATTGGGATGGTGACTGGAAGCTTGATTGTCACAGGGACTGGTTGACCTGTGGTGTCGAAGCAAGGGCCAAAGGTTGGCCGAACTGAGTGGGGGTAGTGCAAGGCCAACTGGGAATTGTAGGGTTCGTGCTCTAGCAGCGTAAGTTTATTGAAGACTGGCTCTTGGTGAGGCTAACGGCTCACCGAGGAGTGGGTGGAAGGCCGTTTTGACTAGTGGGGAGAGGAAGATTTTCTCGTTATCGGCTCTACCGCCCTTTCGGGTTTTCGCTAGAGCCGACCCCCTTTAGCTTTTTCCGATGCGCCCTTGCGGGTTTTCACGTCGAGGGGTTTCCCAATTTGCCTGAGGTGTCCCTTCGGATTTTCGCCTCAGTCGGGTTACTGGCCTTTTTGCCCTCAGCCGCCCCTTTGCAAGAGAGGACAGCTGAGTCCGCCAGGGTATCTCTATTTTTAACCCCATTTTTTTTATTTTTTGTTGACTTACCTGGGAGCCTGACGGCTGAACTGGTGCCGGTGCAGAAGTGCCCGTGCTCTCGTGGTGACGGGAACGAGGGCAGGGGCTTAGTCCCCGAGAATGGCTGGCGGCGGTTCTGGGGAAGTTGGGCTGGGCCTGCTGCTTGACGGGGAATTGAAGACTGGAAGGACTGGCCGGTTAGATCCTTCACGGGGGAAGGCCGGCCTCACTGGTAGTAGCTGGGACGTGCGCCTTAGTCTGGTTGGCGCGCGAACTCATGTTCTGGCCAATAATATAGCTTCATATGTTTGCCGTTGAGAGGCGGGAACGGTCTATGACCTTTGTGATCGACAACCATGTAAGCCCCACTCTCGTAGACATTGTGGATGATGTATGGACCTCGCCAATTCGGCTGTAATTTTCCACTGGAGCGTCCTGCCATGACTTCCTTTTCCTTGATCATGACGAGGTCGCCTTGCTTGAAAGCTCGCTGCTTGACGAGCTTATCATAGGCCCGGGCCATGCGGGCCTGGTATACTTACAAGTGTTTGTAGGCTTCGAGTCGCTTGCCTTCTAGATCGGCGAGCTTCTCTAGCCTTCTCTAGTACTCACTTTCGTTAGTGCCGGCAAGGCCGGTGTGGATTGCCACACGGTAAGAAGCTAACTGGACTTCGATGGGGATAACTGCTTCTGTCCCGTAAGCAAGGGAGAACGGCGAGCACCCCGTGGGGGTTTTGTAGACCGTCCGATAGGCCCATAATGCTTCGAAGACCTTCTCACCCCAATCGCGTTTCCGGTGGCTAACCATCTTAGCCAGGAGCTTGCAGAGGGTCTTGTTAAAGGCTTCGGCCAAACCGTTGGCCTGGGGGTTGTAGACCGAAGAGGTTTTCCAGTCGATGTAGAATTTGGCCACTAGTTGGTATATGGCCTTATTCTTGAATGGCGTCCCGTTGTCGGACACTATGCGACTGGGAGTACCGAATCGGTATATGATGTTGTGCCGGATGAATCTGGCAACCACCTCGCCGGTGACTTCTCGCAAAGGGAGAGCCTCTGCCCAACGAGAGAAATAATCAGTGGCGGCCAAGATGTATTTATGGCCCTTGGAAGATGGCAGGAAAGGCCCTGCAATGTCAATGCCCCACTCGGCGAATGGCGAGGTGGGGGCTGTAGGACGCAATGGATTAGGAGGTCTTCTGGGTACTGGGCCAAAGGCTTGGCATTGATGGCATGTACGGGCGTACTGGACGCAATCCGCGTACATGGTTGGCCAATAGAAACTCTTGAGCTTGATATTGTACTTCATTCGGTCTTCGGCCTGGTGCGCACCGCACAACCCGGAGTGGACCTCCTACATGACGGCTTGAGCCTCCGCGAGAGAGACACATCTCAGGAGAGTTGACTTGTCTTTCTCATGGACGAGTCGATACAGGGAGTCGCCAATCAACTCGTAAGAGGTTGCTCAGCGGAGTAGCTGGACCCTTTGAGCTCGGTCAGGAGGGAGCCACCCTTTCTTGAATTTGATGATGGGCGCACGCCAATCCTCCTCTTCTGGAGGCGTGCTTTGGTCAAGGTCGTGGACCTCGTAAATGGTGAGACCGGTGTTGCCTTCGAGTGAACTCGGCATCAGCCTTCTGTGTTTGATGACGATGTCGACCTCGCCCTCGGGCGGGAGCTTGATGGCCGCGGCCAATTTTGCTAAGGCATCTGCCTGAGCATTGCTGCTTCTTGGGATATGATCTATTTCAAAGAAATAGAACTTCTGGGTTAATCTGGTGACGGCGGTATGGTACGGAACCAACTCTGGCTTCCGCACGTCATATAGATGCCGCGGACCTGCCGAACTATCAGCTGGGAGTCCCCGTAGGCTTTGAGGCATTTAATGCCCATGTGGAGAGCCATCTGGAGCTCAATGAGTAGAGCTTCATACTCAGCTTCGTTGTTTGTCAAGGATTTCATGAGGGCACAAGAGTTGTACAAAACTCCGCCCTGAGGAGTTAGGAAAACTATGCCGGCACCTGCCATGGTGGCTGGATCCTGGTTGCTCCGGGTAATCCCTCGGGAAGCGCCATCAAAGTAGAGCTCCCAGCAAGGTACACTGGCAGTGAGAGCGCTTTGCTGCCTGTAATGCAAGACATCTCCGCTCTGTTCAACCGGTTGTTGTGATTGAGCAGCAAGGGACTCCTCGTCCGGGAGCTCCGAGCTGAAAGGTGAGTCGTCTGGCACTGGATGGGCTGCCAAGAATTCAGTCATGCCCTGTCCCTTAATTACTTTTCTGGGGACATAAGTAATGTCGTACTCCATCAGCAAGAGCGCCCATCTTCCCAGTCGGCCTGAGAGGACAGGTTGTCGAAGGAGATACTTAAGGGGGTCGTGCTTGGATATAAGCTCGACTCGATGGGACAAGAGGTAATGCCGCAGCTTCTTAACTGCGAACACCAATGCCAAGCAAACTTTCTCCATAGGGGAGTAGCGGTACTCGGCACCGATTAGCTTCCGGCTAAGATAATAGAGGGGCTGCTCTTTACCTTCCTCATTGATCTGCGCCAACAGAGCTCCTAGCGAAGCATCCATGGTAGCAATATAAAGGATGAGGGATTTACCCTTGATTGGTGAGTAAGGAGGTACTCCTTGATTTGCTCGAAAGCCGCCTGTCATTCCGAGTCCCATACGAAGGGGGCGTCTTTCTTCATCAACTTGCTGAAAGACGCACATCGACCGGAGAGGTTAGAAATAAACCTCCGAATATAGGTCAGCCTCCCTTGGAAGGACCTGAGTTCGGTGATGTTGCTGGGTGGTGGAAGCTCCCGGATTGCTTTGATCTTGCTGGGATCCACCTCGATTCCTCGGTACCTGACGATGAAGCCGAGAAATTTGCCGCTGGATACGCCAAAGGCGCATTTCATGGGGGTTCATCTTGAGCCCATATTGCCGGAGACGCTCGAAGACTTGGCGAAGGTCGCGCAAATGGTCTTCGCGCCTTTTAGTCTTGACGACGAGATCGTCGACGTAGCATTCGACGGTGTTGTGCAGCACTCGTCGAATATTTTGGTCATGGCCCTTTGGTAAGTAGCGCCGGCATTCTTCAAACCGAAGGGTATGCGTTTGTTGTTGAAAATCCCTTTGGGGGATCTGAAGGCTGTGTGGTTCTTGTCTTTGAGGGACATCCGGATTTGATTATAACCAGACGACCCGTCCATGAAAGACAAGGCCTCATGCCCGGTGGTCATGTCGACCATTGTTTCTGTAATTGGGAATGGAAAGTCGTCCTTCGGACAGGCTTTGTTGAGGTCCCGGAAGTCGACGCTGATGCGGACTTGACCACTTTTCTTCTTGACTGGGACTATGTTGGCGAGCCAAATGGGGTAGATACACGGCTCAATGAAATCGACCTCCGCCATTTTATGGACTTCGGCCGAAACCTGGAGCTCCAACTCATGGCGCATGCGCCGCTGTGGTTGCTTGACCAGAGTGACTGAGGGAGAAATGACTAGCTCGTGCTCCGCTATGGAGGGGTCTAGCCCTGGCATCTCCTTGTATGTCCAGGCGAAGCAGTCTTTGTATTCGAGCAGGAGTTGCTTGTAGTCCTGCTTCTCTGCCTCGGTAAGGCGAGCGCTGACGAACGTGAGCTAGGGAGCTTCATCTTCACCCAAGTTGATTTCAACGAGCTCATCCACGGTCACTTGGCCGCCGTCCTCCAGCTCGGGAGGAGCGGGTTGGAAGTCGATGAAATCCTCATCATCAGTGTCGGCTTCGTATATTTCTCGACCTTCGAAGCCACTGGTCGACGTTGATGGGGCCGGAGAGTGGTTGTCGCCGGGATCCACCGAGGATTGATCTTGACCGCCGGCTCCTGGCCAGCAGTTGTCAACCGGGGCTGCTGAAGTCTCCCCGGAGTTGCCTGGCGAAGCTGACAATCCTTCGCAGCTAGGATCAGAGGTATCCCCCTCCTCAGGAGGGTTTGTTGAACTGGGTCCTTCGACTGGCTGAGAGATCGGAGGAGCTTCTTCCACCCCTTTGTCTTGGCAGGGAGGCGAGGAGGGTTCCTCGACGGCTTGGGCCGTAGTTCCGGCCTTGACGGGGATCAGGATCAGAATTTCCTCTTCCTCATCCCCGGAGCTGTCGAATTTGGCTTCGACTCTAGCTCGGTCGTCAGCTGGCAGTGTCAAGCCTATGACGTTAACTGCGTAGTAGACGCGAAAGTCCGGGTCTTGGTCGTAGCCAAGTCCCCTGGTATCCTTATGGAAGGATGGGGGTTGCCCCCGGACCTGGGAAGGGTTCCACAGTCGGTGAAAATATTCACGTTGCGTGGAACTTTGCCATTGAGGGATGTGTTGCTTCAGACACATTTCCCGAATGTGCGGCGGCAGGTCGTCCAGTACTTTGACGGCTTCAGGGGTGTCATCGGTTTGCCTGGACCAGCCGAAGTCGTCCGCCGGTGGGGCTTGAGGGACCGCGTCTGTAGAAACTCGATAATTAAAAATGAGAAATAAAATTTTTAATTTTATTATGTGATTAAAATTTTCATGAAATAATTAAATTATATTTTTATTATATGAAATAAATTAGTTTATTGAATTTACTTGAATTAACTAGAAGTAAATAGAGATTAAATGTTTTAAACCTTAGATAAATCATAGAAAGCCCAATAAAAGTCCATGTAATGGACTAGGATCACAATTGGCCCATTGGATAATCCATAATGGGTTGGATTAATAGATTAAAGGATTTATTAAAGGTTAAATTAACCTAAATTCGTAACATGTGTTTAATATGCAATTTAAGGGATTAAAATAACCCCATTTCTAGAAGTTTGGCATAAAAAATCGACTCTTACCTAACAGCCCACCTTGGACCAGCCGTTTTTACATTGGTTTCACACCAAATGGAGGCTAGGTTAAGAAGAAACATTAGAATTTTCTTTTAAATCGGAGTTGGAAAGTTTGGCATTGTTAGACAAGGAATCTTGACAAATTTGGCCAAGTTTTGGCTATAAATAGAACCCCATTCGACCCTCAAATCAACCTTGGAGGTTAAGGTTACGCTGCTGCGAAGATTGGTGGAGATTTGAAGGGAGATTTGGAAGATCAAAGGGTTTTCTTATATTTGGGGATATTTCTTTAGATCCGAAAAAAGGTAGGTGTCTCTCAGGCTAAACTCTAATTAAAGCATGCCATCTTGTTCGTTTTTCTGTCCTCTTTCCATTGATAGCTCATTTATTAAATTCCATTATGAAATGAGCAAGTTATGGTAATTTTATTGGAGGGGTATTCCCGTTTTTTCATCAGGTCCAGAACGTGCTATACCTCAGTAGCGCGTTCTGAACGCGCTGCCCCGACATAGCGCGTTCATACAGTGTATTTTCCCGCCCTCAGGGGTCAAACAGATATTTTAAAATATATATATATATATATATATATATATATATATATTTCCAGAACGCGCTACCCGAGGGTAGCGCGATCTGAATGATCGCGCTAGTAAAGGCTAGCGTGTTCATGAAAATTTGAAAAAAAAATATATATAAACATGACCAGTTCAAGATCGCGCTAGTCCAGACTAGCGCGTTCAAAAATAACATTATATATACGGGGTCAAACAAAATAATTTCAAAACCAACCACACCTCGGTTTGGCTCGGCACGGCACGGCACAAATAAATAAATAAATATACTAATATTTTCGTATCTAATTAATTCAACTCACAACTCGAGCCCACATCCTATGTCCCTTAGGTCCTGACCCAAGGGTGAGCTCTCCAACATATAAAGTCATAGAAGTTTTTCTAAACTTCCAATGTGGGACTAAAGTTTAGTCACCTTACAATAGGAATTATAACAATTAGAAACCACATTAATTGTAAAGCATTTAGTCACCAAAAGTAAGAAAAGGCAATATTAGTATGTTTTAATTCTTACAGCATGTTAAAAATTATTTTTGTAGAATAAGATTATTTTTGCATGTAAAAATCTATTTTTAACCATATTAGTAAATTATAACCATATTAGTAAATCAATGTATGAAAAATATTTCCAACATGTTAAAAATAACTTCCAACATGATAAAATTATTTTATACTATTTTATACATACTGAGATATAAAAATTATTTTCAGCATGTTAAATCTATTTAAAACTATTTTTTTGTGCATACTAAACCTAATTTCCTATTAAATTATTAGTAAATTGATGCATGAAAATTACTTCCAGCATGATAAAATTATTTCTAACATGTTAGAATTATTTTTAGCATGATAGAATTATTTTCAGTATATTAAAATTATTTTTCAGCATGATAATTCTATTTTCCTATCAAATAATTAGTAAATAAATATAGAAAAATAATTTTCAGCAGGATAAAATTTATGTTGTTATCAGAGAATTTCTGTAATCAGCATGGTAAACTTATCTTTATCATCTTATCAGTAAGTTAATGAGTGAGAATTATTTTAACATGTTAAGTATTAATTTTAGTATGTTAAAAATTAATTTTCAGCATGTAAAAATTAAATCCAGCATGAAAATTTATTTTTTATCATCTTATCAGTAAAATAACGTATGAAAATTATTTTCAGCATGTTAATATTATTTTCAGCAAATTAGAATTATTTTCGGCATAAAAACTTATTTTCATAACCAAATTCTGATTTTTATAATAAATCACCGTTTTGGCTAAACTAATGCATTTCTAATGTACAAAAAACTTCCTGTAAACATGTCTAAACACTTGTAAACCAAATGCACACAAGATTAAACCATGGAATTAAATTAATTCTATTAAACTCTAATTACTTGAATTTTCTTCCTAGTTACCGTTCTTCTTGAATTCCACGACTTAATGTCGTTAAACATGATGCCTTAAAATTATTATTCACTCCTCTTGCTGCTTCTGAGATTTTTGCCAAATCTGTACTTTTTACAAATGAGCTTATTCTTGAAATTCATTGACCATAGTGTTAAGTGGATGTCAAAACGTACTTGGGATCTTATGATCCACTGACCTAATGCCTAGCATTAATGGTGCCCGGTCTGGTCCTGACAGGAGCGCCCGAAAGTACTTGTGCCCATGGGAGTTGATTGACCACGGTATGGCATTGCACCGAAGTGCATGACTTGCTAGATTTGACGGCATTCCACTATTCGTACTTATTTACTTGTTATTTGTTTACTTATTTACTTGAAAATTATATGAATTACTTGACTTGCGTGAAAATAGCCAATTACATATAATTCTTTACTTGTTCAAAGTCATTACTTGGAAATTCATCTTGATATCATATTATCTCAATTACTTGGAAATTCCATTCTTGTTTATACACTTCCCGATACCAGTTAGAAAATTATTTAAATTGTTAATACTTAAAGATTGCCTGGTTCTTAGAGATATAAAATCCTACTGAGCTTTTAGTTCACCCTACGTTTTGGTTAATTGTTGCAGAAAATGAAAATGAACAAGGGAATGGACAAGAGTGAGAGAGTGATTTTCCTTTTGCTAAGTTAGAGCGTTGGAGACTTGCCTTGGAGTCTAAAGGTTTTAAAATTAGTAGGAGCAAGTCAGAATTTATGCACTGTAATTTTAGTAATGGGAGAGTGGTTCAGGAAGACATGGTTCTAATTGACGGACATAACATTCCGAAGAGTAGTAGCTTTCGATACTTAGGGTCTATCATACAAGAGAATGGGGAGATTTATGATGACGTTACACATAGGATTAAGGCAGGCTGGTTAAGATGGAGAAGTGCATCAGGTGTCCTTTGTGATCGTCGTATGCCTGTGAAACTCAAAGGGAGGTTTTATAGAACGGCTGTGAGACCTGCTCTGTTATATGGTACCGAGTGTTGGGCAGTACGAAAGGAACACATCCACAAAATGTGTGTAGCAGAGATGAGGATGTTGAGATGGATGTGTGGCAAGACTAAGAAAGACAAGATTAGGAATGAGCGCATCCGTAAGGACTTAGGGATAGCTCCAATTGATAGTAAAATGAGAGAAAATAGACTCATGTGGTTTGGACATGTGTTTCGTCGCCCTAACTCAGCGCCGGTTAAAAGATGTGATCAAATCTTAGTGGATGCTAGCAAAAGAGCTCGAGGAAGGCCTAAAATGAGATGGTGCGATGTTATTAGGAAGGACATTAGTTCCTTGAGTTTAAATATGAATATTGCACTTGATAGAAATCTTTGGCGGAACATGATTCATGTAGCCGACCCCAATTAATTGGGATAAGACTCTGATGATGATGATGATGATGATGTAGATCATTAGTGTTTTTACAAGAATGATGTACTTTGAGATTGGAAGTTTGTATTTACCTTTATGGCTTATGAATTAGTGATGTAAATTTCATTTTGATGGAATAAAAGTATTATTTTCCCATTCATTTCTGACTTTAGAAATAAATTTGTACTTGCTCTGATTTGACACGATTGTTTACGACTAGTTCGCGTCCCGATATTTCGCGTCGGGGCGTGACAGTCTTTGTGGTATCAGAGCCTAGGTTACATAAAATCCTAGGTTTCACAAGTATAGGTTCATTCTTAAACTTAGGTTAGGTTTAAGATCAATATCTAGAAATTGGATAGGTCTTAAAACCTTTCCCGTAAGATTGGGTAGAAACACCGGTTAAGTTTTAAGAAAAAGAGAGTTATCAAGAAATAAATACCAAAACAAAAATAATAAACCTTGGAATTATGGTTTCAGGCTAATTCTCGCAAATGGCCGCCGAGAGAGCTCAATGGCGCGAGATGCAGCGCACCGTTCAAGACTTAACCCAAGCCCTCCAACAGGTTGCTCAGGGAGGAGCAAACCGAGGAGCTGGTGATTTGCATAGGAATTTCCGAAGCATGAACCCTCCCAAGTTCGCTGGATCTACGGATCCGGATGAAGCCGAACATTGGATTAAGGAAATTGAGAGGATTTTTCGAGTCATGCAATGTAGCACCCCAAAAATTTGAATATTGAATAAATGAAAATAATCATGATTATTAATCATAGAAAATTCTTAGAATTTAAAATTTCGATAAAAGAAGGGCGATATTAACTAAAATAATTATTTAACCTAAATGTTAATAATAATAATATATAAATATATTAAAAGTTCAACTTAAAACTGAAATTTAGGAAGTGGTTAACAACGTGCTTCATATTGATGGGCCTCGCGTGATCAGCCATGAGGAATTTAAAGGCTATTGGGTCTTATGCTTAAACACATAATGGGTATTATCAAAATGATAAAACCTTGTCATCTTCGAACACATGCATGACCTCTTAATTACCCACATAAAGAAATCTATAAAAGTCTTAAAGCCTAATAGGAAAGGGCTTCCCGTGGGTGAAAGGGGTAAAGGTTAATGGCCTTGTGGGCTTTATGTTAAATATAGGGGTAATGGGTTTTATGGGGCCTTATATGTAACATATAATGGGCCTCAGGAAGTATATATATTAATGATATATAATGGGTTCCCCATTACTTATACGAAAAATCCACGTTTAGAACAATAAGCCACACCATTCTTTAAAGCTTGATGGGCTTCTTACGTTAAAACCATAAAGCCTGTACGTAAGAGATTAGGTCGACCATGTCTTAGCTTTGGATCAAACAAGGAAATCGACTGGAGTTTTTGGAAATAGGATTAACGAGGGAAAGTCTAAATCGGTTAGGAAGCCATGCATAGAAGGAACTCTTACGAAGGAAATTTCATTCCCAATCAAACTCATAAGCTTATAGGATTTCTTAGGCTATAAATATAACCCCATCGTGGACATACATAGGCTACTGCCGCTGCTACAATCAGGGGTAAAGACCGTCGTTTTATTTTCTTTCTTTTGTCTTCTGCATGCTACGAAGAAGATTAATGTCTTCTTCTTTCCTGTTATGCAGAGACTGCGTAAAGAGGTGGCCGTCTGCAAACTATTTTCATCCTCATCGCACAGGAGCTACTATTACTCTTGTTTAAACTCTCCAACCGTGTCCCTGTCACCGTGAAAGGAGTATCTTCCTCCTGCAGTTCGTGCACGTAGGCTATCTCTTTCCGGTCATGGTCGTGCAAGGAGGGGGCTGCTGACCGTTGAAGCTCCTTCCTTCCTTTTGTTTTCTCAACACAGCAACACTCGGTTACGGGTGCTGTTAACCAAAACAGAGTATCGGATAGAAGAAAAATTCCCTATCAATTTCCAATGTCTATCAACTAAACTTCACATAAAGGTAGGTGTTCTCTCTTAAAGCCAAACATGTTAATTTTGCATGATCTTCGCATGATTTGTACGAGTTTCACATCGTGAATTGCATGTTTTACACTCTAATTTTAAATATCAAAGAAACCATGCAAAGAAAATAAGATATAATATACATTCTATGGAATTTACGTAACAGGTTACATGGTGAATCACTGTAGAGATAGTTAGATTTATTGACTTTGACGATTTGTTCGAGGGCGCCGGAGTGACATTTGGTCATGAAATTTTATGGGCGTACTAGTGGGATGGAGACCGAGGTAGTGAGAGTGGTGCATCATTTTTCGTGCCCCTATCTCAAGATCCCCCATCTCTCAACGAAAAGTTATTTTGAACGTCCGGTTAAGTAGAGTTTTTCGAGCCCGTCATTTTGATATATAGAACGCCTGATTCCGACGTATGTACGTCGAGAACCGGAGCCTTGAAAATCGGCATTTTTTTGAAATGACGACATTTAGCACGTCGTCAAATGCTTTTGACGCCACAGTGCAATGGCGTCAAATTCTTATATTATATATATATATGTATATATATATGTATATATATATATATATATATACATATATATATATATATATATATAACTTGTGATTATATCTTCAAAAATCCATATCTATTAAATTATGCCACGTAAAATTATAAAAATTATATTTCTGAAATCCTTGAATTTTTCTCCCAATTATCATATATTCTATTTTTCTAAATTATTTTATATAAATAAAAATGTCTTTGAATACATGTTTTTGAAGTTAATCAATTGAGTAGATATTGAAGTTTTACACTTTTAATTGAGATGACGAGGGCATCATCATGCGGGGTGCTTAGCCCTTCCAGGTCTTGGTCGGAGAAGACTATGACCTGGGGCTCCCTCGGCGGGCCCCCTGAGGGCTCTGAGACCCGGCTGGCCCGCTCGGCATGGCGCTTCCTTCCTCGGCTGGTGTCGCCGCCCGATGCCGTTCCTCCGGAGATGACGTTGATGTGGACCCCTCGCGGGGCATTGTCGATCTCCTCGGCGGCGTCTTTGTCTTCTTTGTGCCCAGCTGCGAACCGGGCTAGGTGCCCCTGACGGATGAGGCGTTCGATCTCGTCCTGGAGCTGGTGACAGTCGCCGGTGTGGTGCCCGTGGTCGCCGTGGCACAAGCAATGTCTGTCGCGCTTGCGGTTCTTCGATCTCATTGGTTCGGGCTGGCGGAGGAGTCCCGAGTCTTTGATGTCTTCATAGATCTCGTAGACTGGCGTGGTCAACGGGGTGTACCACTCGTACCTCCGTTTGCGCTCTCCTTCCCGATCACGCTTCTTGCCCGAGCCAGGGTTTGACTCGGGGGCCCGCTTCTTGTCCCCCTCCCGACCCGAGCCGGTTGTGTCTCGGCAGGCGCTGAGCACCTCTTCGCACTCGGCGTGGCGCAGAGCCAGAGTCACTAGCTCGGCAAGGGTCGAGGGAGGGTGGAGGACCAGTTCGCGGCGGAGATTTTCGTCCCGGGTGCCCCTGGTCAGAGCGGTCGTGGCTGAGGCCACATCCAGGCGGGGAATTCTGAGGGCTTCCGATTTAAATCGGTGGACATAAGCCCGGAGCCTTTCCTCTTGTGCCTGTTTGAGGGCCAGGAGCCCCGCTACTGACCTCGGGGGGGCGCTTCCGGCGAAGCTCTCCTTGAAGACTCGCCCGAATTGCCTGAAGTCCTGGATGGACCCAGGGGCGAGGGCCCGGAACCACGCCTGAGCGCCTTGGACCAGGGTGGCCGCAAAGGCTCGGCATTTAATGGGATCCGGTGTTCCATGCAGAGTCACCAGGGCGTCGAAGCTGTCGTAGTGGTCGGCTGGGTCGCCCTGTCCATCATAGAGTTTGAAGGTAGGAATGGAGGTCCTAGGAGATACCTCTGCCTTCAAGATGTGCTCGGAGAAAGGGGATTTCTCCTCCTCCTCTGGGAGGGAGGTCTTCTGCAGGGCGCGGAGGGCGCGCTCTTGCTCTGCGAAGCGTCTTTCGAAATCCCTCAGCCGAAGGGATAGTTCCTGCTGCGGTCGCGCCGTGGGGCTGGGGGGAGCGTCGTGGCGATCCTCAGGACCGCCGGCGCTCGGGCGTGGAGGCCTCGCCCCCTGTTTCCCTTTCCTGGGCGTGGAGGAAGCCTCTTGCTCCGGGGGTGGAGCTTGCGAGGGTCCTCCCGCGTGGTTGCGGATGAGCTGCTGACCGCGGAGGGTGAAGCGGCCTCCAGCGGTGTGCTGGGACGCACTTCGACGGGGGGGGCTCCCGGACGGGGCGCGAGACCTGGCATCCCTCGCCGCCTGGGCCCTCATGAGCTCCACGAGAACGTCAAGCTTCTTACTGAGGGCCTGGAAGATCTCGACGCCGCCGTTGGGGGCTACCCCCGTTGCCGTCGGAAGGGGCGGCGGCCCGTTGGTGGGGACGCTGGTGTTGGAGGGAGGGCTTTGTGAGGCCCTAGAGGGGTCTTCTCCCGCCGTCACCACGGCCTTACCCTTCTCGACGGCGGATCTCCTCCCTGAGCTTCTTCTCACCATCTCGGCTCTTCGTGCGTTTCCCACAGGCGGCGCCAGATGAAGAGGCGAAATCTCGCGCTGCGTCCTGAGCGGGCCGTGGATCACCAGGAGATGAACTGTAAGACAAGGAAACGCGTCAGAGGGCCCAGGGGATTTCCCTGGGGCGAAACCCTCCTATGGCTAAGTCAGTAGAGCTGTGGTGGAAGCAATGAAGGGAGGAGGAAAGCTGATGCGCGAGACTCCTCTCCACCAAAAAGGGGGGGGGGTGAAGCGGATTGCTCAGGAGTTTTACCTTCTTTTTTCTCTTACCCTCCACCGGAGGGTAGCCCTGGTTTTAAGTAGTGTGCCGCCTTCAGGAGTCCTGTCAGCTGGGGGGTCTCCGGCGGGAGTTACGTCCTCAACGTGGGCTTTCATGGCCTTTATCGTGGGGGCGTTATCGCCTTGAAACCCGGTGGCTGGTTGATTCCCCTGTCCGTTGGGGACTCTTAAAGGCAGCGCGAACGGCTAGTGTCCAGTCCGAGCTCCTGAAACGCCAGCCCTGTCCGGGCGAGGAGGATAGCTCGGTCAAAGGAGGGGTCGGATAGGTCGGCTGGCGCCTGTCTCTCCCGAGCGGAAAAACGGCCTGGGCCGGACCTTCCTTGTGACCTGACCATCACTCGGGCCCTCCGAGCCTAGGGGCCGCCGGGGAGGGTTGGTTCCTCGAGTGTCTGTTTATTGGGCTTTTCTTCCCTGAGTGGGCCCCGTGGGCTATCACTCGGGTGAGCTTGCCTCGTTGGACCCTGTTGAGTCTTGTTGGGCTGCTCTTTGGGTGGGCTACAAAAACCCCCCTCTCCAGAGTCCTTTCTCTTTATTAGAGTGTAATAGTGAGTCCTTTCTTCACTTATGTAAGTTGAGTCAAGGTTTGTAATTCGAATATTTGAATATCAATAAAGGTTAAATTGGCCCACATTGTCCAGTTTGTAATTTTGTGTCTTATGTATGCTCTGATTATTCACGACTGTATCACTGCCGCGTTCCGACCAATACGTTCCGCTGTTATCGGTTCGGGGCGTGACAGTTTGTGGTATCAGAGCGTAGGTATATTAAACCCTAGGTCTTAACTATAGGTTGCCATAAGTTCTAGGTTCAATCCCATTATTACCCGGCGAGATTGGGTAGAACCTTGGGTTAAGAACTAAAAAGGAAATTAAAATACTAATAATATTAGTTTATAATAATAGCATAGTAAAATTTCATGAGAATTATTTGATAACCTTACATGAGATTGTTTATGTCTTGTAGAACTAGATAGATAACAATGGCCGCCGAGCGTGCCCAATGGCGTGAGATGCAAAGGACGGTTCAAGGATTAACCCAGGCTCTTCAGCGGGTAGCCGAGGGTGGAGCCAATCGTGGAGCTGGAGAGTTATATCGTGAGTTCCGGAGCCTCAATCCCCCTAGGTTTAGTGGAACCCCTGATCCTGACATGGCGGAAGATTGGACTAAGGAGACGGAAAGAATCTTTCGAGTAATGCAATGCTCGGATCAAGATAAGGTCCTTTTGGCAACATTTCAACTATAGAAGGATGCAAGGGCTTGGTGGGAGTCCGTAGAAGCCACTCTGCCAAACATTCAAGTAACTTGGGTAGAATTTTTAGAACACTTCAACGAGAAGTATTTCTGGGAGAGAGTTCGGGAGAGAAAGGCGGGAGAGTTCGCTTCACTTAAACAAAGAAGCATGTCTGTGGCAGAATATGAGGCCCAATTCTCGAGGTTGTCACGATATGCGCCTCATTTAATCATGACGGAGAAGATGAAAGCTAGGAGGTTCTTGAATGGGTTAAGACTGCAATATATACCCCAATTAGCACCGATGGATATTCAATCATATGCCGAGATGGTTAAGAGAGCTCAGCTATTGGAAGACGCTATGGAATTATCTAACAAAGTTAGGGCAACAATGGAAAAGAGGAAGGTAGATAATGGCAACAAAAGGCCCAATAATGGGAATGGAGTTTCGAATGGCAAGAAGCCTAAAGAAGCGAAGTGCAAGTATTGTGACAATGAAGGTCATCAATCCGAGAAATGCCGCTGGAAGATTGGAGCTTGTTTTCGCTATGGAAGTCAAGAGCATAAGGTAGCTGACTGTCCCCTTCCTAAGGATCAACCTCAGCAGTCAAAGGATGATAAGGAAGCACGGCATCGAGGACAATTACAAGCAATAAGACAAATCGAACCTGCTGACAATGAAGTGACTAGAGGTACCCCTTAACTTTGGCCTAGTTCCCTTCGGTTGTTTTATTAGCATGTCTAGGTGATCTTGTCTTATGAATGGAAACTAGAACTAGATCCCCCACTGATATAGATCGAAAATGAATACCGTTGAATTTGGGGACCAAATTCTTTTAAGTGGGGGAGGTGTAGCACCCCAAAAATTTGAATATTGAATAAATGAAAATAATTATGATTATTAATCATAGAAAATTCTTAGAATTTAAAATTTTAATAAAAGAAGGGCGATATTAACTAAAATAATTATTTAACCTAAATGTTAATATTAATAATATATAAATATATTAAAAGTTCAACTTAAAACTGAAATTTAGGAAGTGGTTAACAATGTGCTTCATATTGATGGGCCTCGCGTGATCAGCCATGAGGAATTTAAAGGCTATTGGGCCTTATGCTTAAACACATAATGGGTATTATCAAAATGATAAAACCTTGTCATCTTCGAACACATGCATGACCTCTTAATTACCCACATAAAGAAATCTATAAAAGTCTTAAAGCCTAATAGGAAAGGGCTTCCTGTGGGTGAAAGGGGTAAAGGTTAATGGCTTTGTGGGCTGTATGTTAAATATAGGGGTAATGGGTTTTATGGGGCCTTATATGTAACATATAATGGGCCTCAGGAAGTATCTATATTAATGATATATAATGGGTTCCCCATTACTTATACGAAAAATCCATGTTTAGAACAATAAGCCAAACCATTCTTTAAAGCTTGATGGGCTTCTTACGTTAAAACCATAAAGCCTGTACGTAAGAGATTAGGTCGACCATGTCTTAGCTTGGATCAAACAAGGAAATCGACTGGAGTTTTTGGAAATAGGATTAACGAGGGAAAGTCTAAATCGGTTAGGAAGCCATGCATAGAAGGAACTCTTACGAAGGAAATTTCATTCCCAATCAAACTCATAAGCTTATAGGATTTCTTAGGCTATAAATATAACCCCATCGTGGACATACATAGGCTACTGCCGCTGCTACAATCAGGGGTAAAGGCCGTCGTTTTATTTTCTTTCTTTTGTCTTCTGCATGCTACGAAGAAGATTAATGTCTTCTTCTTTCCTGTTATGCAGAGACTGCGTAAAGAGGTGGCCGTCTGCAAACTATTTTCATCCTCTTCGCACAGGAGCTACTATTACTCTTGTTTAAACTCTCCAACCGTGTCCCTGTCACCGTGAAAGGAGTATCTTCCTCCTGCAGTTCGTGCGCATAGGCTCTCTCTTTCCGGTCGTGGTCGTGGTCGTGCAAGGAGGGGGCTGCTGACCGTTGAAGCTCCTTCCTTCCTTTTGTTTTCTCAACACAGCAACACTCGGTTACGGGTGCTGTTAACCAAAACAGAGTATCGGATAGAAGAAAAGTTCCCTCTCAATTTCCAATGTCTATCAACTAAACTTCACATAAAGGTAGGTGTTCTCTCTTAAAGCCAAACATGTTAATTTTGCATGATCTTCGCATGATTTGTACGAGTTTCACATCGTGAATTGCATGTTTTACACTCTAATTTTAAATATCAAAGAAACCATGCAAAGAAAATAAGATATAATATACATTCTATGGAATTTACGTAACAGGTTACATGGTGAATCACTGTAGAGATAGTTAGATTTATTGACTTTGACGATTTGTTCGAGGGCGCCGGAGTGACATTTGGTCATGAAATTTTATGGGCGTACTAGTGGGATGGAGACCGAGGTAGTGAGAGTGGTGCATCATTTTTCGTGCCCCTATCTCAAGATCCCCCATCTCTCAACGAAAAGTTATTTTGAACGTCCGGTAAAGTAGAGTTTTTCGAGCCCGTCATTTTGATATATAGAACGCCTGATTCCGACGTGTGTACGTCGAGAACCGGAGCCTTGAAAATCGACATTTTTTTGAAATGACGACATTTAGCACGTCGTCAAATGCTTTTGACGCCACAATACAATGGCGTCAAATTCTTATATTATATATATATATATAACTTGTGATTATATCTTCAAAAATCCATATCTATTAAATTATGCCACGTAAAATTATAAAAAATATATTTCTGAAATCCTTGAATTTTTCTCCCAATTATCATATATTCTATTTTTCTAAATTATTTTATATAAATAAAAATGTCTTTGAATACATGTTTTTGAAGTTAATCAATTGAGTAGATATTGAAGTTTTACACTTTTAATTGAAATGACGACCATCTAAATGTCGTCAAATTTTTTTTGACAACACAATGCAAGGGCGTCAGATTATTGTATATATATATATATATATATAACTTCTAATTATATCTTTGAAAATCCATATCTACTATATTATGCAACAGAAAATTATAAAAAATATATTTTTGGAATCCTTGAATTTTTCTCCTAATTATCATATATTCTATTTTTCTAAATTATTTTATACAAATTAATGTCTCTTTGAATGTACATTTTTGAAATTATTCAATTAAATAAGATTGACGCATTCATGTTCTCACTGTCTCTTCCGATTGTGACCCATACCTCGGGTCTTTTGACACTCTCATCTCACGTCCGTAGATGGAGTCCCTTTCTCGTGATTGGTTCACGTTATACACCTCAACTCTCGGTGACATACGAGTCCTCCGTTGGACATTCTGTTCCTTCGGACTGGCAAGTTAGTCATCGACACCTCCGTAAGTCTCCGCTAGCCTTGGATTCCCTCAAGGCAGCCGAGCAGGTTGTACCCTAAAAACCCTGGATTTGATCCGTGTCACTTTGGTTTTCCGTTAGTCTTGACACACTACTCCTTTTGGAATCTTCTTGTCATCAATTCGAGAACATAACCCCTTTGACTCTGTATTTGGCCAAATCTGATTTTGAAACATTAAGGGCTGTGGGTCCGCGACTTTTCAGTGCCAGGTAGGACGGAAGTCCAATTCTGTAAACCATGGGAATTCTGGGTGTGGCATTGCACCAAAGTCTGTACATCTGTTATATTTTGTTATTCTGTTATATCTGTCATTCTGTAAATTCTGTTAATTTTAGAAGTTCTGTTATTCTGATATTTTGTTGTTCGGTTATTTTGATAATTTAGATATTCTGCTAGATTACTTATATTTATTGGAATTCTGTTATATTCTAGCCAATTCTGAAGTTATGTTCATCTAAGTATCTGTCCTTGTTATATTCTGATAGCTTGTCCTTGACTCTGCACGTGAATTTATCCCTATTTCTCTTGATCTCGTAACTACCTTTGACTTTAGTATTCATCTTTCCTGATAGATTGATCATCATGATTTTCTAGTTCCATGCATTACATCGTCATGAACATGTTAATTGGCTAATTACTTATATTCTGCTTGATGAGAGATGTAATTCCTACTGAGCGTTTCGCTCACCAGCCTATCTTTAACGTTTTTCAGGTAACGACATTGAAGATAGTCCATCAGATGGGGAAGGGCAAGAGTGTTGAGCGTTATGGAATCGAGTCTGTGTCTTTTATCTTTCTTTGAGTCTCGTCCTGTTATTTGAGTCCTTTCTCTTTATTAGAGTGTAATAGTGAGTCCTTTCTTCACTTATGTAAGTTGAGTCAAGGTATGTAATTCGAATATTTGAATATCAATAAAGGTTAAATTGGCCCACATTGTCCAGTTTGTAATTTTGTGTCTTATGTATGCTCTGATTATTCACGACTGTATCACTGCCGCGTTCCGACCAATACGTTCCGCTGTTATCGGTTCGGGGCGTGACATGCAATGTGCCGACGAGGAAAAGGTCCTACTCGCTACTTTCCAACTGGAAAGGGATGCACGTGCCTGGTGGGAATCGGTCGAAGCTACTTTACCGCACGACCAAATTCTATGGGAAGAGTTCGTGGAACACTTCAATAGTAAATACTTCTCCGACCGAGTACAAGAAAGAAAGGCCGCCGAATTTGTCGCTTTGAAATAAAGGGGATTATCGGTTGCGGAATATGAAACACAATTTTCGAGGTTATCTCGGTACGCTCCACATCTCGTGGGTACCGACAAAATGAAGGCACGAAGATTTCTTAACGGCCTTAAGCCTCAATATATTACTCAACTCGCCCCGATGGATATCCAAATTTATTCTGATGCGGTACACAACTCCTAGAAGATGCAACGGAGTTATCGGATCGCATCCGAGGAAGGGAAGCCAAGAGAGAGCAAGTTACTGGGTCCGGAAATTTCAAACCTTCCTTCGGGAAGAAAAGGCCCAATGACGGACGTAACTTCAACAAAGACGGGCGAAATTTCAACAAAGGTGGACGTAACTTTCAAGGGGACAAGAAGCCAAGAACCTTTGACAAGCAAATTGTTCCTTTCTCTACGTCATCAAAGGAATTATGCAAATTCTGCGAGAAACCCGGACACAAAGCCGAGGAATGTTGGAGAAAGCTCGGCGTATGTCTTCGATGCGGGAGTCGGGAGCATAGGATCCCGAATTGCCCTCTTCTCAACGAGCAAGCTCCACCAGCGGCAAGACTTCCTATTATTGCCAAAAAGCAAGGAAGACTTCAAGCTCTTATGGATGCGGAACCTACCGAGGAAGGAGGCATCGTGGAAGGTAATCTTTTCATATACTCCAAGCCTGCCTCTGTCTTATTTGACACCGGAGCTACGCATTCATTTATATCTAGAAGATTTGCTGGTCTTTTACCTATGAAGCCTGTTCCATTAGATTCTACACTCACTATTACTACCCCTATTGGAACGGAAACGGAGATTAAACATTTCTATCCTACTAGTGAAGTTCTAATTAGCGGTTATAACTTACCCGCTGATTTAGTATGCATGGAGATGGACGGATATGATGTTATTTTGGGTGCCGACTGGCTATCTACACATGGAGCTAGTGTCAATTGCAAGTTGGGTACGGTAACTTTTATGGGTTACCCCGACCTTCTATTTTCTGACACCAGGCATTCCAAGCACATATCTCTTATTTCGGCCCTCGAAGCCGAGAAATTATTAAGGAAGGGTTGTGCCGGTTTCTTAGTTTCTATCACTATGACCGAGCACACGGAACCCGTTCTAAAGGACATTCCTATCGTTCGGGATTATTCTGATGTATTTCCGGACGAGTTGCCTGGTATTCCTCCCGAGAGAGAAGTGGTTTTCTCTATTGATTTAATTTCGGGAGCTGCACCAGTTTCTAAAGCTCCATATCGGATGTCTGCCGTTGAAATGAAGGAATTAAAGGAACAACTATTGGAGTTATTGGAAAAGGGGTTTATCCGACCAAGTACTTCACCTTGGGGAGCCCCGATCCTCTTTGTTAAAAAGAAGGATGGTTCGATGAGGTTATATGTTGATTATCGGCAATTGAATCAACTCACCATCAAGAACAAATATCCTTTACCAAGGATTGATGAATTATTCGACCAGATTTCTGGAGCTCAATATTTCTCAAAGATTGATCTTCGATCTGGTTATCATCAATTAAAGATCAAGGAAAGTGATATTCACAAGACGGCATTTCGGAGTAGGTATGGACATTACAAGTTCACCGTTATGCCTTTCGGCTTAACAAATGCGCCTGCCGCATTCATGCAATTAATGAATAGCGTATTCAGGCCATACCTCGATCAATTTGTGGTTGTATTCATCGACGACATTTTGATCTACTCCAAGTCAAAGGAAGAACACGAAGAACATCTCAAGAAGGCCCTTCAATTATTAAGAGATCACAAGCTTTATGCCAAATTAACCAAATGTGATTTCTGGTTGGAGAAAGTTTCTTTTCTCGGTCACATAATTTCGCGGAACGGTATCGCTGTCGATCCTTCAAAGGTCGAGGCCGTAAAGAACTGGGAAAGACCTACTAGTGTGACGGAAATTCGAAGCTTCTTGGGATTGGCTGGATATTATCGAAGATTTATCAAGGACTTCTCCAAGATTGCGATATCTTTAACAAGATTGACACGGAAGGAGAATCCTTTTATATGGTCCGAGGAATGCGAGAAAAGCTTTCAAACTTTAAAAGATTGTCTGACAACTGCTCCTATTCTCGCATTACCTACGGAAGGAGGTGGATTCGAAGTTTATGCTGATGCATCTGGAATTGGCTTAGGTTGCGTATTAATGCAACATGGCAACGTTATAGCCTACTCTTCACGGCAATTCAAGAAACACGAGGAAAATTATCCCGTACATGACCTAGAACTGGCAGCTGTGGTCTTTACTTTGAAGATCTGGCGACATTACCTCTATGGCGAAGCCTTTACGGTGTATTCTGATCACAAGAGTCTCAAATATTTATTCTCTCAAAAGGAGCTCAATATGAGACAAAGACGGTGGTTGGAATATTTAAAGGATTTCGACTTCTCTATACAATATCACCCCGGAAAAGGCAACGTCGTAGCTGATGCACTTAGCCGGAAGCCGATGGCTTTATTATCAAGCATGATGGTTAAAGAATGGCATCTACTTGAGCAAATGGCCAACTTAAACCTCAATATGGAGGAGAAGGAAGGCGGAGTCTTTATTGCTAATATTCGACTCCAACCCGAGTTACTCTCGGAAATCAAGGAACGGCAAGTTGATGATCCGATGATCGTTGAAATTAAAGAGAAATTAGATCAACGACCGGATTTCCTTCTGGCTGATGATGGAAGGCTATTATTCAAAGGAAGAACTTGTGTACCGGACTGTTCTACCATCAAGGGTAAAATCCTGGAGGAAGCACATCGGTCAAGGTATACTGTTCATCCTGGTGCTACAAAAATGTACCTAGACCTCAAGAGAACTTTCTGGTGGCCGAATATGAAGAGAGAGGTAGCCGAGTTCGTAAGCCGATGTTTGGTTTGTCAACAAGTGAATGCCGAACACCTCAAACCGACTGGCAAGCTCAAGCCTCTCGAAATACCGGAATGGAAATGGGATAGTATCGGTATGGACTTCATAGTTGGATTACCGAAGACCCGAAGTGGTTTTGATGCTATATGGGTAATTGTGGACCGGTTAACCAAGTCCGCTCACTTTTTACCTATCAAGACTAAATGGACCGTGGATGTTCTAGTCGCTTTATATATCAAGGAGATCGTAAGGCTGCATGGTATTCCAAGCTCTATTATTTCGGACCGAGATCCGAGATTTACCTCTCATTTCTGGAAGAGTTTACAATCGTCTATGGGTACTAGACTAAGGTTTAGTACGGCTTTTCACCCTCAGACGGGTGGACAAATCGAGAGGACGAATCAAATTATTGAAGATATGTTGAGAGCCTGCATGATTGACTTCGGTGGTAGTTGGCATGAACACTTACCATTGACTGAGTTCGCTTACAACAATAGCTATTAGTCGAGTATTCAAATGGCACCATTCGAAGCTCTTTATGGCTGAAGTTGTAGATCGCCTCTATGCTGGAGCGAGGTTGGAGAGAAGTGATTGCTTGGTCCCGATATTGTCCAAGACACAACTGACAAAATCCAGTTGATACAAGAAAGGCTAAAGGTCGCTCAATCACGGCAAAAGAGCTATGCCGACAACCGGAGGAGAGACCTTGAATTCCAAGTGGGGGAGCATGTCTTCTTAAAGATCTCACCCACACGAGGAATTAGAAGATTCGGCATCAAAGGAAAGCTAAGTCCGAGATTTATCGGCCCTTTCGAGATTCTGGAAAGAATCGACGAGGTAGCATACAAGCTGGCTTTACCTCCTCAAGTGGCCGGTGTACATGACGTCTTCCATGTATCAATGCTAAGGAAGTACGTGTACGATCCTTCACATGTGATTCAATTTGAAGAATTGAAGCTGCAAAAGGACTTATCTTATGAAGAAAGACCGATCAAGATATTGGATCGAAAATTACACCAACTGAGGAATCGGGCCATACCGATGGTGAAAGTCCAATGGAGCAAGCGTGGGTTCGAGGAAGCAACCTGGGAATTGGAAGAATCCATCGAAAAGAAATACCCGGATTTAATCTCAGGTTAGAAATTCGACCTTTCTACTCGAATTTTTGACTTTTAGTTATATAATATGAATTTGGAGGACCAAATTCTTTTAAGTGGGGGAGGATGTAGAAACCCGATAATTAAAAATGAGAAATAAAATTTTTAATTTTATTATATAATTAAAATTTTCATGAAATAATTAAATTACATTTTTACTATATGAAATAAACTAGTTTATTGAATTTACTTGAATTAACTAGAAGTAAATAGAGATTAAATATTTTAAACCTTAGATAAATCATAGAAAGCCCAATAAAAGTCCATGTAATGGACTAGGATCACAATTGGCCCATTGGATAATCCATAATGTGCTGGATTAATAGATTAAAAGATTTATTAAAGGTTAAATTAACCTTAATTCGTAACATGTGTTTAATATGCAATTTAAGGGATTAAAATAACCCCATTTCTAGAAGGTTGGCACAAAATCGACCCTTACCTAACAGCCCACCTTGGACTAGCCGTTTTTACATTGGTTTCACACCAAATGGAGGCTAGGTTAAGAAGAAAAATTAGAATTTTCTTCTAATTCGGAGTTGGAAAGTTTGGCATTGTTAGGCAAGGAATCTTGACAAATTTGGCTAAGTTTTGGCTATAAATAGAACCCCATTCGACTCTCAAATCATCCCTGGAGGTTAAGGTTACGCTGCTGCGAAGATTGGTGGAGATTTGAAGGAAGATTTGGAAGATCAAAGGGTTTTCTTATATTTGGGGATATTTCTTTAGATCCGCAAAAAGGTAAGTGTCTCTCAGGCTAAACTCTAATTAAAGCATGCCATCTTGTTCGTTTTTCTGTCCTCTTTCCATTGATAGCTCATTTATTAAATTCCGTTATGAAATGAGCAAGTTATGGTAATTTTATTAGAGGGGTATTCCCGTTTTTTCATCAGGTCCAGAATGTGCTATATCTCAGTAGCGCGTTCTGAACGCGCTGCCCCGACATAGCGCGTTCATACAGTGTATTTTCCCGCCCTCAAAGGTCAAACAGATATTTTAAAATATATATATATATATCCAGAACGCGCTACCCGAGGGTAGCGCGATCTGAATGATCGCGCTAGTAGAGGCTAGCGCGTTCATAAAAATTTGAAAAAATATATATATATAAACATGACCAGATCGCGCTAGCACTGGCTAGCGCGTTCTTCAAGATCGCGCTAGTCCAGGCTAGCGCGTTCAAAAATAAAATTATATATACATGGGTCAAACAAAATAATTTTAAAACCAACTACACCTCGGCTCGGCACAAATAAATAAATGTACTAATATTTTCGTATCCAATTAATTCAACTCACAACTCGAGCCCACATCCAATGCCCCTTGGGTCCGGACCCAAGGGTGAGCTTTCCAACATATAAAGCCATAGAAGTTTTTCTAAACTTCCAATGTGGGACTAAAGCTTAGTCACCTTACAATAGGAATTATAACAATTGGAAACCACATTAATTGTAAAGTATTTAGTCACCAAAAGTAAGAAAAGGCAATATTAGTATGTTTTAATTCTTACAGCATGTTAAAAATTATTTTTGTAGAATAAAATTATTTTTGTATATAAAAATCTATTTTTAACCATATTAGTAAATTATAACCATATTAGTAAATCAATGCTTGAAAAATATTTTCAGCATGTTAAAAATAACTTCCAACATGATGAAATTATTTTATACTATTTTATACATACTGAGATATAAAAATTATTTTCAGCATGTTAAATCTATTTAAAACTATATTTTTGTGCATGCTAAACCTAATTTCCTATTAAATAATTAGTAAATTGATGCATGAAAATTACTTCCAGCATGATAAAATTTCTTCCAGTATGATAAAATTATTTCTAGCATGTTAGAATTATTTTTAGCATGATAGAATTATTTTCAGTATATTAAAACTATTTTTCAGCATGATAATTCTATTTTCCTATCAAATAATTAGTAAATAAATATAAAAAAATAATTTTCAGCATGATAAAATTTATGTTGTTATCAGAGAATTTCTGTAATCAGCATGGTAAACTTATCTTTATCATCTTATCAGTAAGTTAATGAGTGAGAATTATTTTAGCATGTTAAGTATTAATTTTAGCATGTTAAAAATTAATTTTCAGAATGTAAAAATTAAATCCAGCATGAAAATTTATTTTTTTAGCATCTAATCAGTAAAATAACGTATGAAAATTATTTTCAGCAAGTTAATATTATTTTCAGCAAGTTAGAATTATTTTCGGCATAAAAATTTATTTTCATAACCAAATTCTGATTTTTATAATAAATCACCGTTTTGGCTAAACTAATGCATTTCTAATGTACAAAAAACTTCCTGTAAACATGTCTAAACACTTGTAAACCAAATGCACACAAGATTAAACCATTGAATTAAATTAATTCTATTAAACTCTAATTACTTGAATTTTCTTCCTAGTTACCGTTCTTTCTTGAATTCCACGATTTAATATCGTTAAACATGATGCCTTAAAATTATTATTCACTCCTCTTGTTACTTCTGAAAATTTTGCCAAATCTGTACTTTTTACAAATGAGCTTATTCTTGAAATTCATTGGCCATAGTGTTAAGTGGATGTCTAAACGTACTTGGGATCTTATGATCCACTGACCTAATGCCTGGCATTAATGGGGCTCGGTCTGGTCCTTGGAGGAGCGCCCGAAAGTACTTGTGCCCATGGGAGTTGATTGACCACGGTGTGGCATTGCACCGAAGTGCACGACTTGCTAGATTTGACGGCATTCTACTATTCGTACTTGTTACTTGAAAATTATATGAATTACTTGACTTGCGTGAAAATGATCAATTACATGAAATTCTTTACTTGTTCAAAGTCATTATTTGAAAATTCATCTTGATATCATATTATCTCAATTACTTAGAAATTCCATTCTTGTTTATACACTTCCCGATACCAGTTAGAAAATTACTTAAATTGTTAATACTTAAAGATTGCCTGGTTCTTAGAGATATAAAATCCTACTGAGCTTTTAGCTCACCCTACGTTTTGGTTAATTGTTGCAGGAAATGAAAATGAATAATGGAATGGACAAGAGTGAGAGAGTGATTTTCCTTTTACCTAGGTTTATGTAGATCATTAGTGTTTTTACACGAATGATGTACTTTGAGATTGGAAATTTGTATTTGCCTTTATGGCTTATGAATTAGTGATGTAAACTTCATTTCGATGGAATAAAAGTATTATTTTCCCATTCATTTCTGACTTTAGAAATAAATTTGTACTTGCTCTGATTCGACACGATTGTTTACGACTAGTTCGCATCCCGATATTCCGCATCGGGGCGTGACAGCGTCTCCCTTATAGAAGACAATGAGTTTGTCCCTGTTAGCCTTTTTCTTGTTTCGGCGTTGTCGCTTGAAGGTGACAATGAATGTCGTCAGCGACTCGACATTGTGCTTCTCGGATGCACGTAGGAGCTGGATGCAGTCTGGTGGCAAGCATATACTCTTGCCGATAGCTCGGTTAATAAGATTAGCCTCGAAGTCGATCTGGCGCCTCTCGAGGCGATCCGGGGTTTACTTGGAGCCGAGACGCAGCCGATGAAGCTTGGCCTTCTCCTCGTCAACAGAGAAGAGGTCATCATCGTCTTCCTCTGAGAGCCAGCCATTGCTCCTGCTCTTAATCACAGGGTACAGACTAATCCCCTTGAAGTAGAGCGCAGCATCGCCCAGGTTGCATTCTGCTGGCGTAAACGGTGACAGGTCTGCAAAGACCGTGTGTTGCTCCCCGCCCTTGGCATACTTGATGCACTGGTGGAGAGTTGACGGGACGACCCAATTTTCATGGAGCCAGGGTCTGCCCAGCAGCATCTTATATGACGTGTTGGAGTCGATGATGTAGAACGTCGCCTTGGAGGCGAAATCATCAAGCACCAGATCAACATCCACCCGGTCGAGGACGTCCTCGGTATTTTGGTTGAAGCCGGATATCTTAACTGCCTGAACCTTCTGAAGGTACAGTGTCAGATATAGAGTCTTGAATGTCTTGAGCGGCATGATGTTAACAGCGGCACCAGCGTCTACCAGGATCCGATTCACATCATGCCCGTTGACCTTCCCCTTCATGTAGAGAGGACGGTTGTGGCACGGAGGGGAGAGCAGCATGTCTTTCTCTGCGAAGGAGATGGTGGCTGTGAAGGCTTCATAGGCAGCTGCCTTCATTTCTGCGGCATGCGCTTCATAGGCTTCCGGCTCTTGGAGTATCTTGATAAGAGTTTCTCTTAGATCCTTACTCCAAGCGATGGCTTCCCAAATTGTAACACTGACAGGGAAGCGCTTCATCTGGTGGAGGACTTTCCGGTCAGCTCGGGCTCGAGCATCCTCCCAAGAGGGTAGTATGTCAGGCTGAGCCTTCTGCGAGCTGCCGTGCTGTTCCCCGTCGGGAAGTTGCACTGCCTTGCCCTTACCACTGGGATCGGACTGACTTTGATCACCGGTGGACTCCTGGAATAGGGGTGCCAATGATGGCTCTTCTGGGAGTGACTGGCGGGCTGGCTCGTCCTTACCGGACGGTCCCGCTTGTTCCATCGAAGGAGCCTGAGCTAGTGCAGAGGCCGGGAGGTCGGCGGGAACCTCAAGATTTTTCTCACTAAGTTGCTCTCAGAATAATCTCTCCCAAGGGACTTCAGCCCATTCGTTAATCTAGAGAATCTAGCATACATTTCAGTTATTGTTTCAGTGGGCTTCATTTTAAACATCTCGTATTCAGAAACCAGTAGATTGGCTTTAGTAGCCCTTACCTCAGATGTACCTTCGTAAATCACCTCAAGACGATCCCACATTTCTTTAGCTGATGTGCATAGGGAAACTCTTGAGAACTCCGCTGGATGAATGGAACATTGCATCGCGTTCAGGGTACTCCAGTTGACAGTAGACTGGCGAATCTGCTCTCGGGTCCAGCCGTCTTCATTCTGTGGAAGGACATATGGACCTCTCTCGACTATTCTCCACATCTCATGACTCTGTGCCCGCAAGAAATCCTGCATTCTATTCTTCCAGTAAGAGTAATTGTTACCACCAAAGAAGGGCGGTCGGTTAATGGAATATCACTCAGCTAGAAAACTCCGAGACAGCACCTCATGAGATCTCCCCTAGTCGTTGGACCACATTGTAGGGAACCTGTCTCTGATACCAATTGTTGGGTGCAAGGACAAGATCTAGAGGGGGGGGGGGTGAATAGATCTCGAGATAAAAAGTATGCTCAATTTAAAACTCGCCCTACCCAATTTGAACTGAATGAAACTAGATGCAAATAATGGTTCGGACAGAACAGATTTCAAACACTTAGCACTCAACCCGGCACTCAATATGCACTGGAAGGAAATGAAGTGAAAATCGCACGGCTCTCTTACTGAACAGATCTGAAAAACAATTTAAGAGAGATGCTTCAACTGGAACCAATATCAAACACTTAACAGATCAAAAGCTTAAACAGCTCAGAAAGCAACCTGTGAAGAGGGATAGAGGAGAATGATCAACCACACAAGCAAACCATGATGCACAGGTATTTTTAGGTGGTTCGGTCCGCACCAAGCAGACCTACGTCCACCCCCCACTCTACTAGAGTGAGGCTTCCGCTGACTAACAGCTTGAACAGCTGATCCACAGCTTTGGGGAATAAATCCCTACAATTCGCTGAGCAACACAGCTTGCTTACCCGCTAAACAACACAGCTTGCTTATCCGCTGATACACAGCTTAATGAGGAACCAATCCTCAACACAGTTGAGCCTCACAGCTTGCTTGCCCGATCTCCAAACAGAGCATCGGAGGGACAGACAAACGATGAACAAAACAAAGACAAAAGAACAGAAAATAAGAACGAGACAAATGTAGCTCCTGATGAGCACGATGGTCTGGATTTGATCCAAAGACCAACTGAACTGAAGTTGACTCTGGCTGCACTCCCTTCTTCACGGGCTCTCACTCTTTTTTCTTTTTCTTCTTCTCACAATCTTTTTCTCTTTTCTTCGAACAATACTGCTCACTCTTCTTTCTTTTTCTCTTCTCACGCTCACACTGATTCTTCTTTTTCAACTCTCGTTTTGCAGCTTTCTTGCCGAGTACTCCTTCGATGGAAGACACCCCTATTTATAGAACAGGGGCTCCGGAAAGCCTTTAGATAAAATGACCTGATTCCATCATTTTCTCATTGGTCCACGTGGCAGGAGAAAGAATATTCTTCTATCATAATACCCTTGGATCACGTGTCAACCATGTGTTTCGAGCTCAGGCGTGTGGCAGACACGAGATACGTGCCAGTCAGTTGTCTTCGACCTTGGAGCGTGTGGCAGACATAAGGATTTACCCAACCCAGCTATTTGTCAGCGTTACTAGGTATTTTACACCCTTACTAGGCTATTTGTCAGCCTTAAGGACCTATTTTTCACCCTTAGTCTCCCGAAGCCGTCGCCACTGCTGCTTCTTTCATTCTTGTGTGAGGCTGCGTTGACGCTATTGAGCACTGCGTCAATGCTGCTTCAGCGCCCTTCAAGGCTTTTAGCCTGTCGACCCATTATTCACCCTTAGGAAGGTATTTGTCACCTCTATTGTCTATTTTTCTGCCTTAACTGTCTATTTTTTACTCTTAGCCACATTTAGCTGTCGTTGTTCCTATTGCCCTTTGCTTCTCTGCCTTGTTATCTCAGCAAGCCTGCGTTGATGGACAGAAGATCCTGCGTTGACGTAACCATGTTGGACTTGTTGGCTTCAACCTCATTTTCCATTCATCAGCTTCTTTGAACTTTTCCACTGACTGTGTCAACGCCATTTAGTACTGCGTCAACGCTACTTGACTTGTTGATGCTGACTGCGTCGACGTAAGTACCCTTGGCGTCGACGCAATAAGGAGAAATGTGAAGGCTTCATTACTACAAGGCATTTTTCACCCATGAGGACCTATTTGTCACGCCAACTGCTCATTTGTCAGCACTAGGCAGCTATTTGTCAGCCTTATTCACAAACAGTCGCCGCCCTGACTTTGGCATTTCTATCTTGCGAGCTTGAATTGGAGTCGGCTCCAAGGTCGACTCTAGTCGACTCTTGTTCTTCAAAATTATTCTTCTTTCATCTGTTCTTCTGCTTGATCTGTTCTTCACAGATCTTCACCCATTTGACATCCTTATAACATTTTGTCCAAGAACGAGCCTATCTTCACAAAACTCATTGATTCACATGCATTTATCATCAACAAAAATGTTAACAGCATCAAAAACATATAAGGCTTAAGGATCAAAATGTATGAAACTCAAAGATCAAAAACACATGAAACTCGATGAGTCATAGTGTTGACATCATCAAAACACAGGGGCACAACACTGCATAACAAAGCACGAAAGAGGATAAGTGTACAGTGGGCGATGTATATGAAAAGCTAGCACCGGAGAAAAAAACACGTGTGCATAAAGTGCATATGAAATGTCAAAATCAACCGCAATGACATAGAATGAGGAGCTCACGGGCCGTCCGCCCTCGTCTCCGCCTCTGACGCACGCCCCGTGGGGGGCATTTATTGTACCCAGACATTTTTCCTGCGAAATAACAAGAAATAAAGGTTCGGGAATTTTCCCGAACACCTTCAAGATACTACTTACCCAGCCCCTTTTACGCCATACCGGGCCCAACTAATTGTCCCAATCAGCTAGCCGTGACCCACTACGACATCAACAATTAATTGGGGCCACCCCCGATCACTCAGCTTGCGAGTTTCCCGCCTTCGACCGAGCCGCCCGGGCCAACTCAGGGGCGCCCTGACCATAAGCCACGACACGTAGCACACAGCAATGAGGCCGGGGTCCTCCCCGAAAATGCCTCCCTCCAGCCTTCCAAAGTCCAAGGAAAACTTATTCCAACCAACTACGGGTCTCGAGAGCCCTTACAACACCTATATGGCCCGTGCTCGCGTATCGGGAATTTTCCCGAATACCTCATGGGCACACATATTCCAGCCATTCTACAGCGAGCCGGGGGCTAACCCACGGCTCAAACGTCCTAACCGCGTCCCACGGCAACCCTCCAGCAAGTCGAGGTCGCCCCCGACCCTCAGACACAAGGCGTTGAGCCGTTTACTTCTAGTACCCGGGACTGCCTTGTCAACCCGCCACACAACGCGGCTCAACCCACCAAGGCCGGGCCCAGACGCCCGAAACGTCTTCTCTCGGATCCTACGAGCCCTCACCCTCAGCCCGGGGCCAAACCTAGGGCCCTTCAGCCAATTACCCAAGCCGTTCGACAACCCGGGGTGTGTCAGGAATTTTCCCAAACACCTTGTGAGCGGCAGCAACAACACCGAGCAATTGACCCCCACGGGCCAACCCCAGCACCCCGGAACACTCGTTCCTTCAAAGGACAACTCAGAAGAACAACAGGTCGTCACCCGGACCGCCCTCTGCGGCCACGCCTCGCCCGGGGGGAGTTCGCCCCAGGCACGGCCGCGCCCTGGTGGGGGCGAACTCCCCCGATGGCGGCCCCTCCACCCATCCCAGTTAGCCCCAGTGTGAATTCGTGCCAGCCCCAGCTCCGTACAAGGTCAATCAACGTAACAGCGTGGAGAAACTCGTGAAGAATGAGCCTCGAGGTCAGGCGGGTCAACTTCCTCACGTGGGTCAACTTTCTTGCTCCACGCGCGCACGCGGCTAGCCAACCAGTCCAAATCTTGTATCCTTCGTCCTCTTGTGGTCACACGGAGTCAAAGTGGGCCTATAAGGGGGTAAAAATATGTTTTTATAGAGAAGGGGAAAAAAACCTCAGCCAGGAGGGGGGTTTACGCGGACTAGCCCGCGGGCCCACCTATCTTGAAAACAAAAAAAATGAGAAAGAAGGGGAAAAAACCCCAGCCAACACGCATAAACCCCCCCAGGGGGGGTTTACGCGGACCAGCCCACCCCCCCTGGGCTAGATAGCGTAAACTCGGGCCCGTCTCTAGTAAAAAAAATGGAAAAATAGGGGTTTTCACCCCTCGTAAACCCCCAAGGGGGGGGGGGGTTTACGGGGACCAGCCCCCCCCCCCCCCCCGAGCTACCCTGTGTAAACCCCCCCATGACCCTTCAACTTCCCTGTAAATTTCCCCCCTTAGAAGCTCAAGAGGCATATACACACTAAGACAAGCACATCATAACAGACACCGGACCTTCAAGCACGAGGACTTAAGCCCCAAGGCTTCCGGCAAGGACGCGAGGAGCTAAGCGCGTGTTGGGTGGCTTGTAGATCGGCTCGTATATGCCGAGGGTATGTCAAACGTACTCCCCTCACATGGCGTCTAGCCGTCTCACTCAAGTCCATCCCCCGCGTATAAGGCGTTATGTTAACGGCGAATACACCTGCATATCGGGTCCGCCCTCGTACGACGCAATATGACAACAAAGTGCACGCCATAATGCCGAAATCGCCCCTGCCATGGGACCACATGCCCGCCCCTCACCTCGAGCTGGCCACCGACTGTCCCGACCGCTGACCCGTGTTAGCCGGATCATGGCCTGGAAGTAACATTCCCGGGACCGGCCCTAACTCCCCGGCATGAAGACACTCGCCCTTCGGGACCCGGACCCGACTGCTCATCCCGAGCCGCGTCCGGCCTCCCTCAGGCGCCAGCCACCGCCCGCCTTTGCCATCCAGTCCAGCCCTCCTTCGACGAGCCGGGCACGTCCCTGCCTCTTGTGGAGAGCCCCTGTAAAAACACGCGGATAGCCCACTTTGTCTTGCATTGACCCGGGGACCGACCCACGAGTCGGAACTTTCCCGCGGCTTGTACTAGTTGTATTTCGGCCCTTTCGGCCCCTTTGTAAAGCCCACGCGGCACCTATAAAGCATGAAACCAGTTCAATATGCATGCCCGTATTTGGGCCCCAGCCTCCTGCCCGCACTAGCCAGTGTGCAACATATCTGTCGGGCCCCAGTTTGCCAATCCCTCAGCTGCAGAGTGTACTCGGTCCCCTGTCCTTGGCTTCAGAAATATTCAGGCTCTTCTTCAGTATAGAACAAAGGTGTTCGGATTCAATTCGATGTAAATAAACACCGACTGCTTACGGTCGGTGGGGAAAGACGTAGTTTAAAAGGTCTTGAGGCGGTTGTGAGGCGCTTTATGTAAGCCTCATGAGGCGTTAGCCTTAAGGCACAATGAGACGTAAGCCTTAATAAAGAAGAAAATAATCTTAAAACCATAAAAATGCTAAAAACAATAGTGATTTTCACGTGTTAATGCTATATCAACTCAATGATAAATTCATGTTATTTCAAAAGTACTAAATTATGAGCCAGCTGTCTAGTGCAGTTGGTTCGTCACCCTTCCCCATATTGGGGAGGGCTCGAGTTCAAGCTCGAGCTCGATTATCCCCTCCCTGTTAAAAAAAAAAGTACCTACCAAGAAAAAAAGTATCGAATTATATTTTAAGGGTAATAAAAGAAACGTAAATCTTGGGAGTACCCTTTAACACCTCATTACATCATCTTCTCAAGTGATGCACACGTCTCAATTAAATACCTTGAGGCGGTGAAGGCGGTGAAGGCGGTGAGGCGTACCACCTCAATCAAAAAAAGGCGTAAGCCTCAACTAAAAGACATGAGGCGCATGCCTCAAGGCGTTTTTCTAGTGCCTCACCTTGAGGCTTAAGCCTTAGTGCCTTGAGGCGCCGCCTTTTTAAACAATTCTGTACACTCGCACCCATGGAACCTCCCTTCTCTCCACATGTCGCCTAATACCCTGTGCCCACGTGCCGCGTCCTGGTGGCGCTTCCCCCAGTCAACTTTTGGTTCCATAGGTGATTGTCGAGAAATCGACTGGCACGCCCGCACCCTGTCCGTTCACCCTAACTCCTGGAAACCCCTCGTGCAAGTTGACCGCTCTCGGGTTTCCGTAAAAGGCGAGTGTACGGTACTGCCGTGAGAGGCATACGGCTACAAAGGAGAATATCCATGAGATAACATCAACTCTCTTATTTTCCTTTATCGCTTTATTTCCCTTCTCACCGCGGTCACCGACTTACTTCCTCCCGCCGCTTCGCCGAACGAACGGCGGCGGAAACACTCATCTATCATTTTCTTCAAGTTGGAAATCTCTGTTTCTAAACATGCATTTTTGTCTTTCATGGAAGTGTCATGTACAAGAGTGTTTATCTTCTTCTTTAAAACCTTATTTTTTTTCGGAAGTCATCACATTTATCTAGCAATTCAGAATAAGGTTCTTCCCCATCATTGATTGTAAAGTGTTCAAAGGGAGAGGATACCTCATCATCTTCATGGCTTCCCTTTGCCATGAGACATATCTTGCCTTCGCTCTCCTCTGTTGAGCTTTCCTCTTCTTCCTCTTCTTCTTCATTGCTCTAAGGCTGACCATTGCTTCGGCTTTCTTTCCCTTCCACTTGGCGCTTACTTCATTGCTTCTGGGCATTCAGACTTGACATGCCCTGGCTTCCTGCAATTGTAACACACAACCTTTTCAGATTTCTTAGCAACAGTGGATTTAAATTTTGGAGATTTACTTATCTACGGCCTTCTCTTCTTCAGGCCCTTACCTTCCTTTCCGAGAAATTTTCTGAACTTTCTTGTGAGCATGGCAAACTCACCAGGCTCCTCTTCTGTACTGGAAGACTCACTGTCATATGATGATACTTGGCTGCCAGGGCTTGCCTTCAATGCCACTAGTTTCTTTTTCTTGACTTCCTCTTCTTTTCTTTTCAGATTTAACTCATATGTCATCAAGGACCCTATGAGTTCATCAACTGTCATGGTTGACAGATGGCACGAATCTTCAATCACAGGTGCTTTCGTATGCCATACTGGGGTTAAAGATCTGAGGATCTTCCTCACAAATTCCTGTTCAGTATAATTCTTCCCCAGACTTTTCAAACTGTTAGTCAATTGTGTCAGTCTGGCATACATTTATGAAATTGACTCATCAGTCTTCATCCTAAATATTTCATAGTCTGAAATCACCATATTAGCTTTGGTCTCCCTTACCTCGGAGGTGCCTTCATAGATTACCTCTAATATATCCCACATCTCATTGGCAGTGGCACATGAAGAGACTCTTGAGAATTCAGTTGGATGAAGTGCGCACTGCATGATGTTCATGGCTCCCCAATTGAGTGTGGACTTTCTGATATGCTCTCTTGTCCAAGTGTCCTCATCTTCCAAGAGCTCGTACGGTCCTCGGCTTATAACTCTCCATATCTCGTGATCTTGGGCTCTTAGGAATACTTGCATTCGATTTTTCCAGTAAGAATAATTTGACCCGTCAAAAAATGGAGGTCTGTTTACAGAGTGGCCCTCTGCCAAGAACCCTTTGGCGGCCATTCCACCTGATCTCTCATGGTCGTTGGACCACATGATGTGAGAACCCGCTCTGATACCACTTGTTAGTTGTGAAATGGCTGATCTAGAAGGGGCTCTGATATCACTTGTTAGTTGTGAAATGGCTGATCTAGAAGGGGGGTTGAATAGATCTACCCCCTTTTTCGAAAGTGCAGATTTAAGGAACTAGAACTAATCGATTAGGATGATGATTATAGGAATATAGAGAAATGTTTACTCAGTCCTAATCATGCATCTAACGCCTAATAGCGCAAGAAGTAAATATGCACAGCAAACCACACAGAGAGACGAGGTTTTTAAGGTGGTTCGGTCCTCAACCCAGAGGACTACGTCCACCCCCCACTCAACTAAGTGAGGCTTCCACTAGTGCTCTGCACTATCCTTGGGGATCACACCTCAAATGAAATCCGCTGATACACAGCTTATAGAGAGATCCTCCCTCTCTTTCAAACCCGCTGACAGACAGCTTGAGGGCGACCTGCCTAGCACTCAGATCCTAGCTAATCCCCTAGCTAGATCTGACCCCTACTGAATCAGTATGCTCACAGTACATGCAATCAGAAAAGAAACAAAGAAACAAGGAAATCAAAATATCAAAATAGACATCAGTCAGAAGAGAATGTTTCAAACTCAGAGCATCCTAGTCCGAGTGAAGATCTGTCCACTGTGGCTTCAAACTCGAGCAATGCAGTTTCTCCTGGTGTTTCTAGGCTGGATCCACTGGCTTAGTCTCTCTTGATCTTGGAGCTTGGCGCAGCAGGATGCAGATGGAAGAAGATCTTCAAAGTTTCCGGCCACCCTGTTGCACGAAGGAGGTGCTGACTTCTTCAGATCGATGGAGCTTCTTCAAGACTTAGCTTCAAGTCGATCTATTTACACAGAAGATGCTCAGGGGACTCTTCAGAATGCTCTCTCCACTTTCTCTCGTTGGAATTCTTTCTCAGCAAGCAGCCTTGTTTTTTTTTTTCACTTCTCGAGTTTTCTCCTCCTCTTATATATTTCAGAGAAATTTCGGCTTTGAATAATTTCTGGTTGAGAATATTCTGTGGGCCCCATTGTGGCAAAATTGGTTGCAGAGGGAGGAGTATTTCCTGTAAAGAGTGCCTTCTGGAAGGTACTATCCTCGTACAAGAGATTCCCAATCATTGGTCCTTGGACCAAATGCCACAGGTGGGTCCCGGTTGAGTTACGAGAAACCTGCGACTGAAGATGTGTCGACACACTTCACTATGTGTGTCGACGCACAGTGTGGTGCTCATTGCTGGCTTGAGCTTGGTGTCGACACAGTATAGCGAATAAGTGTCGATGCACTTTGATCTTCTCAAGGAGTCACCTTCATATATGAACTGTTGTGTCGACACACTATGGAATCTGTGTCGACACGCTCTTCAGCAATTGCCCGTGCCTATTCTTGTTGGTGTCTGCCTCTGGTTCAACAAGTGTCGACGCACTTACATCTTGTTCTTCAGAACTGATCTTCATGCCTCGTGATTACACTTTATACCTGATGAGCCCAATCAAAGATATAGAGTTAGGTGTTTTGAGACACCAAATTGCTTTTTACAGATCACATACCGTATACTTATTTTGCATTAATTTTCAGAATGTTTTTCAATAATTCAAAGTTAGACATCATCAAAACTGGAACACAACACCCCAGCTTCTTGCGAAGGCACCAACACGTCTTCATCGGCCAACTCGAAGTTGAGTGGCGAATCTTCTGGCATAGGATGCACAGCTAAGAACTCGGCCATTCCTTGTCCCTTGATCGTCTTGCGTGGGACGAAGGTGATGTCAAACTCCATGAGGATAAGCGCCTACTTGTCGAGCCTTCTTGAGAGGGCGAGCTGGCTGAGTAGGAATTTGAGCGGATCACATTTTGAAATGAAGTCCACCCGGTGGGCCAAAAGGTAATGCCTTAATTTCTTCACGGCGAATGCCAAGGCTAACCACACCTTCTCCATAGGCACGTATCGTTGTTCAGGCTCAATCAGCTTCCGAATGAGGTTATACAGTGGCTGCTCCTTGCCCTCTTCATTGATCTGGGTTAGAAGCACCCCCAAAGAGGCATCCATGGCAGCAATGTAAAGGATAAGGGGTTTTCCTTTAACTGGTGTCCCTAGCATAGGAGGAGACAACAAATATTCCTTGATCTGTTCAAAGACTTTCTGACAGTCTTCATCCCATATGAAAGGTGTTCCTTTCTTCATCAATTTACCGAAGGGCATGCACCTCTCGGAGAGATTAGAAATGAACCGCCTAATATAGGTAAGTCTTCCTTGCAGAGATCTGAGTTCTGTCAATTTTCGAGGCGGAGGCAATGCTCTTATAGCCTTAATTTTGTCAGGGTCGATTTTTATCCGTCGGTACTTGACGATTAAGCCGAGGAACTTGCCACTGGGGATGCCGAAGGCACATTTCATTGGATTCATTTTAACCTGATACTGTCGAAGCCTTTCGAAGACTCGACGCAAGTCAGCCAGATGATCCTCTCGCCTTTTTGTCTTGACGACTAGGTCATCGACATAGCATTCAACGAGGTCATATAGCATCTCGTCGAAAATCTTGGTCATCGCCCTTTGATAGGTTGCACCGGCATTCTTTAGGCCAAATGACATCTTTTTGTAGTTGAAAATTCCCTTGGGGGATCGGAAAGTCGTATGGTCTTTATCTTTGATGGCCATGGGGATTTGATTATAGTCCGACGACTCGTCCATGAAGGATAAGACTTCGTGACCGGTGGTCATGTCAACCATTATCTCAGTGATTAGGATAGGAAAGTCGTCCTTCGGGCATGCCTTATTCAAATCCCTGAAGTCAATGCAGACTCGGACTTGGCCATTCTTCTTCTTGACGGGGACTATATTGGCGAGCCACACAAGGTACATGCAGGGCTCTATGAAGTCCATGTCGAGCATCTTGTCAACCTCAACATTGACTTTCAACTCCAGCTCGTGGCGCATACGCCTTTGAGCTTGTTTGACTGGCTTGATTGTTGGAAGTATTGCCAGCTCATGTTCAAGCACAGATGGGTCAAGCCTAGACATTTCTTTATAAGAGCGAAACAATCCTTGAACTCTTCCAGGAGTTGTTGGTACGCCTGCCTTTCTTTCTCAATGAGGAGAGCACTTATGAAGGTTGGCCAATAGTTCTTTTTGCTTCCGAGGTTGATCTCAATCAACTTGTCCACAGTTGCTTAGTTGCCATCTTCAAGCTCCGGTGGAGTTGGTTGGAGGTCGACAAAGTCTCCCTTATCATCAGTATTCGCTTTATAAACTTCAAGTTCCCTGAAGCTTTCTTGCTCATAGTTGGAAGTTGAAGGGCCTGCTCCGTCTTGCCAAACACCCGGCGGGCTAAGCTGTCCCTCCCTCGAGGAGGTGGCCATTGTTAACTTCTGGTGAGAGTGACATTGATGTCTCACCAGACTCCCTTATAGAGTTGTCAATCTTGGGCTCCGCTTCTGTTTGTCCATGAGGAGGAGGTAGCAGTCCTATGGTATTGACTGCGTAATGAACCTCAAAGTCTCTCTCCTGATCATAGCCAAGCCCTCTCGTATCTTTGCGGGAGAAGAGAGGTTGCCCCCGGACCTGCGGAGGGTTCCACAACTGGCAGAAATATGCCACCCGTGTGGGGTCTTGGGCCTGAGGGATATGCTGCTTTTTACACATTTCCTTGATGTGCTCTGGCAGATCGTCCATTTCTTCGACTAGCACCTGCGCATTATTGGCAGGAGTATCTCAGCCAAAATAATCCTTATGAGGGCCTGGTGGGACCAAATCTCTTTTATAAAAGACAATCGGATTGTCTTCCTTGTCTTTTTCACTCCTTTTCCGCTGGTAAGAGACTGTGAAAGTCTTCAACTGTTCCACCTTGTGCTCTTCCCGTTGAAACGAGAGTTGAACACAGTTGGGCGGTAAGGAGATACTCTGGTCAGTGACCATGTTGATGAGGTTGGCTTCGAAGTCAACGCTTCATCTCTCTAGCTGAGTCAGGCTTGGAGCCGGCTTTAAGGCTTAGCCTGTGCAGTCTTGCCAAGTCTTGGTTGACCATGAATAATTGCCCTTCCTCAACTTCAGAGTCTACCTTTTGCTTTCCTTTGTCTTTTACAGACTCGGAGATTGCTAGAGTAGGCTCCCCAAAATACGAGGAAGCATCTGCCAGATGGCACTTGTTGGGGCGGAATGGAGCCTGATCTGCAAAGATAGTATGTTGCTCCTCTCCCTTAGCATATTTAAGGCATTGATGCAGAGTTGAAGGAACAACCCAATTTTCGTACAGCCATGGCCTTTCCAATAACACCTTGTAAGATCTGTCGACATTGATAACACAAAATATTACTTGGGTGACAAAATCGCCGAAGACCAGCTTCACTTCGACTCTTCCAAGAGCCTCCTCAGAATCCTGGTTGAATTCCAAAATTTTGACCGTGCTCACCTTCTGTAAGTAAGGCGTCAAGTACAAAGACTTGAAAGTCTTCAAACACATGATGTTAACGGCCTCTCCGACGTCGACCGGAATTCAGTTCACATCGTGTCCATTGATTTCCCGCACATATAAAGGGTGATTATGACACAGAGAGGACAACATGTCTTTATCCGTGAATGTGATATTGGCTACAAACACCTCATATGCTTGGGCCTGCAACTCTGCAACATGGGCTTCATAGGCCTCAGGATCTTGGAGTATCTTGATGAGAGCTTCCCTTAGGTCTTTGCTCCAAGTGATGGCTTCCCAAATGGTGACATTTGTTGGAAACCCCTTCATATGATGAATAATTTTGCGGTCTGCTCGGCCACGGGTTTTGTCAAATGGCGGGATAATCTCTGCCAGAGTCTTCGGCGCCCCGCGAGGCTTCTCCCACTTACAAAGAGGCTCCTCCCTTTGGCCCTCCACTTTTTCTTGGAACAGTGGTGCCAGAGATTCCTCTAGAGGTGGCAAGGGTTCATCCTATTTGCCCCCGTTAGAAGGACCTGCTTGGCTTGTGGGTTGACCCCTGTCAGAGGGACTCACTTGCTCTGCAGCCTTATCCTGAACTGGCGGCCTAGCGGGCTCTTCTTCTTCATCAGAGGGGTCGAGTATGAAGGGGACACCACCCGGTCTTCTAACTTCTGGGATGGGACTCGAACCCTCTGAGGAGTCGAGGATGAAGGGGATACCCCGTATTGTGTCTCCGGGACAGGGCTTGGCTCCTCCCCTCTTAATAATATGACTCGATCAAGAGTTAAGGGACTGTCGCGTCCGCGCCCTCGTCCTGTGCCACGGCCTCGGCTATTTCTCGCCGGGCGACGCTGATATGTCGCCGTGGGAGCCTTGCCCCCGGGGTTATCGGCCGAAGTGCCTTGTTCGGAAGGAGAGTTGATATTGTCGGGCGGTGGGATCGCCACCATATTGCAGGAGAGCTCTTGCAGCATTTCCTTGAGCATCTCGACGGTGAGTTTCTCATCCTTTTAAAATAAGGAAAGCTCTTTAGGAATTGGGAATTCTTCACCCTCTTCAAGACGGTGGACCATCTCCCAGAGCCACTGAAGGAGCCGCGCTTTACGCCCAATCTTAGTCCAGAGTGACAACCCTGGTGGGGTGAGGGGGAGTATACTCCTCAAACTCATCTATGAACTTTTGTAGCCGCTGCAAGGGAGTTGGCTCCTCAGTGCTTTCCATAGCCACCGCCGGCTCAGCTTGCTTCTTCAACCTCCTCTTCAGATTCTTCCTGCGGTTCTTCTCTTGTTTCTTTTGGCATGCCGTCTCTTGAGAAGAAAGTGGACTTGGTTTTGGAGGTGGGACTGATTTGTCTCTAGAATTTTGCCTTTTGCTCCGAGCGGACTCCTTGGGAGCCTTGGTTCCACGGCTCTTTCTGGGAGTAACCTTAGTCCAGTTGGCCTCCTCTGGTTGCACCTAGAAAGTGGCATTGATTGCCTGAGCAATTATTTCCGGCGACAGCTCTTGGAACTCTGCTAGGCCACAGGGGAGCCCTTGGGGGCTTTACAATTCCACCGGTTTTACTTTAGTCGACGATTTTGCCTGTTCAAGTTGTTGAGGTCTTTCTACCATTGGCGACCTTGTTGACTCGACATGAGGTTTGGCTTCGAGCTCCCTCGCCCTGGCTTTGCCATTATTATCTGGCTGAGGGTTCCCCCCTGTAACGATGCCAGGGTGACTTAGCTTGGAAAGGGGCTGCGAACCTCCTCCTACGGCTTGGCTTTTTGGGCTCTAGGCCTTAGGCCCCTCGCACTTAGCCTTGCCTTTAGGGTTTGGCTGAGAGTTGCCGCCCGTAGACTTGCCCGGCTGGACCTGCTGAGAGGTGGGCTTCGTCTCTCGTGACTTGACCTGCTCCTGTTGAGTTTATTGGAGAATCTTCTCAACGACCTCATTGAGACACCGCCTCGCCGTCGAATTCCCCTGTGCATCGATCTCCCCTTTTTCGATGAGGGCTTCAGTGCAATCTTGCATCTCCGGACATTCCCTAGTGGGGTGAGATACCCTAGCGTGATATTTGCAATAGAGGGAATGACTCTTGGCCATTTCATTGTAGTAAGACGGTGGGTCATGCGTCATCACTCGACCCTCCTTTAGGAGTTTGTCGAAAATCTTCTCAGTGTCCTACTTGGGGAAAGAGCATTGATGAGAGGGTCGCTACCTCGGATGCCACTATGTGGACTTTGGCTGTTGGGAACTGGCTACCTCCTTCCCTGGTTCGGTGATTGGGCGATGCTGGGAGGTCTAGTAGGCTTTCACGACGACACGCGAAGAAGATCTGGAGGGTCTTCTCGCGAGGAAAAGAATATGGCTTCTCTAATTCCTCGTCTTTAGATGAGTCGGACGATTCCTCGGAGAGCCAACCCTCGACTTGAGAGGAGTCCGGGCAGTGGGTGATACACCTGCCTCCCGCATATGTATTGGAGCTAGTCCCCTGGCAAACGGCCCAAAGGGAAAGGTGGCCAATTGCTCATCGATGCTTTTTAAGAATTGCAGCAGACGCCTTTGTTCCAGTTGCAGCTGTCGGATCTCCCCTCTAATATTCCGAATGGTCGTCCGCAGCGCCAGGCATTCGGAGAGTGAGGAAGGAGCAACTCCGAGGCTAGCCTTGGGCTATTGATTTGATGGCCTGACTTCTGGTACATTGGAGCTCGAAGTAGTTGCCACCATGTAGACCACGTTGGCTGACTGGTTCGATCGGCTCCAGACATGAGGCTGCGGCGAGTCGACCGTATGGCCCAACATATTTATCAGGCTGTTCTGGATTAGCTCTTCTGTTATGTTCTTGAAAACATAACACCCCCAACGGTGTGACCCAACTTTCGGTGATACACACAATAAGTAGGGTCATCCATTTTATCTACCTTCGCGGGCTTTCGCGGATCAAGTAGGGTGATGAGCTTTTTCTTTCATGCACAGGTCAAAGAGCATCTTTGTATACTCTTTTCTGAAAGAGTAAGGCGCCTTCATACGCTTCACCAACAGAGCCGCATTCGCTTTGGCGTCGGGTTTTTTGCCATTACTCTTTGATTTTCCTTCCCCCTTGTCTCCATTCGTCGGGGAGAAGTCCACAGAGTTTACCTCATTGCCGCTAACTGGGCAATCTTTGGAGGATTTGCCTTTGGTAGAAGCATGTATTGGGTGATCAGCGTAGAACATTTCAATCTTCGCTACCACCGTGTTCAGCTGGTCGAAGCTTCTGATGTTTGAGCCCAGAAGCTTTTCACTAACTTCCGCCGCCAAGCCTCTATGGCATATGGTGATCACGTCTTCGGGAGTTGGAGGATTATCACAGCGCATGCTGACATCCCTCCATCGCTTAATGAAGTTCAACGCGGTCTCACCCTTTCTCTGCTTGAGGGCACAGAGTTCCACAAGAGAGACTTTGCATTCGGCCGTCTGGAAACTGTTGACAAACTTCTTCTACATATCAGCCCAATTAGCCACTGAATTGGGTTTAGTCTGGAGTACCATTGGAAGGCGGTGCCTGTCAGATACATGGCGAAATACTGCAGTAGATTCATCTTCCAGTGCCAGTTCACCTATGGCCGTCATATAATAGGCCAGGTGTTCATGTGGCGAGCCCTGCCCATTGAACTTCTCGAATTTCGGGGCTTTTGGGCAATCTGGCGGAAGTTTCTTCAACTGATGGTGAAGGGGATATGGCATGCTGTACAAATCAACAGTGGCCACACCCTTACCATGTTGAGTAAACTTCGCCTCCACAATCCGTTCGATCATCTGCCTCTGAGCCATGAGACTTTCTGCAGTAGGAGTGGCAGACGATCGTACATTGGCCTCATGTTGCGTCGCTTCAAACTCTACCGCTATTGGCAACTTTGCCGCAGTAACTGACACGTTGGCCATGGCTGGAATGGGAGGAGGTTGTTGTTCTGTCCCGGTGGGCGCCGCTTGAGGCTGAACATGAACCTCCTTTTCACGCAATAATGCTTGCAAGAGGTTCTTAAGTTCTTGATTTTCGCGTCGGAGTTCTTCCAACGTAAGAGTCTGAGCCTCTCTTTTAAGATATTCCTCGTGCCCTGGGTTGCTGTCTCCATCGACACTATGGACGTCTTCTTGGTGCTCCATTTGCCGTGCCGATTCGGGCTGGGATGTTCCGGTGGCCGGTGTCTGCAGTATCTGCGCAAGAACCTGGGAGACGGGCCTCGACTTCCTCAAGGTCTGGAGGGGCCGGTTTAATTCTCATGAAGTGTCCTCCGGCTGCTTATCGGCGGAGGTTGTGTAGCAGGTGAACACCTTGACAATGTCGTTGGTCACCTGAACCACCCACTTCTTCCTGGGCGGTTGTCTACCATGTTTGGTTACCATATCTAGTCTGTCAAAAACAGACACTCGGGACGTAGAAGCCTGTGCCGAGCAATCCTCGTCCGTGTGCGTTGAACTGGCCCACGGAGAGGTTGGTCGTACTTTCTTGTAGACTCCTCGGCGTTTCTGCCCACGTGGGCGCTGGATTGTGGACCTCGGAGAGATCGAGGCCTCAATGTTTGCCGAACTTCACATCTGTTGCAGTTCCGACATGCGGAAGGGCCCTTTCGACCTTACCCGCTTGATAATTCGGGCCTCTTCCTTGGTGACCCATATCTTCTTCAAGCGGAGCTGACGCTCCTCGATTGGGTTGCCCCCTGACTTTGATCGGGGAGCTGCTTGTCTGGGTCGTTGCATCGGACCCTGGTTTGCCGCCGGTACGACGGACCTCTTCAATTTTGCTCTGTCCTCCCGGACTTGCCGAAGAAGCTCGAAGCGTTTGGAGGTGGAGATAGTTGGGACGTGTTGGTCCCGAGGCATAATCGGGTCGCCTCCATCGAGCCGGATGTGAAGATCTCCGACAATTATTATCTTGCTGGAGCGAGATGTTGTCGCTGCAGGCTTTGTACATTTGTGGCTACGATGTTGCCCCAATTGAGTAGGAGCGGCGCTAGTGACCCTGTCGTAGGCGCGACGTCGTTGTGGCGGCGACGCTTCCCCCGTTGTGCAAAAGCAATACCTTTGAGGGTGGCTGTAGCAGAATTTGCGTTGTTACGGCTGCAGCGCTGCCCCCGTTGAGCAGGGTCGATGTCGACAATAACTTGATTGACTGAGAAAACTCGGCCATTTGCTTGGGTAGAAGGTCGGACACCTTTGGCCGTTGCTTGGTGACCGAGCAAACTCGGCCGGTTGCTGAGACGAAGGGCTTGACACCCTAGGCCGCTGAAGAGTTGACCGAGAAGACCCGACTGGTTGATCGGACGGAGGGCCTAACACCCTTGTCCGTTGCAGAATTGGCCGAGCGAGCTCGGCCGGTTGTTGGAATAGAGGGCCTGACACCCCCGGTAATTACTTTCTTGACTGAGTGGACCCGGCCCGTTGCTGAAGCAGAGGGCCTGACACCCCCGGCAGTTGCTTTGTTGACTGAGCGGGCTTGACCAGTAGTTGGGGCCGAGGGCTGGGAACCCCCAACGGTTGTAGTGGCAGGTGTGGCTGAACTGGCTTCAGTCACAGGTACGACACCCAAAGAGAAGGGTGAACCGACGACCGCTAGGAAGTAGTCGAAGACGATGGGGATTGCTAGGTATCCGAACCTAGCGTGGTTGACGACAACCTGGGGTCTATACGTGACGGCTGCCATTGTCCTCTCGCTGCTACTGTTGGTGGTGGTGCGTAGCATGAATGAAGCGGCGTGCGAATGCACAAAGAGCCCTCAAGTGAGCAAAGAAATGCCCTCCTCTTCCCGTCCTGTAAGAGGAAGAGGGGCAATCAGAACCCTAAAGGAGGTTTGGAGATTTCTTTGATAGAAAGAAGAAAGGCGGGAAAGGTTCCACCGGCGTGCCAGTCTATTGGCATCACAGAATATTTTCTCTTGAAAGAAATGGATGGTAATGAGGATTGCACACATAGGGGCTGTATGAATAGCCTGTATAGAGTTTATTCTGTGGGTGCGCGTCGTATCAGACGATTTGGGTTCGAGTGCTGAACCTTTTCCCACTGATCGCAGTCAGTGTTGATTTACATCGGCCTAACGTCCGAACACCTTTGTTTAACTGTCAAAGAAATCTTAAGGTCCCCTACATAGGTTCTGATGCTGAGGCAGGCTCACTTGCACGGCTCACAGTTACTTCTCATTCACCACCGAAGAAATTAGGGTTTCGTCAAAGGCCACCAGGTTGGGCGAGAAACCTTGTAATTTGAGGATATAATTGCAACTTTGCAGAAGCCGTAGGCGTTTGTTGAGTGTTGGGAGAATTTTCTAGACTCCAGGGATATTTGGACAATTCCAGATTTCCAGGGGTATTTTGGTAATTTTACTAGGCTAGGGCACTTCTGGAATTTTTAGGTTGGAGAGAAGGTAGGGTGAATCTCTGACTCCTCGAAGCACTGAGGCCATTTTCGGAGAGTTTTGAAGGCTTCTAGGCCAGTTTTAGGTAACAAGGATATTTTGGTAATTTTTCTAGACTCCAAGTTGACTTAGGTTTGAGGAGTCCATAAGTGGAAGGAGCAACAAGGGACTTCATAGAAGGCGCACGTGTGTTGATTCGCAAAGGGAGGGATATGTACACAATTTCCCGAAAGTCGGGGTTCTCTTATAAATTTTCTTGACCGGCACACATAAAAAAATAATTGAGTACATTTATGATCCAAGTGAGTACAAAGGTTGTCGGTAAGTTATTGACTGTACATAAGAGGTCTCCGCACTGACACGGGACGTAGGGGCATTGCCCTAATTACAAAAGTTTGCAGGGTAAAATTGTAAATAACAGGATTTGTATTTCTCGTAGTCTCAGAAAGGGCGTTTGCATAATTCTCCCATTATATGGGTGGAACTATGTAATTTAGCCGTCCCGGGTGCGTAGAAAATTACAAACATAGCCCGCAGAGGGACATAATTACAAATATAGCCCTCAGGGGCATAAACACAATGCTCGGGGTATCACCTACCCTTATTGGGTCAAAAACAACGAACAAGGCTTCTTGCTTCTCTTCTTCCCTCTCCGTCTATGTAGATCGTCCATGTGTAGATTTCTCGTCTCGTAGATGTGTAGATGTCTCCTTTTGGACCCTTGGGGGTCTATTTATAGAAGTTGGAGGGCCACCCGGAGTTGATTTAACTCGTACGGGGTGGACGGGATGAAAATGACCCCCGGGGGGTCCCATTTTTCTGTTCCGAGAGAGAGAGAGAGCAGGGCAATGGGGTTGATGGACCTCGGGCGTGGTCCAACCGCACTGAGGTCAAGTGACCTCGGGTGGGTTGGACCGCCCCGAGGGCCGGGTAGGTCTGTCCGTGGTTGCTTGACCCCGGGCAGGTTCCTGCTGGGTTCATTTGCCCCCGGAGGGCCTGATGTGGGCCCCCTAAACCCCTGTTGGCCCATTCAGTGGGCTACCTTTGCCATTAAGCCTGCATATTAATGAGGGAGGTGACAATCGCCTCATAGTCACCATTGGCCAAGGAGGTGACCGGAAACCGGGGGGGGGGGGGGGGAGAAAAGTGAGGTGACCACACTCCCATCCCATCTCAGATGAGTCTCAAATTGGCTTCACCCCGAATGAGTGTAAGTTAACCTGGTCTTCAGTCCACTCCGGACAAGTTGCACTCCGGACAGGTTGCAACCCACCCCAGACAGGTTCTTCTCACCCCGGATGGGTCTTCACCTTGGACAGGTCAGGTCCTCCTCTGGTAGGGTGCTTCACCCCGGATAGGTCAGGTCCTCCTCTGGCAGGGTGCTTCACCTCGGAAAGGTTGTTCACCCCGAGCCTGTTGGGTCACCTTGACAGGTTTCTGGTAGACTGGGTCACCCCGGACAACAAGTTATTACAGATGGGTGGTTCAGTCACCCCCTTCAAAGCACCCTCGGAAAGTTCTAGTCACCCTTTTCTGTAGTGGTGAGCTTAAGTAGTAGTTCACCTTACATGCTTTGACTTCCTGCTCGAGGAAAGGATGGGGGATTATCTCGGGGTGATTTATTTTTGTAGGCAAATTTTTTTGCTTTCAACAGACATCCAGGAAGATAAAATGAATTAAGAACCATTCGGTTAAAGTTCTATGAATCAAACCTATAGAAGCCAATGTGCACAACTAAGAAATATGACTACCGCCAGTGCGAATACATAATGAGCTGTAAATGGCACAACAATCTGGAAGAGAAAAATAACTTGAAAAATTATGTAACAGATCGGAGGACATAATTAAACCGGGGGAAAAAAATCGGACAATTCTAAACTGAACCGGAGGGGGGGAAAATCGGATAATTGTAACTGAACCGGAGGAAAAAAATCGGACAATTCTAACTGAAGTGGAAAACATATAACTGAACCGGAGGGGGGGAAAATCGGATAATTGTAACTGAACCGGAGGAAAAAAATCAGACAATTCTAACTGAATCGGAGGACACATAACTGAACTGGAGGAAAAAAATCGGACAATTCTAGCTGAACTGGAGAAAAAAAATCGAACAATTCTAATTGAAGTGGAGGACACATAACTGAACCAAAGGGGGGGAAAACCGGACAATTATAACTGAACTGGAGAAAAAAAATTTGGATAATTGTAATTCAATCGGAAGAAAAAAATCAGACAATTCTTTTATAGTATATGGTATAGATTTTTGTTCTTTTTTACTCTGTGAATCTTAGATCTGAAGGTATGCTTTATCTCAACTCGGGATATGGGATACAATATTATATGTACATTAGATGAGGCATGCGCGGTGGAGGTGCGACTCTGGCTTGTTGTTCATTTTTATGCCATATGAATCTAAGGGTGTTTTTTGCCATTAGTATTTAAGGTCTTTTTTATTCATCCTACATCGTAAGCTAAAGTATCTTAAACTCTGATTTAAATGTACAGTGTAATCTACATGAGAAAAAGAATGTGTGCTAAAAGAGCAGCTGTGTTCTTTTTTCAGCTTGTAATTTCCGTTCTCTGCCCTAGCTTTCTGTTTGCAATATCTTGTATTTTTTAATTACAAAGTATATATGTGCTTCACTTGTCTTGTAAAACTTTTGTTGCATTTTTGTTTATTACAGTTATTCACGGGTCATCAAGGTACCCATATCCTGGAACGCTCTTGTCAAATTAGTCACTTGGTTTTATTCTGGTGAGCTACCAAGACTTGAATTCCAATGTGCATGGAACAACATGGAGTCGGAGCAGCAATTCAAGGAGCTCCTTGTGTATGTGGAGCTCTCGTGGCTAGCAGAATTCTGGTGCTTGGATGATGTTCACAAGGCAAGCTTGGGGGTAGTTGCCACATGTTTTGGTACAAGTAAAAATTTTCCTTTGAAGGTCGTGGAATTCGCTCTCAATCTTGGTCAGAGCGAAATAGTTGAGGCTGCTATTAATTCCCTGGCCCCGCTGTATCCCCGGATGAGGGATGCTGGAGATCTCGAGGGTGTCGGTGAGGAGGTGGTTCAGATGCTGCAATCAGAGTACGCCCACCATTCGCAGGGAAGCCACCGGTTGTGTTATTGAGCATCATCAATCTCTTGGATGCTGGCTGAGAGAGCTAAGGTGAACTTCCAGAGACAGCATCAATAATTGGTAAGTTGGTCATCGATTCACGACTCCCCAATTTGTTTTCCAACTAGAAAGGGTAGTAGTGGTGGTAGAGGAGAAGAAGAAGAAGAATGCAAAGGGTAAAAAATGCGTTCTCACAGTTTTGTACAATAATTGTGAGTGTCTGATACAGTAACGTTACTGAGCTTGTTTACTTGGTCAGAAATGAAAAAAAGAGGATGTTGTGTAGCCGTAGGTGGCAAATTGAGTTTAGCAACGTAGGCTGTATGTATAGATAGTCCTTGAGATGGTCTGTCTGATACCTCGTTGATACGAGACTGGGGACACCCTCCTCCTCCTCCTCCTCCTCCTTTTGTTTTGTTTTGTTTTCTTCCTTCCCAGCAAAGAGATATCTCTTGAGTGAGATGTGGCGACATAGTTGTTTGAGAGGGAGAGCTCCGTGGCCCCTTTCTCAAGAACTCAAAACTATTTGAAGCGTCCTTTCAACAATGTATGCAAGTGTGCCGGCCATCTCATACATATCCCAAAATATGTAGAGACCTGCTGCAGTGCAACGGTGGTCTTCTTCTTAAGATAGATGTGCCGAGGGTATTTGCTCGTCACGCAAACGGCATGGGGTTCGTAACATAGTACTCCTCTCTTTTTAAAGGTCTCAATGGGCTGGGCTCAAGTCTGCCTGCCTGCCTGCTGCCAGGCCTAGACGTGGACTCGGGCGGCTTATAAGCTTGGCCCAGATTGGAATGGTAGTTTAGAAAGGCTCCTTGCACCGGCCGGCGCACACTCAGGGTGTGTGCAATGTTTTATTTCTTTTTTTTTTTTTTTTGGAAAATTTTTTTGAGTGGTCTTCGAAATATCTTAATTTTAACTCGGGGTGTAAGTCACGTCGCTCTTGGACTATCCATAAAGAAATAAATAAAAGAAACCCGATTGAACGAATGAATGAATAATGTTGGGTTTATTTTTTAAAAATTGATCTTTTTTTTTAAAGATAATCTGATGATCGCGCAACCCGCACTCCAAGTGAGTGAGGGTAACTTAAAGGAGTCATTTTTTTTAAAGAAAAAAGAGATTTAAAAATAAACATTACGTATTCGGGGTGGTGTGCAGCGAGTCTTTTCTCACAGCAGTTACATTACGATGGCCCACAAAACTCTCCAGTCCCCAAGAAAAGTATGCCTTCAGTCTCCTAGCGTGTTGTGTGTCAAATATCCTGGATTTTGATTAGCTTTAACCCCCAAGAGCCCAGATCGTCTTCAGTATTTATTTGAGACAAATTAAGTAGGATCCCGCTTTAGAGACCTTTGGTCGTTGGGCTGGTTACTCAACACAATCATGTAACTGTCGTCTCATCTTTGTTTGTGCCATCAACTTGGGTAGGAAAACTCTGAGCTCCTGAACAGGTCAAAGTAGTACGTAGTCCCATCCTCATTTTGACCCTTTTACATTAAATAATAAAAAAATTATCGTTAACCTTGATAGTCTACTCACATCTTTATCTTCATCCTTAGACATTATTATAAATGGACAGATAAATTGCAAATGATCAGATAATATTGCCATCGTATACAAAAATTTCTTGTGTTTCCTCATTACATCAGATTATCCAGTGGCACGCACCCTTGGTTTCCATCTCCAGAGTGGAATGGTCTAGAGATTTTGAGCAGGATTAATGTGGCCATCGACATCGTAAATGATTACAGCTGTTCGGAGTGCACGTGACATCCATGACATGTATGTTGCTAGGGTTGTCAATGGGTCGGGTTGGTCTTATTTTGGGTCGGGCCGTTGGACTTGTAGAGACGAGAAAATGGTCTCTCAAATTCCGTACCATACTTTTAATATTTATTTATTGGGGAAGATCGTCTGGCCACTCGTGGAAGCTAGTAAACACCAGAGAAATGGCGTCAGAAGGAGTCCTGGGCGTTATTCCAGGGCACAACTCTCCGATGCTTAAGTCAGAATCTCACTGAGAGGGAAATAAGAGGAATTGGAGAAGAGAGAGGGATGAGAGTCGACTGGTCGAGTCTGGAGTGGTGGTCGGGCCTCTGAAGGAGTGCTTGCCCTATATGGCGAATGCCCAGAAGACGTCTGCGGGCCGGAAGAGTGCCCAGAAGTAGATCGGAACTCCCCCTTGAACGGTGAGAGGGCCTTCTGACCGTAGCAAAACGTGGAGTAGATTGACTCTATGTAACGCCCTGGAATTTTCTAAGATTTTTTAGGAATTAAAAATAATTATTTATCATTTAAAAAGACTTAATAGGCCATTAAACAAATTATGGGTTAATTAATTAAATTTAAAAGTCCAGTTACTAATTAGAATAATAGGCCAACTTTAAATAAGCCATAGACCCAATTTTGAAACTTTTTGGCTCAAGCCCACTTCTAGAGACGTAACTAAGGCTATTTACGGATTAAAATTGATAAATAGGCTAATTATGGGATAAATAGCAGATAAATAGAAAAATCTGAAATTTTCGGATAAAGTGCCAGAAGATGGTCTATCGCGAGACCGCGTTATGATAGAAGCAGTCCAGAGGCGACCGCATTTTGCTTTCATAAACAGGAGTTGATAATCATGGGAAAGATTGGATTTTTATCCATCCAATTGCCAAGAAAAGGTGTGCTCTGGCATGTAAACCTATCTAGGACTCTTGAGGGATCGCATTGATGTCCTATAGGACTCCTATTTTGACCTAATCCCTCAGCCCTAGGTCATTCTCTATAAATAGGGCCCAGGATCGACCTGCGCGAACACTCGTTTTGGCTCGAGTGGTTCGACGGTAAGATTATGTTATTTCATGTCAGTCTTTTACTTTTCATTCCCTTTAGTATTGCCTAACTTCCCTCTAAATTTCATGTTAGGAGATCAAGCCGTTGAGGAGTTAGAGGATTTGTAAGTAGTTGTTTCTCTACAGGACACACAGGAACAAGCGTGTCCATCCAACAAAGACTCGAGGTTTAGGGACCTTAGCAGAGGTAATTTCTGTTGAGTCGATGGTATGCTTTGATACCAAGTGATGTTGGTACAGATCTGGATTCAAAGGGGGAGTGAATGAATCCCCTTTAATTATTTAGGCAAATTTAAAAATCTAAGCTGCAGATATGAATCCCCTTTAACTATTTCAGAATTATCTATGATACGCAACGCTGTCACGTAGATGATGATTTGGAGCGAACCTAAACATTCATCTAAATGCGCATCACAAGAACAATCAACCACACTGGACAAAGGATTTTTAGGTGGTTCGATCCTCCAGACCTACATCCACTCCACACTCAACCCGAGTGTGACTTCTGCTGATACACAGCTTAAACCGCTGGGTCTCACAACTTGCCTACAACCGCTGGGCATTACAGCTTAGCCTCCACTGGGCAATACAGCTTAGCCTCCGCTGATTCACAGCTTCAAATCGCTGGGCCTTACAGCTTTGCCTCCGCTGATTACACAGCTTATAAACGGAGTGTAAAAATAAAAAAATAAGAAAAAAATCATCCACTGAAATCTGGAAATTGAAAGCTCAGAATGTAGCTCACTAAGAGCAATGTTGCTTAGATTTGATTAGGATGCTATGGGTCTTCTTCTTCCTTAGATCTCACTACTGCACCTTTCTTCTTCTTAACTCACACTGATGGCTGGAATTTCACTTACAGACTACGGCTAACTTTTCTCACGATCTCTGCTCTCAACATTCTCTCTGACTCTTCTCTTCTCTCTCTGCTTCTGACTTCACTATCTCTGTCTTTTTATCTGCCTTGCTTTTTCTCTCTGACTCTCATATGTTCAGAACTAAGCGATCAGCCCTCCTTTTATAAGCGTCAGGAGATGGGCGCGTGGTCGCCACAATTCCCGCCCAAATTTCATGCCATATTTGATCTAGACCTTTCCACGTGTCACCATTACTACGCTTTTACTTTCCATGTGGCAGGATCGTCTGTTATAAGCCTTACCTTGGATCACGTGCCATTCGCTTGGTACTTAAGCTCCACGTGAGATAAGTCGTATGTTGCTCCGTAGATGCTCGACCATATGGCTGACCTGGCAATAACATAGGCAAAGTGTTAAGTGTTTGATAGATTGTGTTGACTTGGTGCTTCAGAATTCATGAGCACAAGTGAATCAATTAAACCACCATATACACACGTATTGGCCTTAAAATTAGATGAGAGACGTGTACACATTACAGTTCATATTAACCAAATAAAACCATGCAAGACATTTTTGTGAATATGGGCATGAGATCATTACTAACATCGACCCTAAATGAGAAGTGCAAGAGCTTAGCACAGACTTTAACCTAAGTCATAGCTGGCTAGCATAGACCTAGTACTCAAGGCATGGTCTTCTAACACAGACCTTATGAGCAGTCTAGTTTGACATTAGATATGACAGACTCAGACCCTAACATGCACCTAAAGCAACTAGCATAGACCTGAGTTCAGTTGGCACCAACCTCAGTAGCTAGCATCGACCCTGGTATGCTCAACTAGCATCGATCTAAGTCATCCCTAAAACAAATATGCACAGACCTTACTGAAAGGTGCACAATCCTTGTGTGTGCGCAGGCAAAGTATGTACTGACTTGGTTATGCAAAAATGCTAAAGTGCACAGACCTTACAAGGCACAAGGAGAAATGTGCATCGACATTGTTTATGCACAAACAAAATGTGCATCGACCTAGTTTATGCACAGACCAGATATTGCATTGACCTTGTATAGCCCAAGGCAAAAATGCACAGACTTCACTATGCACGACTGCTACACTGTGTGCACAAACCTTGTACCGCACAAGGGCAAGTGTGCACCGACCTTGGAATGCACTATAGACAACATGCACCGACCTTAGGTCAAATATAGACTAGAATGTGCAGAAAAACAAAGAATGCACTGACCCTGTTAAGCAAGACATGATGTGCTAACACAGACTTGGATGCATGTCACTTCAAGGTAACATAGACCTTAATGCATGCTAACGTAGACCTTGAATGCAACGCACTTCAAGCTAACTTTGACCCTGATATGCAGAGCACTCCAACTAACATCGACCTTCAGTGTTTGGTAAAGCAAACTAACATAGACCTTCAATGCATATTAAGGTAGACTAACGTCGACCCTAGTATGCGTATGTGGTAACTAATGTAGACCTTACAGGTAAGGCTCATGCACTGACACAGACTAACTCAACACTAATGCACATGAATGCAGACTTAACGCATGTGTGAAAATTGATTATTTGACCAAGTGTATGACTTAATGCATGCGTTGACCAAGCGTTGACTTTATGATAACATCAACCAATCACATGAATAGTTAACACGTTCAAACACATATGAATCATGAATCATGATTATGCATGACACCACAGACATGATTCATAGTATCTCATTATCAAAACTAGGGTTCCAACATTCTCCCCCTTTTTGATTATGACAATACTATGAGTCATGTATGCTTTTTTCACAAAATCAATCATTCACCACAAGAATATGAACATTGTGGACAATCAGTCAACATGAACATTGTGGACAATCAGTCAACATCTCAAAAAGACATAACATGTTAAACTAAATGCTCATGCACATGCAGCTAATACCGTGTACATATGTGAAGATAATATATGTGCTCTTTAGGTTCTATTACATTAAAACATATCTCCCCACTTCTGGAAGAGGACATGACTCAAACATCTCTCCCCCTTTGTCATTATCAAAAAGAAACAAGGAGAGGGGGTAATACGAAAACAACAAACATGTTCCTTTGTCTACATGCCGCCCCCTTTAAATATCTGCAGGTGTATGGATGGAGACAGCCGGACTTCGGCCACGACCTCTTCTTGTGGCAATTGAGACAGCTCTATTAGTACTAGATTGCCCTCTGAGTGGTACAGCAGTCGCATAACCTTTAGGTAATAATTTGTTAACTTTGGTGCCAAGGGCAGCAAACTTTAGAGATAGCTTGTTATCAGTGGCAAGAACCTGATCATGCAGCTGTTTGATAGAAGCGGATACATCTTCAATCCAATCATGTATCATGTCAGTGGAACTGTCCAGCTGAACTGATTGTCTTTGAACAATGTCTGCCATAGAAGTGAAAGTACTGGTAGAATTAAAATGCTGGAGATTTGCTGTCAAATTCTGCACTTTTTCTTGAACAGAGTCAAGTTTACCATCCAGGTTGCCCAAGTGAGTGATACAAGATTGAACATCAGTTGAGATACTGACAACTTTAGCTGACAGAACTTGCTGCTCATGTAACATGATGCTCAGCTGATTTCTGATTCTCTGCTGATCTCTCTTAATCTCAAAAGAATGAGCAATGTTCTGACTTATCCTCAAGTATAACTCAGCTACATTCATTCTCAGATTAGACAATGTAGAACTAGCATGTTGACATACATCTGAAATTGAATTCAGAAATCTTTTCAACTGTTCATTAAATCTGTTTCTATCACTTAAGTACTTGTACCAGCTGCAATTAACAGTTTGCTCTAAATGAAGTAATCTTGCATCTTACTTTTCTACATCACTTTTTATTTGTTCAAGAGAAGCGTTTACCAATCTAAATTGAGTCATCATCAGATTGACTAAAGTGGGGTCAGACACTTGTGGAGCTGAACTTGAGGCTGCAGCTGTCTGTGAAATAGGCTGCTCTTCAGGTGATAGAGCAGGTTGAGCTTCCATACAGACAATAGCTCCATGAAATGTTCCATGAACTGGGCCAGTTTGAGATGATTCAGCCTGTGCAACTTGTTCCAATGCAGGCTCTTGCTCTTCTGTTTCTTGTTCCCGTTGATCTTCAAATTGCATATGCTCCTGTTCTGGCTGCTACTGTTGCTCCAAATGGGTTTGAATCTGTTCTATGAACTGGTTAATCTACTTGTCAAGATGCTGAAATATCTGATTACTAGCCAAAAAGTGTTCCTCCAGCTCATTCAAACTTTGTTCAATCTGAACATTGCTTTCCTCTTCTTGGAGATTGATTTGTTGCTCCTCCTCTAATTCCATATGACATTCTTCTTGAGCTACTTCTTCCTCTTGTTCTGCATTTTCTGTTTCCCTTTGCTCAATCTGCTGAATTAATTCTATAGAATCTATTTCTTGTTGATGCTGCTTTTCAGAAGCTAACATATCACCTTGCTCATTTCTCATGTCCTGTTCAATCATCGGAGGAAGTTTGTGTAGACTTTCTGCCACTATTTGTTTAGCTAGCATTGGCTGTTGCTCCCCCTGACTAGAAGCCTCCAGTATATTTTGTTCTTCTTCTTGCTCATTTACTGCCACTGGTGATTTCTCAACTATTTTATCAGCCATATTTGCAGCATGTACAACTTAGTTTTTAACTTTAAGAAATTATCAACAAAGTTCATATTGTAAATATTCATATTGGAAACCTTTTTGAACTCTTCATCTTTCAAAGGTACCTTGAACTTTCTAAAAATGGCAGTTAGATGGGCTGCATAAGGCAAATGATTCCTTACAAGTGCCCATGACCTTCATTATTATGCTAGGCAAATAGACTTTGATGTTCTTAAATATGCAGAACAAAATAAACCTTTGAGTTTCAGTCACTTTCCCTCTGCCACCATCCTGAGGGGTAACCATTGTGGTTAAAATGTGATGAACTAGTCTCTTCAAAGGTGTAGATTTGTTTGCATTAAAGTTCACTAATTTCGTCTGCCTGTTGTCTGTCAAATCACTAGACCTATCAGTCAGGACTGAAAATGCCTCAAACTCATCATAATCAAACTCTCCTTCTTCTGGAATTCTAAAAATATCATGAAGGACCTCCATTGTCAGCACAATCTTCACTCCCTTAACCCATGACTTAATCATGCATTTCTCAGGATTATACCTCATATTTTGATAAAATTCAGAAACCAAGTCAGGATAGTAATATCTATGCTTTCCCAAAAATTTCTTCCATTTCTGAAATTTAATTAACTCCATCAGACCAGGAAATCTATCAAACAACTTCTTATCATGAAAATCAATAAATCTTGGAAAGATGATTTTTTCTGAATCATTTGCAGACTTTTTCTTCCTGGGTTTGAGTGTACCTTTTTCAAACTGCTGAAATATCTTCCTCCTCGGAGGTAGTCTAGATGATGATACAGACATCTTTTCCATTTCCTTTTCTGTACTCTCTGTTTGCAAGGCCTATTCAGCATTTCTCTCTTGCTCATGTGATGACTTTCTTTTCTTCCCAGTTATACGACCATTTCCTTTTCACCACCAGTAGCCTCGGTTCCCATCTCAATGTACTTCCTCTTCATTTTCCTTTCTCTCCTTGAAGAAACTTTCTTTTCCCTCTGTGTTCCCTTGGAATCCAAGCTATGCTCCTTTGTCGCCATACTTCCGCAGATTCTTTGGCGGCCGGAGACGAGAGGATAGGGACAACTAGGAAGAATATGGTCCAAAAGGCAGAGTAGATAGTAGGTAGTGCCGAGGCAGGACCAATGATCCTCACAGAAGAATTTGGAGATAGGAAACTAGAGAAGCTGGAGAGGAGGTGACGTAGAGACGAGTTGGCTCTTTCCGGAAGAAATGTAGACGCTGTGAAAAGGGTTATGACGAAGATAGGGCTTTAAATGAAACACGGAGAGAGTAAAGTAGAAGCCTTATTAACTTTACAAATTTTTCAGATGAAATTACCAAACTACCCTTCTCTTATAACAAACTCTTTTTCATTTACACTTGAGAACCGTGACTTTCAGGATTTAAATCTGGATGCATACAAGCTCATTAATTAATCCTTTGATGCAAAAATATTGAAAATAAACCAAATTTACTAATGTACTCATTCAATCCATTAACCATTCATCTTACTCAACATTTTCATTAAACACATATGGTAAGAAAATATCCCTTATATTTAAAATAAAATGTTTAAAGTTTCTGAATCAACACAGAGTCAACCATATATATATGTTTTTTTTTAATTTTATTTTCTTGAACAGTCAGGTATCACCTATCTTTTGACGTAAGGGTACACGTTTACCAGACGCAGGTACCCATAGTTACTCAACAAGATGTACCAATTATGTCTCTGATCAAACACATCAGGAATGATTTACAGCATTTGTATGAAGGTACACGTTTTCCAAATGCCAGTACCCCCAGGTACTCGGTGAAACCAATCATATTGTTTTGACCATGTGAACAGAGATAACACTCTTCTTCATGACATGACCTCTAGATTTCATCTTTGTATAAGGTCAGTTTCTAAGAAAGATGTGCCATTGCTCTGCCATATATATTTTTAATTTTTATGATGTATTCCCTAGTTTATATCAGTTACTTTAAAATAATTTAGAATCAATCTAAGAAAATCACTTTCTACCAAACAATGTTCTATTACTCGTGATTTTCAGATTTCAGGTAAAGAATTGGACCTTTCCAATTTCAATATGGTTTAAAGACATTGTGACTGCAACTAAGGATAATCTTTGAACCACTAGGCTAGATTTAACTTCCTTCCAATCAATCAGCACTTAGTATGTAAAGATGAGAGTTTGTCTTCAGATCTAGGAGTTTTGAACCTCATCTTTTAAATGGTAAAAATTAAAAGATTTCAATGAGTACTCCCCCTGTGACCAAACATTATGACAGAGATATATGTGAGACAAATAACATTTGGGTTAAAGGAATTCAGACAGACTGGTCACAAAGCTGGTTACAGAAATGATCAAGGAGAAATGGCCATAAGAGTTTTAGAAGTAATGATGACAGATTTGCATAGACTCAAACCCATTCCAAGTTATGTCTCACAAACTTCAGAAAAATAAGATCCTTCAGCCTAGTAATTTCAAACAATCTGAACATATTTTCTGACAAATCAGTAGACTAGCTTATCTAACAGCAGGTAAATTCTATTTCTCATACCAATCACAATTCAGATAACAATCAGAAACAACTTTTCAACAACTGACATACCTTTCCAAATTTAATGAATTCAGCAGATCAATAGTTCAGTTGTAGATAAAATCACCCTTTCAACAGATGACATAATCTATTTCTCATAGCAATTATAGTCCAAACATCAAATGAGATCACCAAATCAGCAAATTAGATCAACCTTGTAGCAGAAAAATTGAACCTTCCATTTTCTCATAACAGAATAATATCTCAATCAGCCTTAACTAGATATCATCTCACATTCATCAGCAGGTTCAGACAATTCAAAAATTCTGACAGATTATGCTCAGCTCCCCCTCAATAAATGCAGGAATATCAACTTACAGATAAAATCTCACAATGTACACAGTAATGCATCTACATGAATGCAAATTTATTTCTAAATGCAACTTGACCCCCGGTACATGGCGGAGGTTTTCCTCTACGCATGATGTGGGTCTCCAGACAGGCATAACCTGCCCTTCTCCCAGCGGACCATTTTATATACCATAGGGTCATGCATGAATATGCAATAAATCAAGAATGACTAATCATGAATGGAAACTTAGAATGACAGGTCTCATGTGAAGTTTGTATGTAGCAGGTAATTAGCATGAATTGCTCAGAGTAATATATCATCAGATAACATAATGATTCAAACCAGTCACATGCAAAAACTCCACAGAAACTTTTATTTGGACAGTCACAACATAAAAATAGAAAGATTAAACCACTAACCTTGTGCGCCCCATTTCATTCAACTTTAATTTTATTTTATTCTACAGGGACACACCTGCATCCAAAGAATTATTTGAAAAACCTTGGAGCCCAAGGATTCTTGGGTCCAGCATGATTATTCCAGCCACTTATCCAATAGCATTGAGTAATAGTGTGGCCTAATTTTCCACATTGATTACATATAGGAGATTTATGCATGAAAACAGAATTGTGAGCTCTCCTAGGTGCAATTTTTTTCATGTGGACAGAATTATTTGCATTGTTTTTCAACATCCAACAATCAAATTTATCATGACCAAGCTTTCCACAGTTAAAACACATAACCTTCTGAATTTCAGATTTTCTAGCATGCTTATATACATGACTATTTTGAACAAAATTTTCCTGTTTCATTAAATTGCAATCATGCATATAATGACCCCTTTTTCCACAGTAGAAGCATACATCAGAAATATTTTTAACAGAAATTTTCACATATTTATTTTTAACTATTTTCTCATGATTACATGCATCTAATTCATCTTTTCTTAAAATCATGCAATCATCCATGACATGCCCTTTTTTACCACAATAATGACATATATTCAATCTATCATGAGCATATAATTTATTCATGATATGTGCAAGTGGATGCGTATGAGAATTATGAACAACATGCACTGAATTAACATAATCATTCACAGATGAATCATTCTTATTCCTTTTTTGTTTGTCATTCTTTTTTAGATTTTTAGTTTTATTTTCTATTATCTGAGCAGTAAAATGAAAAACAGTTGAACCGGAGGGTTTCTCTTTTTTTGAGCTTTTAACAAAAATAGTTTTCAGATTACTTCCATCAACCTTCTTATTTACTAGATTGTAACCCAGTCTCTCTCTTTGAAAATTCACATTGGCTCCAAGTAATTTATTCAAATTATCCTTACCTTTGATAAATTTTGATAATGAATTTTTCAGATCTTCAATTTCAGAATTTAGAGAAACAATGCTGGCTTCATACTTAGATAGCTCAGATTCACATAAAATTATTTATTGTTGCAAAGCATCATTTAAACTTTTCAATGTTTCATTTTCCCGTTGAAGCTTTATTTCATTGTTTGTTTCCTTTTCCTTTAAAATTGATTTTCTTTTTTCAAATGCCAGCCATCTTTCTGATAAGACAGTATTAAGAACCATCAACTTTTTATTCTGTCCTTTCAGCTCTTCATTCTCTAATTTTAGTTTTTCAGATTCTTCATTGTTTCCCATGGAATCCAGCTTTTTACTCATCTCTTCTTCATTCCTTTCAAGTTCTTTTTTACTGTTTAACAGATCTTCATTCCCTTCCCTTAAGGATTCAATTAACTTTTGTTGCCAAATCAGATCAGATTGTATGCTAGCATTCAATTTATTCAGAGATGAACACTTCTCACAAGAATCTTCTCTCTTCTTCATTTCAAATTTCAGATTTTTATTTTCAGCTTTTAGACGTGTGACTTCAGTAATTTTTTCTTTTCTTAATTTCTTTTTTTCTGACTTTATTTTTTCATATTTCTCAAGCAAGTTTTCATGCATTGCAACTAAATCTTCAAAACTAATGTCATCAATTTTAGAATTTACCTGTAAGGATGAATCCTCGATCTGATCACAGATGTGATCTCTGGCCATCAAACATTTCACCTTATCTTTACACGGACTTGCTGATATCCTGTTTATTATCTCTACTGCACTTCTGCACTCAGTAATAAATGGAAAATAATTAGCATCTATCGCCCTTCTGGTTAGATCTAGGGCCTTTTGATTTTCAACAAATTTCAGTCTGTCTGAAGCTCTCCATTGGAATTTGTCCTCTGGAACTTCATACGGACTGTGTGCAATGAGTATCCATAGATTAGAATTAATATGCATTACATAATCTCTAAATCGATCAAACCAGACACAAAAATCAAGGCCAGTATATTGAGGAATTTTAGCCATGAATGACAATCGAATCAGATCGGACCAGAAACAGCAGTAAAAAAATAGATGAAACCAGATCGCACCAAAAATAAATGCAGGAACAGATCTGCAGGTCGTTGGACCTTCTGTGCAAACACCCGCTCTGATACCAATTGTTGAGTTGATGGTATGCTATGATACCAAATGATGTTGGTACAGATCTGGATTCAGAGAGAGGGTGAATGAATCCCCTTTAACTATTTAGGCAAATTTAAAAATCTAAGCTGCAGATATTAAGCCATGCGAAATTAGTCTAACTATTTCAGAATTATTGTGGACGCACTTTTTTCACTAGGTTGTTCTCACGTTTGTTTATTCGTTTATTGAGTGCGTGGGCGTGCCAGTCACCGGAGTGACGATTTATTCGGGCTCCGAAGAGCCCATGGTGCGCTCGATCTGACTTCGTCAGACGATTGTGTGGTTCGTGTCGGGACCGAATCCCGTCGCACCATGAAGGTCACGACGTCATTTACATCCCCCATACGAGGGAATATCCTTGATTGATTGCCGAAATTAGAGGCCCCACGGCCGAAAAGAGTAATACTAATTATGCGAGAGAGATAGGAATAGGTCACACTGGAAGTTGCATTAAGGCCATAAACTGTCGACCGTGTCGGCCACTCGTAGACCTTTTCGTATTCGGACACAGGTCCGTCGCAGAGTCACGATGAGAAAACCAAGGTAGATCCCTTCAAATGTCTGCCGAGCATGCGGCAATTTTAATGAAGATTCGGAAGGTATCCGGAACGAGAAAATAAATCCGGTCCGATTAGGATGTCGGCCCGAGGTTGGATCAAAGCCTGGCCATATCGGGGTAACTCCCGAGACTCGGGCTCGACCTGAAAGGGCGGCGTCGTTATTCCCTTTTGCCCCGGGTCACGGGGAGAGATGGGGAGGCTGCGGCGTAGGCCTTAGCGTCTTTTATCTGGGGTTTTCTTAGTTATACCTTCTGGGATTTCTGATTCGATGTTTACTATTTGTTCGTGCCTTTGTCCGGGATGATTTTTTTCTTTACCCATAATTATTCTTATTGTTATCATTGGTTTGTTATTTATATATATTTTTTATTACCCCTCCCGCCTCTTTTACTGTGATTAGCATTGCGCATTCGGGGTCCTTTGATTAGTGTAATTTTTATTAATTTATTTGCTATTGTTAATGCCCTTATCAGGCTGTATATGTGTATATGTATAGTGTGCCGGCGAAGGGAAAAGCAGGAGTGTACCGCTGAGGGCAGAGAGCGTGCCGCTGGGAGGCTAAAAGGGGCGTACCGCTGGAGGCCAAAGGAGCGTACCGCTGGGGTTCAAGGGAGTGTACCGCTGAAGGTTTAAAGGGGTGTACCGCTGAAGGGGTTAGGCGAGTGTGCCGCTGAGAGGTGAGAGAAGTGTGCCGGCTAAGGGGCCAATCAGAATGTGGGGGTGGGTATGAAGTCTGTACGTTCCCCAGGCTCGAAGTCTATACGTTGCCAAGCCCAAAGTCTGTACGTTGTAACGTGAAGTCTGTACGTTGGCTGGCCCAAAGTCTATACATCGGCCAAGTCTATACGCTGCAACATGAAGTCTGTACGTTGGCTGGCCCAAAGTCTATACATCGGCCAAGTCTATACGCTGCAACGTGAAGTCTGTACGTTGGCTGGCCCAAAGTCTATACATCGGCCAAGTCTATACGCCGCAACGTGAAGTCTGTACGTTGGCTGGCCCAAAGTCTATACATCGGCCAAGTCTATACATCGGCCAACCCCAAGTCTATACGCTGCAACGTGAAGTCTATACGTTGGCTGGCCCAAAGTCTATACATCGGCCAAGTCTATACATCAGCCAACCCCAAGTCTATACGCTGCAACGTGAAGTCTGTACATTGCCCCTTTGATCGCAGCTCGAAGTCTATACGTTGCCAAGCCCAAAGTCTGTACGTTGTAACGTGAAGTCTGTACATTGGCTGGCCCAAAGTCTATACATCGGATCCCGTTGAGGCGGTGGCTGAAGGTGTACCGGCGAAGGGAGGGAGCGTGCCGCTGAAAGGGTCAAGGAAAGTGTGCCGCTGAAGGCCAATGGGAGCATGCCGCTGAGGGCCAATAGAAGCGTGCCGCTGAAGGCCAATCTGGGGCGTGATGGTGGAGGTTCGATCAGTTTTCGATTATTTATTTTAAGGCTTTTCTTTTCTTCTTATCTTAATTTTCGTGTAGTTTTATACAAAATTCCTCCCTTTGTCCGTTCTCTTTGTTCGGTTCGGTCTCTTTTCTAGCAGGTCGGACGTTCGGGCTGCCGGGTGGTTAATTAGTTCGGTTCAGTTCTCGTTGTGGTGCCGGCAGTGGTTTGATGAGTTGGAAGGTTCCATTAATTATCCCACTCATTTATTGCTTCCTTTTGCCTCTTTTAATGTCTTGTTATTCTCTTACAAAAAATTCGGCAGCATCTCCCCTTAACCCGGGGCGTAAGGGAGATAAAGGGAAAGCGCCCACGTGGAGTGGCGGAACCCGACAACTAGAGGCGGGCCCCCGGGGGAGCAACACCTTTGTAGAGCCTCGGAAAACATGAAGGAGAGGGTTCGGGGAGCGAGGCCAAGGAGTGAGCTGCTGAGGGACTGAAGGGTGTGCCGCTGAAGGCTGAACAGGGGGTGTGCCGCTGAGGGCTGAACAGGGTGTGCCGCTGAGGGCTGAACAGAGTGTGCCGCTGAGGGCCCAGAAGGGTGTGCCGCTGAGGGCTGAACAGGGTGTGCCGCTGAGGGCCCAGAAGGGTGTGCCGCTGAGGGCTGAACAGGGTGTGCCGCTGAGGGCTGGACAGGGTGTGCCGCTTTGGGCCCAGAAGGGTGTGCCGCTGAGGGCTGAACAGGGTGTGCCGCTGAGGGATGAATAGGGTGTGCCGCAGAGGGCCCAGAAGGGTGTGCCGCTGAGAGAGTTGTGGACGCACTTTTTTCACTTGGTTGTTCTCTCGTTTGTTTATTCGTTTATTGAGTGCGTGGGCGTGCCAGTCACCAGAGTGACGATTTATTCGGGCTCCGAAGAGCCCAAGGTGCGTTCGATCTGACTTCGTCAGACGATTGTGTGGTTCTTGTCGGGACCGAATCCCGTCGCACCATGAAGGTCACGACGTCATTTACATCCCCCATACGAGGGAATACCCTTGATTGATTGCCGAAATTAGAGGCCCCGCGGCCGAAAAGAGTAATACTAATTATACGAGAGAGATAGGAATAGGTCACACTGGAAGTTGCATTAAGGCCATAAACTGTCGGCCGTGTCGGCCACTCGTAGACCTTTTCGTATTCGGACACAGGTCCGTCGCAGAGTCACGATGAGAAAACCGAGGTAGATCCCTTCAAATGTCTGCCGAGCATGCGGCAATTTTAATGAAGATTCGGAAGGTATCCGGAACGAGAAAATAAATCCGGTCTGATTAGGATGTCGGCCCGAGGTTGGATCAAAGCCTGGCCATATCGGGGTAACTCCCGAGACTCGGGCTCGACCTGAAAGGGCGGCGTCGTTATTCCCTTTTGCCCCGGGTCACGGGGAGAGATGGGGAGGCTGCGGCGTAGGCCTTAGCGTCTTTTATCTGGGGTTTTCTTAGTTATATCTTCTGGGATTTCTGATTCGATGTTTACTGTTTGTTCGTGCCTTTGTCCGGGATGATTTTTTTCTTTACCCATAATTATTCTTATTGTTATCATTGGTTTGTTATTTATATTTTTTTTATTACCCCTCCCGCCTCTTTTACTGTGATTAGCATTGCGCATTCGGGGTCCTTTGATTAGTGTAATTTTTATTAATTTATTTGCTATTGTTAATGCCCTTATCAGGCTGTATATGTGTATATGTATAGTGTGCCGGCGAAGGGAAAAGTGGGAGTGTACCGCTGAGGGCAGAGAGCGTGCCGCTGGGAGGCTAAAAGGGGCGTACCGCTGGAGGCCAAAGGAGCGTACCGCTGGGGTTCAAGGGAGTGTACCGCTGAAGGTTTAAAGGGGTGTACCGCTGAAGGGGTTAGGCGAGTGTGCCGCTGAGAGGTGAGAGAAGTGTGCCGGCTAAGGGGCCAATCAGAACGTGGGGGTGGGTATGAAGTCTGTACGTTCCCCAGGCTCGAAGTCTATACGTTGCCAAGCCCAAAGTCTGTACGTTGTAACGTGAAGTCTGTACGTTGGCTGGCCCAAAGTCTATACATCGGCCAAGTCTATACGCTGCAACATGAAGTCTGTACGTTGGCTGGCCCAAAGTCTATACATCGGCCAAGTCTATACGCCGCAACGTGAAGTCTGTACGTTGGCTGGCCCAAAGTCTATACATCGGATCCCGTTGAGGCGGTGGCTGAAGGTGTACCGGCGAAGGGAGGGAGCGTGCCGCTGAAAGGGTCAAGGAAAGTGTGCCGCTGAAGGCCAATGGGAGCGTGCCGCTGAGGGCCAATAGAAGCGTGCCGCTGAAGGCCAATCTGGGGCGTGATGGTGGAGGTTCGATCAGTTTTCGATTATTTGTTTTAAGGCTTTTCTTTTCTTCTTATCTTAATTTTCGTGTAGTTTTATGCAAAATTCCTCCCTTTGTCCGTTCTCTTTGTTCGGTTCGGTCTCTTTTCTAGCGGGTCGGACGTTCGGGCTGCCGGGTGGTTAATTAGTTCGGTTCAGTTCTCGTTGTGGTGCCGGAAGTGGTTTGATGAGTTGGAAGGTTCCATTAATTATCCCACTCGTTTATTGCTTCCTTTTGCCTCTTTTAATGTCTTGTTATTCTCTTACAAAAAATTCGGCAGCATCTCCCCTTAACCCGGGGCGTAAGGGAGATAAAGGGAACGCGCCCACGTGGAGTGGCGGAACCCGACAACTGGAGGTGGGCCCCCGGGGGAGCAACACCTTTATAGAGCCTCGAAAAACATGAAGGAGAGGGTTCGGTGAGCGAGGCCAAGGAGTGAGCTGCTGAGGGACTGAAGGGTGTGCCGCTGAAGGTTGAACAGGGGGTGTGCCGCTGAGGGCTGAACAGGGTGTGCCGCTGAGGGCTGAACAGAGTGTGCCGCTGAGGGCCCAGAAGGGTGTGCCGCTGAGGGCTGAACAGGGTGTGCCGCTTAGGGCTGGACAGGGTGTGCCGCTGAGGGCCCAGAAGGGTGTGCCGCTGAGGGCTGAACTGGGTGTGCCGCTGAGGGCTGAACAGGGTGTGCCGCTGAGGGCTGAACAGGGTGTGCCGCTGAGGGCTTGAAAGAGCTGAATGTATAGGCTGGGAGACTTAATGGCTGTTCAGGAGAAGAAGAAGAAAAGAGGGGGGGGCTTCAAGGCCGGGAGTGGTTTACTGGTAACTGGGTAATCGGGAAGAAAGTAAGGGTCTCTCCCTCCCGTGAGGGGGCAAAGAACCCGGGAGACTAAGGATCATAGGGGAAGGATCACATCACCACGAAGACTCCAAAAACGCCGCAGAAGAGAAAATGAACAAAACACCATGCATTATGAAGGTGGGAGCAAACCAATAGAAAAGACAGGAGAGGCCCAGGAAGGTTGGTTTTTCATTCATGGGGGGGGGGGGCAAAGGCCATGGCCCTATATGCATATTACAAAAGCAAATAGGAATGCCCAGGATGAGACCGTGGACAAGGGGAAAAACCCAAAGAAAAATAGAACATGAAAGGGGGAGACGGAATACAAGACGGCAGGAAGCGTTAGGGGCTTGGACGCCGGCCATTGCCCCCAACTCTCTCCCCTATTACATCAAGCTATCTCTCCCTTACTCTAGCTTCTTTCCGGTGGTCGTCGGAGGGGGCTCACGTCGGGAGGGCCTCCCCTTCTCTTCTCTCCTCTCCTCTTTCTCCTATGTCTCTCTTCTTCTGCCCGAGCTCTCTCTTTCTATCTGTCTTCCCCTCCCCTCCTCTCTATCGAAAGCAGAGGGTCTTTTTATACCCCGGGCCGCCGGAGCCCTTGGAAGATGACCCTGAGGGCGGGAAGCGGCTTGCGATCATGGCGGTTGACCTGCCCCATCCTGGGTGTCAGTGGGGTAGGCTACGTGGCCCAACGATCGGCCGCCAGCTCAGACGGCTCCATTGCGCGCCAAGGATGCGTAGGGTATGGGCTGCACGTCGTCTTGCCGTTGAAAAGCTTCACGCTGTGCCGCTGGCGGGCTGAACAAGCGTGCCGTGGGGAAGCCAAAAGTGCGTGCCGCTGGAGCACAAAACAGCCGTGCCGCTGAACAGCCCTGAGGGCATGCCGCTGAACACCCAAAGGGGTGTGCCGCTGAAGAGCCCTGAGGGGCGTGCCGCTGAACAGCCCTGAGGGCGTGCCGCTGAACAGCCCTGAGGGCGTGCCGCTGAACACCCAAAGGGGTGTGCCGCTGAAGAGCCCTGAGGGGCGTGCCGCTGAACATCCCTGAGGGGCGTGCCGCTGAACACCCAAAGGGGTGTGCCGCTGAGCACCCCAGGGGGCGTGCCGCTGAACACCCCAGGGGGCATGCCGCTGGGACCCTGAAGGGGCGTGCCGCTGGAGCTCCATCAGGGCGTGCCGTTGAGGCCCCTTGGGGGCTGGGCGTGCCGCTGAAGGGCTCCCCACGGGGTGTGTATTTGGGGCCCGTTCTGAGCCCGTTACGAGCACGAGTCATGGCCCATTTGATTTTCTTTGGGGCCCATGGGCTGTGGGGCCTTTTGTGCTTGATTTCTCTGGGGTTTCTTCACTCGGCGCCGTTGCTGACGCGAGGCCGAGCAGGATATCCAAGTATGCATTTTTTGGTGCCCACAAATGCCCCCCACCCACGGGTATCGCAGGCGAAAGATGAGCCGGGCGGTGCCCGCGGGTGTCTTCGTCTCTTCTCTCTTTGTCGATGCCGACGGGGTGTCGAGAGTCGACCTGGTTTGTTGTTTGTTGGTCTCTTTGTTAGTGCCGACGGGGTGTCGAGAACTGAAGTAGTATGTTGGTCTCTTTGTCTCTTCATCAGTGCCGACAGGATGCCGGGAACTGAAGCAGCATATTGGTCTCTTCGTCTCTGCATCAGTGCCGACGGGGCGTCGGGAACTGAAGCCGCATGTTGGTCTCTTCGTCTCTTCATCAGTGCCGACGGGGCGCCGAGAGCTGACTTGTTTTGTTGCCTCTTTGTCTCTTTCACAGTGCCGACAGGGCGTCGGGAACTGACCTGGTTTGTTGATCTCTTTGTTTCTTCGCCAGTGCCGACAGGATGCCGGGAGCTGACATGCTTTGTTGTCTCTTGGTCTCTTTGCCAGTGCCGACGGGGTGTCGGGAACTGACATGCTTTGTTGTCTCTTAGTCTCTTCGTCAGTGCCGACAGGATGCCGGGCGCTGACCTGGTTTGTTGATCTCTTAGTCTCTTGGTCTCTTCGTCTCTGCCGACGGGGTGTCGGGAACTGACATGCTTTGTTGTCTCTTAGTCTCTTCGTTAGTGCCGACAGGATGCCAGGCGCTGACCTGGTTTGTTGATCTCTTAGTCTCTTGGTCTCTTCATCAGTGCCGACAGGATGCCGGGCGCTGACCTGGTTTGTTGATCTCTTAGTCTCTTGGTCTCTTCGTCAGTGCCGACAGGATGCCGGGAACTGACCTGGTTTGTTGATCTCTTAGTCTCTTCGTCAGTAACGACAAGATGCCGGGCGCTGACCTGGTTTGTTGATCTCTTAGTCTCTTGGTCTCTTCGTCAGTGCTGACAGGATGCCGGGCGCTGACATGGCTTGTTGTCTCTTTGCTCTTTTGTCTTTCCTTTTTTTTTGAACCACATTACTGATACAAGCGCCCTTTCGGGTTTTCGCCGGTACCGGCCCCCTCTTGCTTTTGCCCACGCGCCCTTTCGGGTTTTCACGTGGCGGGGTACCCAATTTTGCCTGCGGCGCCCTTGCGGGTTTTCGCCACAGCCGGGTTGTTGCCATTTTTACCCTTGTCCCCGTGTAGGGACAAGTCCGGCGGGGTATCTCTATTTTTAACCCCATTTTCTTCTTTTCTTTCCTTTTCTTTTTTTTTTAAGTGAGTGATATGCGTGTGTAAGCTAGGGCACGAAGCCTTGCGCCGGAAGATAAGGTTCACTCGTTGGCAAGAATAGAATGCCAGCGCAACGGGAGAATGTGTGTCGATTCGGACGTAAGGTCCGTAACGGCAATATTGTGTGGAGTGGGTGGCTAGGGCACGGGGCCTTGCGCCAGAAAGGGACTTATTCGTTGGCAAGGGGCTAATGCCAACGCAAAGATAGAGGTCCTACCGACCCGAGCGTAAGGCCCGTGACGGTAATTTTTATGTGACGGAAGGTGGCCGAAGCACAGGGCTACGTCCCTGGGAGGGTCTTGACAGGGCAGTGGTGCCCTTGCCGGAGTAACGTTGCAGGGGTAGAGTTGTTTTCGCCCGTGCGTACGCTCGTCCGTATAGGATTGTGGGGAGGGGATGTTCCCGGGAAAACACCTATCATTGTACGTCTACTGACCCCCACCTTGGCATATGCGAGGAGATGCATACGTAGGTATATAGACGTATATATATATATATGCATCTATATATATATATATATATATATGTATATATATATGTATATATATGTATGTATATATATATAAGTGTCTATTTAATACTTCATGTATATTTTGTTTCTCTTCTCCCCCTTTCTATTTTCTCCTTTCATCTCCTTTCTTCATCTCCTTCCCCTCTTTTTTACTTCGCCCCCCCCCCATTTTCTTCTCGTTTTTTTTAACTTCCCTTTCCCTCCCTTTATCTTCTTTTCCCTTTTTATTTTCTCTCCCTTCCCTTTTTTTTATTTCTCCCTCTCTTTTACTTTCCCCCCCTTTTTTATTCTCTTCTCCCCCTTTTCTCTTTTTTTCCTTTTCTTTTCTTCTTTTTTTTTTCTCTTTTTTTTTGTTTTCCATAAATAGGGGGGCGGGGGCGATTCGAACGGTCACCCGTTTCGAACTGCCCCCCCCCCCTCTTCCCTCTCTCTTTCCCCCTTTGGTGACCGAACGGGCGGACCCCCCCTCGTCCTTCTTCCTCTTCTCCGAGCGCGACCACCGCCGCCACCGTCGTTGTTGTTGCTCCGGTGAGGGCACCGCCGCCAAGGCTGCCCCCCCTCTCTCTTCTCTTCTCCGTATAGGGCACGGTGAGGCCCTAGGCCTCCTCCCCCTTTTCTTTCACCATTTTTTTTGGTTCCCTCCCTTCTTCTTCTTCGTCTCCGGTGTCGTAGATGGCCGCCGGTGAGTGTGCGTGGGGGTGCACCGGGGAGAGGGCGTAGGGTGTGTCGGTGACGACGCTACCGGGCGTACCGGGGGAGGTCGCCTCAGTTGGTGTGCCGGGGAGGGCACATGGGGCACGTGTGCCGGTGAAGCCCCCCGTGGGTGTGCCGGGGAGGGCACCACGGGGACTGTGCCGGAGAAGAGCCGTTCTGGGGGCTATGCCGGCGAACGGGGTCGCGTGCCGGGGAAGACGGCTTCCGGGTGTACCGGGAAAGCGGGTAGGAGGTGTGTCGGTGACGACCCACGAGGGGGTGTACCGGGGAAGGCGCTCGCGGGGCGTACCGGCGAAGGCACCAACCGGGCGTGCCGGGGAAGGCCGCTTGCAGTGTGCCGATGAAGGCTTGGGCGGGTGTGCCGGGGAAGGCACCCGCGGTGTGTGCTGGTGAGCAGAAGCTGAGCGTGCCGGGGAGCGGTCCTCCTGGTCGTGCCGGGGAAGCTGCAGGAGTGCACCGGCGAAGCCCTCGGGGGCAAGCCGGCGAAGGTTGTTTGGGGCGTGCCGGTGAAGGCACCCAGGGTGTACGGGTGAGGGCAACTGCAGGGGGAGTTTTAGCCAAGGAAGAGGACTCCTTCGACCGGCGGACTTCTGGTGTTGCCTCTCGGGGCCCACCATGTTTTGTTGGGGCCGTCACTCCTTGTGGATGCGCACCCGTGTTTTCCCTTACGCCTCTGGCCTAGGGGAAACTCTGCCGAAATTTCGTCAGAAATTGGCAATATTTTGTTTATTTGACTTGTAGCAAAGCCCTTCTTTTACAGTCTTTCACTTCCTTTTGCATGTGGCTTATTCTGATCTTCTGTTTATGTATCTTTGCAGATAAATGGCTGCCCCACGTGGTTCCTCTGCTCCTGCTGCTGCTATCGGCGCTGACCTTATCCCACGGGGTCCGGTGCCAGCAGTTACCTGGTTAACTGTAGAGGACTTGGATCGGGAGCATGCAGAAATAGCCGCTTTGGCAGAGTCATCTGAGTCTGACGGGGAGGCCATGGATTTCCAGAGGCTTGCCAGAGTTGACAGCGGCTTCACATTTGACCAGGTCATCGGGGAGTACAGGAAGGACTTCCCGAAGGACAGACACCTGGTTTGATTTCTGAAGCATTTTCGCTCGCGGGAAGGGCGAGACTTCCGGGTCGTGAAGAAGGCCGAGCAAGCTATACTGCAGGCCCGGGATAGCTTGTTGTACAGCGTCCCCCGGAGTATTCCGATGTACCTGGTGGGAGAAGCCCGGGAGTGGAAGCTAGTTCTGGGGATCGAGGGGGTGCTGCCGACCGAAGACAAGCTGGTACGGGCGCCTCAGTTTACTCCGGCAAGATGGGACCTGTCTGCCGGAAAGGTGCATGGCGAGTCGCCCCGATTCGGCCTATTCTTGGCTGCCTTGAAGTGGGGCTATAGAGAAGAGCCGTTCATCTTGGACTGCTTGGCCATCAGATTCAAGTACGAGCTGTCACTGGGCTGGTTTGGGGAGCTGAAGCTTCAGGATGCACACAGCTTCCGGGAGAGGGCGGTGGAGTTTACGGAGCACGTGCTGTTCAACTATGCTCCGCTGCTGGTTCGGGTCGGTGTTTATCATAGCGTGTACGCTTCCCGGTATGGCTACCCCATCTCCAAGGGTCTCTGCTGCGGCATGATAGAGGTATTCAGCGCGGAGACCAACACCTTCTACACGGCGGAGGGCGAGACTTCACTTGATTTGTGGAGTCTCAGTCAGCTGAGTAGCTTGCCCATTGACGGGGAGCCTTATGAAGAAGTATGCCTCCCCGACTTGATCAAGGATGAGACCAACGGGGATGGTTATTATTCTCTGGGGTATTCATATCGGTACCTCATGAAGGCGTACCGGGAGCTGTACCAGTGCTCGCACAAGGGAAAGCAGCCCGCTCGTGGGGACAGGAAGAGGGTACGCATGCCCTTGTGGCTGGAGTATTTCTATGACGGGCCGAAGCGGTATGAGAAATTCCCCTGTGTCGGTACCGCTGTCGCCCCCAAGAAGCGTGCAAAGCCCAAGCTCGATGTGAAGATCCCGTCTAGAGGGCGTCGAAGCGGGCCTAACCCGATGGGCTTGGATCCCCAGACCCACTGCGCCGCCTATCTCACGTACTGGCTATGCTCATTCGCCATGCCGTACGGCGATGAGACGGTGATTCGGCCGGATGCCATCTACCCGGCATGTCAAATGGCATGGGGTATCAGGCTGTCGCTGTGCCCGGCGACCCTTTGCTTAATTTACAAGGCCCTGGGGGATATCAGCACGCACCAGTTCCCGCGGCAGGCCCGGTATGTGTGCCCACTGCACTTCTTCAACGCGTGGGTCTGCTCGCTGTTCCCGGAGTTTGCGCCGCGCGTTCTCCAGGACTGGGGGCTGATGCCGAGGATGTTAGAATTTGCCAGTGCTGAGCCGGGCTCCACCTCCATGCGGATGTATGACATTCGGGGCCGATTGACGACGGTTCCCCGGGATGCGGTCGGGACTATTCATTTCTGGACTTTGGCGGCACATTCGAGCCCTCTGGTGAATAACAAGAGGGAGTGCAAAGACGACCAGGTGGAGAGGTACGTCCACCCTATTAGCCAGGAGAATGTGATCCGTCCACTGCTGGAGCCGGAGCTGAGGGACTGGGCGCTGTCGATTCGCCCGAGCGTGCTGGTGTTCAGGAAAGGGGAGAACGTGTTGCTGGAGCCGTATTACCCCTTCCGGTTCGATCACAATTTTGGGTATGACCAGCATATCCCTGCTTATCATGCACAGTTCGGCCTGCCCTTGCGGAGTGTCCGGGGGAGCTCAGTTGCTGAACACGCCAGGAGCTGGTGGGACTTCTTCCACCGGGCGGACTCTGCCTCCTTCAGGGTACCGACCCCGGGTCGTGTTCCCCGAGTGACCCAAGATTATATCAAGTGGTGGAATAGCCGGACGGCCTTCTATCAGCTACACAAGACCGATTGCTGGGATGGGGCCGAGAGGAAGTTCCTTAGTCGGCAGCCGGTGCCGGTTCTTGACATTGAGCCAGACCATCTTCTTCGGCTCAGGAATAGACAGGAAAAGGAGGTGGCAGCATATCTGGTGGCTCGCCGGGAAGCCCGGGATAAGAGGCCGACGCCGAAGGTGGAGCTACCCCCAGTGGCCAAGGATCATTATCAGAAGACGCTGAGGGACCTGTGCCAAGTGGGGAGCGACCGCCTGGACCTCATCAATTATCCATTCCCTATAGAGGAAGAGGGGACTCCTGCCAGGAGCTGGCGTCCAGAGAGGGATTCGGCTTGCCCGTACCGCACGTTTATGAGGCGGGAGGAGAGGCAGCCCGAGAACTATAAGGATACCACGTGGCTATACGTCCTTCTCCGGGTGAATGGGATGAAGATCGAAGATCTGACGGCCTCCCTCCTGGGCAAGCGCCTGCACATCCCTTATTATTATGCTGACGGGTGGGGCATGGACCACTTTAACCTTTTCTGTCACCTCTCCTCAAAGAAGCATGCGGATCTGGCCAACCTTACGGACCGGTGCCAAACGATTGAAGACGTTTGCTGGCTAGTCCGGGAGGCGACTCGTCGGGACAAGGAGACGTCCCTGAGATACTGGCCGATCACGCTGCGGCTGTACACTGGCCCTCATGGTATTCAGTCTCTTCTTGCTTTTCGGTTTTGTCTCTTAGCACTGCGGCCTTCGCGGTGAGTTGGGTACTAATCGTAAATGCATGTTCGTTCTTTCCCCTCTTTTCTTTGCAGATCATCCCGACAGCACGCAGATGGCCATGTACCGGAACCTCCGCCGGCTGGTGAAGAAGCCTGCGTATTTTGAAGCTGCGCCGCTGGCCCCGACCACGGCTCCTTTGCCCAAGGCTGCGAAGAGGCCCCGGGCTAAATCGCCCGTGAAGAAGGCGGTGGATGCCGCCAAGGCGGCTAAGCAGCGGGACACAAAGCGGAGGAAGACGGAATCGGCTAAGGCTCCGACGGCTGTCCCTCCGGCACCACAAGTCCCATCTTTCGAGGAATTCGAAGCTGCCTGTCCCGAGCCAGGCCAACCTGCCAGTCAGTGTCCCCGATCATTAGTGTGTCTCTTGAATCTCCCCCCCCCCCTTTTTATTTTGGAGTGGAGCCCTGACACCCGGATACTTTTTTTTGTCTCAGCTCCTGTGGGAGAGCCCGTGCCCACGTTTGACATGGGTGAAGTCGCGGTCCCAGCAAAGGCGACCTCAACGGCGGCTCCGGCTCCCTTGCCGCAGGCAACGGGAAGGCCCCGAACACAGTCACCCGTTAAGAAGGCGTTGGCTGCTGCCAAGGTGGCCGGGCGACAGGCGGCAAAACGGGGGCGGACCGAGGCATCCCCGGCTCCGACGGCAGCCTCGCCGGTGGCCCCTATCTTGTCCTTTGAGGAATTCGAAGCCACGCGGACCGAACCGAGTCACGAAGCTGGTGAGGTTCATCGGCCGCCTATGTCATCTGCGGTCGACTGGCCTCCCGAGTTGGCCTTGGATTCGCGCACGGCGACGATGCGCTTCTATCTTACGGGCGGCACGGAGGAACCGGCGCCCGTGTTGCTCCCGGGCGAGAGCGGGGCTGTGGCTCCCACGAAGGCTCTGTCCGTCGAAGAAGCCGGCGAGTCATCCCGGACCGTATGGGCCGAAGGGGGTAAATATTTTCGTCCATTCGGCTAGCTCCCCTTTTTTTTTTGTCCTGGGGGCTAGTAGGTTCAATATGGCTTATCTTCTTTTGCATGACAGGTGTTGCCGCGGCGGCCACCGAGTCATTGGGGCCTAATCCCGACCTCCCGACGACGCTGACATATGTGAGGAGGAAGAAGATCGGAGTGCGAGCCTCGCCTGGCCCGAGGGAGGACGTGCTGGACAGAGACTCTGAAGTGGAAGCCCCTCTGCCGGCCCAGGCCGAGCCGGCGGCGGTCGAGTCTCCGTCTGGGGAAGAGGTAGATTACAACTACTCTTCCGACGAAGCGGCTCCTGGGGATGTAACGTCTGGGGCATCGGGGCTGCCCGAGCTGGCCCCTAAGGCCTCTTCATTTGCTAGCTCGCTAAGCTTGACGGAGGAGGCCGCTGTAAGCGTGATTCCATTTGCGTGGGGCTGCTTCTGTGGTCGCCTACTGATATCATCCTCCTTGCGCTCGACCTTTTTAGGAATCAGCCGAGCCGGAGGCTGCGAAAGAGGCTGCTCCGGCTGCGTCGGTTGACCGCCCATCGGGGGTCAATGTCGGCATGGGCAAGCTAGCCCTTCTATTTGAAGCTCTTCGGGAGGAGGCGTCGGAGGAGCCTTTGGCGGGCGAGCCTCTGGAGGAGGGGGAGATCGGGCCCGAGAGCGGTACCGCCCCGGTGGCCGAGGTAAGGACACGGGTCTCATGACCCTTCTCGCCTTTTGGGCCTCGTGAGGTTTACTCCCGCTGGCAAGTGAGTAATCATGCTTTTTGTGGTCAGGTGGTGCCGACGCCAGGGAGGTCGTCTGGCCGTGCCCGGAAGGCCGTTGCCAAGCGGCGGCCAAATATTGGTCCGCTAGCGGTGACGGGACTGGCTCCGGTCGCGGGCTTGGGAGCGGAGGGCCTTACGGCGCTCGTGGAGGCGGGACGTCTACCCCGGCTAATGGTTCCGCTTCCGCCTTTTCTAAAGCTTCCGGCCCAGATGGAGGACCCCTTACTGAAGCAAATATTCGCGGAGCTCCGCGCACATCTGGAGGGATCGGAGCCACAGAGGCGGAGTCGGCCACTGATGGCAGCGGGCCCAGCCTTGCTTGAGGCCCCTCCTTTGACCGGAGCAGAGGCACCTGCACCCCTGCCCCTTGAAGCAGTGCCGGCATCGCACCAGGTAGAGGCGGAGGAGGCAGGAGAACAGCTGATGATAGCGGCGTTGGATGCTTCGGCAATGATCTCAGCCACCTCCTCAACAGTAGTTGGCCAGGGGTCTTTAGTCGAGCCACGCCGGCCAGGCGGCTTGACCCTTGCCCTTCCTTCCTCTTCAGCGGCAGTGGACGCTGACCTGTGGGCAGAGGTGGACAGCACCGTGGAATTTACTCCTCCGGTCGTGCCCTCAGTCAGCCACACGTCATCAGAAGCGCCAGTCCGTCAAATGCTGATCACCCTATGGACGATGCTCCTCGCCGACCCTTCTCTGTCGTATCGGGAGGTGCATACCATAGTGACGCAGTTAACTAGGGCGTTGCAAGTGCTTGGTTGTCCGCTGGGGGAATGGTCACGGCGGGTCTTGCTATTATTGAAGTACGTCAGACGCCGTGAATTCCTGGAGACCCGGGCTCCTGACGAGCGCGCCGCTCTAGATGCCCAGGCGGACGAGTATCTGCAGGTCTTGGAGGCCCGGCGCCGTAACAAGGAACGCCACGAGAAGGCCTTAAGTTGCGGAGGAGAGGGAAGCTCTCGGCGTCGCCGAAGTTGAAATGGCGTCCGTGGAAGCGGAACTTGCCCGTCTCGAGGGATTAAGGGGCCGACTGTGCGACAGGATAAACTTCCCTTGCGTCGGGATCTTCCCCCTCGAGGACATCTTCAGGGGCATTGACTAGGCACTTCTTCCCCATATTTTGTAACACAGGGGTATGCCCCGCAGCATATGTAGTCTGATCCTCTTTTGAATAGAGCAAAGCATTTATGATTTCACGCGTTCTTTGTGTATGCATTTGTCCCAGAGGAAGCTCTCTTACCCTTCTTTCTCTTCCGTGCATATTGTTTTCTTCTTCCTCTTCCCTTGCTCTTGTATCTTTCCCCCCTTTTTGTGTAGAGACCCATTGGCAGGGTATGAGTCTTTGCGGGGATTCGCTTTGAGAGGACCAGGCAGGGACCCATGTCAGGGTACAGGAGAGTGCTCGCCTTCCCAGGGGGAGGACGAGGGGACCACTCCACCATACCGAGCAGGCAACTCCCTGGTTTTGCCGCAATATTGGAAGCACGTGCTGGTCTCGAGTGAGGGGTGCTTGGCCAGAGACCCCTTTCGCCGTTCAGAGGTGGCGGATAGAAAGGTCTGTTTAGTCAGTGACTCAGACGGGAGGTCCGATCCAAAGGGGTGCTCGCCGCCCGGGAAGGACGGAGAGAAGAGTTTGTTTAGTCAATTACCCGGACGTGAGGTCCGAGCCAAAGGGGTACTCACCGCCCGGGGAGGACGGAGAGAAGAGTTTGTTTAGTCAATGACCCGGACGGGAGGTCCGAGCCAAAGGGGTACTCACCGCCCGGGAAGGACGGAGAGAAGAGTTTGTTTAGTCAATGACCCGGACGGGAGGTCCGAGCCAAAGGGGTACTCACCGCCCGGGAAGGACGGAGAGAAGAGTTTGTTTAGTCAATGACCCGGACGGGAGGTCCGAGCCAAAGGGGTACTCACCGCCCGGGAAGGACGGAGAGAAGAGTTTGTTTAGTCAATGACCCGGACGGGAGGTCCGAGCCAAAGGGGTACTCACCGCCCGGGAAGAACGGAGAGAAGAGTGTGTTTCTTTCTTTTTAAATCAATTTTTGGTACCCCCGCTGATGCGGGGCGGTGACTGGAAATGGGGGGCGTTCCCCTTTTCTGGCTTCTTATTTTTTTTTCTTCTCTTCTCTTTTTTTCTTTCTTTTCTCTTCTTTTTTCTCTTTTTTTTTCTTCTTCTCTTTTTTTTTTCTCTTTTTGCTTCTTCCTTCTTTCTCCTTCTATTCTCCTTTTTTGCTTCTTTTCTCTCTTTTTTTTGCCTTTTCTTTTCTCTTCTCCTCCTATTATTCTTTTCTTCTTTTTTTGAAACCCGGCTGGTGGTCAAATCATTTGGACATTAATTACGCAAATCCGACCCAAAATGGGGCGAAGAGTAATATTATTACCTGAATGGGGGCACCGGAGCGTGGTACAGTCGCAAGTGCCTTCCATTAAGAGGCGGGAATTGAACCTCCCCGCGGTGGTTGACAATTACATAGGGTCCGCCTTCGTAGACTTTTTGGACTACATAGGGTCCGAGCCAGTTCTCGTTTAGCTTACCCTTGGGGTTGGCCGCTATGAGATCTCTTCTCTTGACCATGACAAGGTCGCCCTTCTTGAATTCGCGTTCCTTGACGAGCTTGTCAAAGGTGCGTGCAATCCGGGCCTGGTAGACTTGGATATTCTGTTGGGCTTGAAGCCGCTTTCCTTCCAGACTGGAGAGTTCGTCGAGCCTTCGCTCGGTGTTGGTCTGCCCTTCGGGGACAAGCCCATGCTGAATGGTGACCCTGAGGGATGGTATCTCCAGTTCGACGGGGACGATTGCTTCCGAGCCATATACGAGAGAGAAGGGCGAGCAGCCCGTTGGGGTCTTGTATACGGTTCGGTACGCCCAAAGCGCTTCATACATTCTTTCTTCCCAGTCCCTTTTGTTAGAGCTAACAGTCTTGGCCAGGAGAGTGCAAAGTGTCTTATTGAAAGCCTCGGCCAGCCCATTGGCTTGTGGATTGTAAGGAGTCGATGTCCTCCAGTCAATTTTGTATTTTTCTGCTAGCCGGTAAACTTTCTGGTTGCGGAAGTGGCTGCCGTTGTTCGACACAATCCGGTCGGGCACGCCAAACCGGAATATGATGTTGCGGCGGACAAACCTGACCATGATTTCTCCGGTGACTTCCCGTAAGGCAACAGCCTCTGCCCAGCGGGAGAAGTAGTCGGTTGCCGCCAGAATGTATTTGCAGCCTGTGGAAGATGCGGGTAAGGGGCCCACAACATCTGTTCCCCATTGGGCAAACGGCCAACTGGGCGCGGTTGGGTGCAGTTGCACGGGAGGCCTCCTGGGTACAGTGGCATGCTCCTGGCATCTCTGACACAACTTAGCGTACTCGCAACAGTCGTTGAACATTGCAGGCCAATAGTAGCCAAGTTTCTTGATTTCAATTTTCATCTTCGGCCCCGCTTGGTGTGCGCCAGCTGTGCCGGCATGGACCTCCTTCATAACCCTCCAAGCTTCTTCAATGGACAAGCATCGGAGGAGTAGCTTCTGTTTGGCATCCGCCGCAATTCGGAACAGTATTCCGTTTCGGAGCTCATAGGAGTCTTTGGTTCTGACTAGCTTGATCCTTTCTTCTCTTTGGTCAGGTAATTACTGGTGTTTGAACCACTGCATCAGGGAGGCTCTCCAGTCAGGTAGGCCGACGGCTTCTGCTGCAGTGACCTCTAGTTCTTCTTCTTCTGGCTCCTCTTCTATCATGCTGGGCATCTGGCGCTGGTTTATTACTTGGATATGGAGAGATCCATCTGGAGGCACTGCCAGTGAGCTTGCCAATTTTGCCAATGCGTCGGCTTGTGCGTTCTCCCCTCTGGCGACATGGCCTATCTCGAGGAGGTAGAACCGCTCCATGAGTCGCTTCGCCTTAGTGTGATAAGGGAGCAGCTCAGGTTTTCAGACATCAAACTGTCCCTGGACTTGCTTGACGACTAGCAGCGAGTCGCCGAACACTTGGAGCATTTTAATCTCCAACTGGAGGGCCACCTAGAGGCCGATGATCAGAGCCTCATATTCTGCCTCATTATTTATGCAGGGCTTGCTAATGCAGCAGGAAGTATGCATGACCTCTCCGTCTGGGGATTTGAGGACGATGCCAGCTCCGGCCCGCACCTTGGCATGCCCGGATGGGGTCGCTTCTGTTCTCGAGGCCCCGTCGAAGTATAGCTGCCAGATGGCTTGTTGTGCTTGGTCTACCTCTAGTGTTTCATCTTCAGGTAGTTCGGTGGCCAAAGGGGAGTCTTCGGGCACGGGGTGTGCTGCGAAGAAATCCGCGACGGCTTGTCCCTTAACGGCCTTCTGTGGCACGTAGGTGATGTCAAACTCCATGAGTAGCACGGCCCACTTGCCAAGGCGCCCCTTTGGGACTGGCTGGAAGAGGATGTGCTTAATGGGGTCGGCCCTGGATATTAAGCTGACTTCATGGGACAACATGTAGTGCCTCATCTTCTTGACTGCGAAGACCAAGGCAAGACAGATCTTCTCAATCGGGGTGTACTTAGCCTCTGCACCCACCAATCTTCGACTGAGATAGTAGAGAGCCTGCTCTTTTCCCTCATCATTGTTCTGGGTGAGCATTGCCCCCAGTGAATATTCGGTGGCCGCTATGTACAGAATCAGCGTCTGCCTTTGACAGGTGCCCCCAGGACAGGCGGGGTCTTCAGGTACTCCTTTAGCTGGTCGAACGCGTGCTGGCATTCATGGCCCCAGCTGAAGGGTGCATTCTTCATCATTAGTCTGTGGAAGGGTTGGCAGCGCCCTGACAGGTTGGAGATGAACTTGCGGATGTAAGCTAAATGCCCCTGCAAGGACCTCAGCTCTCCCAGACTCTTCGGAGGAGGCAGCTCCTGGATGGCCTTTATCTTTAGGGGGTCGATCTCGATCCCTCTGTGCCGGACAATAAAGCCGAGGAATTTCCCGCTGGACACGCCAAAGGCGCACTTCATGGGGTTCATCTTCAGCCCGTACTGCCGGAGCCTTTGGAAGACGACCCTGAGGTCACTCAGGTGCTCGTCTCTTTTCTTGGTCTTGACGACCAGATCATCAATGTAGCATTCGACCTTGCCGTACAGCAGCTCGTCGAAGATCTTGGTCATCGCCCGCTGATATGTGGCACCGGCATTCTTGAGGCCGAAGGGCATCCTATTGTAGTGAAATATCCCTTTGGGTGACCGGAAAGCTGTATGGACCCGGTCGTGGTCGGCTATCCAGATTTGGTTATAGCCGGATGACCCATCCATGAAGGACAGGGCCTCGTGGCCAGTGGTTGCGTCAATCATCACTTCGGTGATAGGCACCGGGAAGTCATCTTTCGGGCAGGCTTTATTCAGGTCGCGGAAGTCCACGCAAATCCTGATCTGTCCATTCTTCTTTTTCACCGGGACAATATTGGCAAGCCATGTGGTGTATTGATTCTCCGCCACGAAGCCGACATTTATGAGCTTGTCGACCTCTTTGCAGATCTGGCTGGTTAACTCCGGCCTCATGCGCCGGGGAGGTTGCTTCACTGGTTCCACCTTGGGATCAATGGCCAGGATGTGCTGAGTCACTTCGGTGCTGAGCCCAGGCATTTCTTTGTAATTCCAGGCAAAGCAATCCCGGAATTCTTGTAGCAACTTTGTGTATTGTTCTCTCTCCTGTAGGGGCATGAGAGCACTCAGAAAAGTTGGCCTGGGGTCGTCTTCTGTGCCGAGGTTGATCTCAATCAATTCGTCAACTGTGGCCTGGCCGCCATTTTCAATTTCCGGCGGGGCTGGCGACAAATCGACGAAGTCTTGGTCTTCATTGTCCTCGGGCTCGAGGACGCCATCTCCCTCTTCTTGTTCATCATGCCTGGGCATGGAGGCTGCATTCACCTCGCACTCCTCCTGGGCCGTAGCCACCGGGTCGGCGAGGTCCGCTGGTGCAGAAAGGCACGGGGCCACCTCGGGGTCTTCTGTATACTCATCGTAGACAGCTCGGACGGGGGCCGGGGCAGCCGCATCTTCAGGGGCCTGGTAGTGGATGGACACGGTGTAGGCTCCTGCTCTGGGGTTGTCCGCCACGTGGGGGCGTGGCGGGGCTACCACATAGTCCCCCATCCTGAGCTCGTCCCTTTCAATGAGGTCTTGGACAATGTCTTTGAAGACGTAGCAGTCTTCGATGGCGTGGCCCAGCATCTGGTGGTAAGGGCAAAATTGTGGGTCCCCGCTTCTTCGGATGTCTTGCGGCCTCTTGGACCGTGGGAGGGAGACCTTGCCGTAATGGCGGGCCCAGTCGAAGATGCCCCGGGTCTTCTCTATCGGGAAGGAGTAGGGCTTCTGCAGCTTCTCTTGGAGTGTTAGGCCTTGCCTGGTTGGCCGCTCGATCAACAGGCTTGCCGCGTCTCTCAATTCCCTTCTTGACCAGACAGGGGTGTTAGGACTGGCCTCTCGGGGCCGAGGCATGCGGCCACCCCGCGGGGGGAGAGAACCCTGGATCAGGTCGGCGACTAGCGAGGTCAACTCGGCCAGTCGTGCTTTCAGCATCTCGATCTCCCGTTGCTACCTATGGTACAGGGCGTACATGACGGGGTCGTATCGAGGGGATTTCGGAGCCTGGCCCATGCTTCTGCTCCTTGTTTCGCCGGCCGGCCGGGGTGGAGGTGCCTCACTGGTGTGCCCTCTCGAGGTCGACACTTCGGAGAAGGAGGGGGTCTTCTCGATGCAGCGGCGGCGGAGAGGTTTCCAAAGGAAGATTTCCTCGTCTTGTGCCTCCTGAACCGGGGGCCCAGGATATGCATCTTGACAGGCTTCCCGCGAATCTGTAGCTTCTGCGGGGTCGTCGCCGGGCCATGTCGAGACCGATATGACATCAGTCTCGTAGTAATCTTCTAGTGAAAAGCCCAGACCGGGGTGCTTGGTGATTTTCAGCAACCGTCGATCCAGGTTTGGTGGGTTCCACATTCTTTCAAACATTTCCTTCCGGCTGGAGGGCAGGTAGGGAGGAATCCTTTGCTTTCTGACCATTCTGGTTGCTCGGTCAGTCATGTGGGGAAGTCCCATAATGGGGACGTGCGGGTCATGTAGCTCGTCAGGGAACCGGCAATCATCGTCTTCCCTGACTGGCTTCTCCCCGGCCACATAGAAGATAGTGGGCGGCCCTTCAGGGTTAGGCACCTCGAAGGTTCTCAGTTGTTCAGCTGCTTGGCATTCAATTTCCGCTATCGGCTTGACGATCCCTGGCGGGACCCTGACATCTTCTAGCAGGTCTTCGAGGCAGGGTGCCCCCGATGTGGGGTAGATGGCGAGAGGGGCTGCCCTAAATACCCCTTCTTCTTGTGCAATAAATGGTACATGTGGGGGAGCCACATAGCCTGGGGGCCGCGGAGGAAACCAGCCTCCTGATTCCATTTTCTTCTTTCCCTTGTCTTGGATGACTTGAGGAGTTTGCTTCACTTTCTCTAAGTACAGATTAGCATCTGACAAGTGACACTCGAACACCTCGAACGGGTGGAGGTCGGCGAAGATTCTGACTTCCTTTCCCTCGCAGGGGTACTTGATGCATTGATGCAGGGTGGAGGGCACCACTCTGTTCTGGTGTAGCCAAGGCCGGCCAAGCAACGCCTTGTAGGAAGTGTTGGAGTTGATGACGTGAAACTGGACCTTGGTGGTGAAGTCATCAAAGGTCAAGTTGAACTCCGCAACCCCCATGGGCACTTCACATTTCTGGTTAAAGCCAGCAATCTTGACATTTTTGACCTCAACCAAGTGTACATCAAAGTAGTGCTTCTGGTACACCCGGTAAGGCAGTATATTCACTGCCGCCCCTGGGTCGATCAAGACCCTATTAATAGGCTGGCCATTCAACTGCCCTTTCATGTAAAGGGGTTTGTTGTGACTGCAGGTCGGCAGGAGCATGTCCTCTTCTGTAAAAGCCACAGCTACTTCGGGTGCTATTTCTGCCAAACTGGCTTCAAGGTGGGCTGGCGTCTGGAGTGCGGCGATGATGGCTTGCCGTGTTTCTTCACCTAAAGACAGCATCTCCCACACAGTGAACCGGGTCGGGATCTTCTTGAGGTGTCTGACTATCCGCTCGGCAGCCCGCACCTTGAGCAACTTCATTTCTTCGGGTTTGCCGCGCCTGCTCCCCTCCTGAGGCTGGGGTGTCTGATCAGGGGACACCTCCTTTGCGGGATCTGTTGTAGCCTGTTGAGCGGGCGGGGCCTGTTGGGCCTCCTCCGCTGCTCGCATGAATTCGGCGAGGTTTGGGGTGCCGCTGAATTCTTCCTCTGGCTGGGCGGGAGTTGCAGCTGGTAGAGCTTGGGAGATGCTTACTTTACTGGTCGCAGAGGACCCCTGGGGGTGCGCCCGCCTTCCTGCTCGAGCTGATAGAAACTCGGCGAATGACGGGGCGCCTTGACTCTTGATGCCTCCGGGGTAGAGACCTGATGGGGGAGGGATCTCGGTGCCTCGGACCTCGGGCTCGGGAGCTTGGTATGGTTGTTCCCCCCTGAGCATGATGTTGAGGCTACCCTGGGGAGGGCGCCCCCACTTCCTCCCTGACCTGGTGGCGTGCTGGGAGGTGGATGCTTCAGCTTGACTCACCTCTGCTGGTTCATGGGGTGGGTCTTCTTCTTCTTTTTCTTCCAGGGAGAGAGCGGTGTCGAACAGCGCCGAGAGGGTGTTGCAGGCGAGGATGACCTCCTTCTTCTTCTTGCCCCTGGGTCTTCTCTTCTTCTTCTTCTTCCCTGCCGTGGCCAATGGCTGCTCTTGAGGAAGCTCACCCCACAGGGGAGGCTCTTTTTCTGTTTCAGCTTTTGTTCTTGGAGCCAGCTCGAGTGATTCGAACTCCTCCCAGGGGACATATTCTTTTAGTTCCACGGGCTTGATTTTGGGCTGTTCATAATCTTCAAGCCCGTCAATAATAGCCTGTAGTTTCTCGATCGCCGGGCTGGCTTTCTGGGGTATTCGCAGCGGGACGGAGCTCTTCTTGTTGTGGGTAGGCCGCCTCATGACCAGCCTGGGGGCCGTGTCATGGCGAACCGGACTGGCCGGTAGTGGTGCCGACAAAGGTGTCGCGTCCCTTGGATGAATCCCTGGGGCGGACCGAGGGATGCGTGCCTTTCTATTTCTTCCGGGCACCGTCTGCCAACCCTCTTGATCTTGGGCCGGGGCCAGGACAAAAGCCTCATAGGTGGCACGGGCACAGGCTTCCGCCCACTCTTCTGGCAACTCCTGATATAGTGAGATCATATTGACGGAGGAGGCTATGCTGGGCAGCTCGTGTGGCTGCGGGGGGTCTACTTTATGCTCCCCCATGTCCAGCTCCCCGTCCTTGATCAAGGACTCGATAACGTCCTTGAAGACGTAGCAGTCTTCAATAGTATGCCCGAGCACCCGGTGGTACATGCAGAAGCGCGGGTCATCCTTCTTCTTCAAGTCGCCAGGCCTTTTCGGCTCTGGCAGTGTGATCTTATTGTAGTTGGTTGCCCATTCAAACAGGAGCTTGGACTTGTCCCGGGAGAAGGAATATAACTTGTTTCTCATCTTCTCCCTTAGCGAGGGGCCTTCTCGCCGCTCCGTGGTTCTGGGCGGCGGAGTGTTGGCCGCTCCCTTGGCTTTCTCCATTTGCTTTTCAAAAGCCTGGAAGTCTAGTGCATGCACCTCCTGGGGAGCCGACTTCTTCTCCGCCTGCCTGGCTCTCTGACTTGACATGCCTGGAGTGGAGGAGTATCGGGCTAAGAATGCCTCGATCTCCGCTACCACATTGTTCAGGCGGTCAAATGTCTTGACCTCAGTGCCGATCATCCTTTCTAGGATTTCTTTCTTTAAGTTTTGCTTGCAGATCTACACTGCGTCCTCCTGATGCGGGGGGCGTTTGCACCTCATACTAAGGTTCCTCCATCTTTTGATGTAGTCGAGGGCCGACTCATCATTATTCTGCCTTGTGGCGTAGAGTTCAGCCATGGTAACTTCTCTCTCGGCAACGTAGAACCTTTCCTTGAACTTCTTCTGCATGTCAGGCCAATCGGCCACCGACCCGGGTGACAAGCCGGAGTACCATTCAAAGGCAAGTCCGGTAAGTGTTGAGCCGAAGAACTTCAGGAGGTAGGCCTCATCAGCAGCCAGGTCTCCCATGACGTTCACATAGTAGGCAATGTGCTCTCTGGGAGACCCTTGCCCGTTGAACTTTTCAAATTTCGGCGGCTTGGTGACGCCAGCCGGCAACTTCCTGGCAGCATAATGAGCCGGGTAGGGTACCCGGTAGACGTCGAAAGGTGTCTGATCCCCATCGCCCCTCTCGGCCAGCTTCATCTCTATCATCTGCTCGAGCATCAACCGGCTGACTGTCGCCGGGTCGACTGGGCTCGGGTAGAAATGAGCAGGCTGCGCGCTCGGAGTGGCTACCGCGGTCGCTCGGGGGGCCATGGGGGACCCTTGTGAGAGCGGAGCCTGTGGCGGGGTCACTGTTGTGCAATGTGCTTGCTGCGGGGGTGCGCCCCCGAGAGGATCGAGGGCCGCTGGAAGAGCTGCCCCTGAAGACTGCCCCCTGTCCCTGGGTACCTCGGGTATGACCTCGGTCTGCCAGGACATTGGGGGTGGTGTGTTTCGCTCATTCAGCTGCTTTTTAAGTGATTCGATTTCCTACTGGAATCGTTGTATCATAAGCAGCATTGCTGGGTCAGCTGTGGGAAGACTGGGCATGCCCCCTGTCTCTTCGGCCGGGGCGTCCTCGGATGACGTCGAGGGTCCGCCACTCGTGTCGCCGGTGGTGACCACATTGGCTGTGAGGGTCGCAAGGGGCTCTTCAGGTACGGTCCCTTCGGCAGCTGTGGATGTCGCGCCGCCTGCCGCTCTCCCTCTTCTAGTGAGGGGTCCCGGCCTGACGGCTATTCTGGCCAATTCTTCCGGGTCGGTGGGTAAGGCCCCATACCGACCATGAACTCCTGCCATATTGCAGGTGAGTGACTGCCATTTCTTATTCTTATTTCTTCTTGACGCCCTCCTGGATGATCTTCCTGGGAATGTCAGCCTGTCGAAGACCGATCGTCGGGGCGGCGCTTCTTCCCGTACAGGGGACTGGCGCGGGTCCTCCGGGCGGGTCCTCGACTCCATGCTGGGCGCAGGTCCCCCCCTTTCTTCCTGGAAGGCGGAGGCCATTGCCCCCAGTAGCCTCTGGCGGTCGGCGGGGGTGCTACCTGGGCCTCGGAGGTAGTTCCTCATGGCCTGCTCGATCCCTTCCCACTCCTGGTCAGGGAGAGCGGCCTGGGGTTGCGCGTCGATGACAGCGGCAGGAGGGGAGTAGGCCGTGAGAGTCGGGCGGGCGGCATTGTGCCGGCGCCCTCGGCGACGGCGATGAACATTCTCGGACGGCACCGGGATGACAGGTGCCGGTCGGAGAGTGGGGGTCACTACCTCGATCCTGTCATCGCGTCGGGCCCTCCTGGGGCAGAAAGTGCTGGGCCCTGCCTGGGCGGGTGCAGTGGGCTGGGTCCCCTTAGGTACCTAGACTTGCTTCAGTTTAGCCGGCTTGTGAGCCGGCGCCCTCTTCGGTGCCACAGCTGGGGTCGAGGGGGCTGCCCTCTCTTTTAGCTTCTCCAGTCCCTGGAAAGAGTTGCGGACTGGAACGGTCGAGACGACGCGGTCCGGCGCCGGTTGGGACCTCTGTCCGTCTAGGCGGACTCGGAGGGCTCCAACAGTCATTGACTTTTCGGAGTTGGCGGTGCGGCGCCCTGAGCCGGTGCCGGTGCTGTTCCTCCGGAGCCTCCTTCGATGGGATGTCGACCCCTGGTGGGATGGGCCGGTAGTGTGGTGCACGTGGTGCACGTTGCAACTGAGCGTCGCTGTGGGGACGCTATTGTTGTCTTCGGCCACAGCTCGGCCGGCAGCAGCTCTCATGGCCCCCGGGGCGGGAGCGTTGATCTGGGCGTCCTCGGGCGTCTCCATGTCGAGGATCTCGGCGAAGGCCACCCCCAAGAAGTTGGGGAAGCCCACAGTGGGAGGGAAGCTCCCAAAGGTGAGGGGCACCGCCAGGTAGCCGCCTCGAACGTGGTTCTGGACGGGCTGAGGGCCGCAGATGACCGCCATGGTTGGTCCCATGATGTCTCTCTCTTCTGCATTTAAGAAAGTAGCACAATTAGTATTACAAGAAGGGGGCCGCGGGGCCCCTTATTTCGGCAAAAAGATGAAGGGTGGAGAGGTCCCACCGAGCGTGCCAGAGTTGTGGACGCACTTTTTTCACTAGGTTGTTCTCTCGTTTGTTTATTCGTTTATTGAGTGCGTGGGCGTGCCAGTCACCGGAGTGACGATTTATTCGGGCTCCGAAGAGCCCATGGTGCGCTCGATCTGACTTCGTCAGACGATTGTGTGGTTCGTGTCGGGACCGAATCCCGTCGCACCATGAAGGTCACGACGTCATTTACATCCCCCATACGAGAGAATACCCTTGATTGATTGCCGAAATTAGAGGCCCCGCGGCCGAAAAGAGTAATACTAATTATGCGAGAGAGATAGGAATAGGTCACACTGGAAGTTGCATTAAGGCCATAAACTGTCGGCCGTGTCGGCCACTCGTAGACCTTTTCATATTCGGACACAGGTCCGTCGCAGAGTCACGATGAGAAAACCGAGGTAGATCCCTTCAAATGTCTGTCGAGCATGCGGTAATTTTAATGAAGATTCGGAAGGTATCCGGAACGAGAAAACAAATCCGGTCCAATTAGGATGTCGGCCCGAGGTTGGATCAAGGCCTGGCCATATCGGGGTAACTCCCGAGACTCGGGCTCGACCTGAAAGGGCGGCGTCGTTATTCCCTTTTGCCCCGGGTCACGGGGAGAGATGGGGAGGCTGCGGCGTAGGCCTTAGCGTCTTTTATCTGGGGTTTTCTTAGTTATACCTTCTGGGATTTCTGATTCGATGTTTACTGTTTGTTCGTGCCTTTGTCCGGGATGATTTTGTTCTTTACCCATAATTATTCTTATTGTTATCATTGGTTTGTTATTTATATATTTTTTTTATTACCCCTCCCGCCTCTTTTACTTTTATTAGCATTGCGCATTCGGGGTCCTTTGATTAGTGTAATTTTTATTAATTTATTTGCTATTGTTAATGCCCTTATCAGGATGTATATGTGTATATGTATAGTGTGCCGGCGAAGGGAAAAGCGGGAGTGTACCGCTGAGGGCAGAGAGCGTGCCGCTGGGAGGCTAAAAGGGGCGTACCGCTGGAGGCCAAAGGAGCGTACCGCTGGGGTTCAAGGGAGTGTACCGCTGAAGGTTTAAAGGGGTGTACCGCTGAAGGGGTTAGGCGAGTGTGCCGCTGAGAGGTGAGAGAAGTGTGCCGGCTAAGGGGCCAATCAGAACGTGGGGGTGGGTATGAAGTCTGTACGTTCCCCAGGCTCGAAGTCTATACGTTGCCAAGCCCAAAGTCTGTACGTTGTAACGTGAAGTCTGTACGTTGGCTGGCCCAAAGTCTATACATCGGCCAAGTCTATACGCTGCAACATGAAGTCTGTACGTTGGCTGGCCCAAAGTCTATACATCGGCCAAGTCTATACGCTGCAACGTGAAGTCTGTACGTTGGCTGGCCCAAAGTCTATACATCGGCCAAGTCTATACGCCGCAACGTGAAGTCTGTACGTTGGCTGGCCCAAAGTCTATACATCGGCCAACCCCAAGTCTATACGCTGCAACGTGAAGTCTATACGTTGGCTGGCCCAAAGTCTATACATCGGCCAAGTCTATACATCAGCCAACCCCAAGTCTATACGCTGCAACGTGAAGTCTGTACATTGCCCCTTTGATCGCAGCTCGAAGTCTATACGTTGCCAAGCCCAAAGTCTGTACGTTGTAACGTGAAGTCTGTACATTGGCTGGCCCAAAGTCTATACATCGGATCCCGTTGAGGCGGTGGCTGAAGGTGTACCAGCGAAGGGAGGGAGCGTGCCGCTGAAAGGGTCAAGGAAAGTGTGCCGCTGAAGGCCAATGGGAGCGTGCTGCTGAGGGCCAATAGAAGCGTGCCGCTGAAGGCCAATCTGGGGCGTGATGGTGGAGGTTCGATCAGTTTTCGATTATTTGTTTTAAGGCTTTTTTTTCTTCTTATCTTAATTTTCATGTAGTTTTATACAAAATTCCTCCCTTTGTCCGTTCTCTTTGTTCGGTTCGGTCTCTTTTCTAGCTGGTCGGACGTTCGGGCTGCCGGGTGGTTAATTAGTTCGGTTCAGTTCTCGTTGTGGTGCCGGCAGTGGTTTGATGAGTTGGAAGGTTCCATTAATTATCCCACTCGTTTATTGCTTCCTTTTGCCTCTTTTAATGTCTTGTTATTCTCTTACAAAAAATTCGGCAGCATCTCCCCTTAACCCGGGGCGTAAGGGAGTAAAGGGAACGCGCCCACGTGGAGTGGCGGAACCCGACAACTGGAGGTGGGCCCCCGGGGGAGCAACACCTTTATAGAGCCTCGGAAAACGTGAAAGAGAGGGTTCGGGGAGCGAGGCCAAGGAGTGAGCTGCTGAGGGACTGAAGGGTGTGCCGCTGAAGGCTGAACAGGGGGTGTGCCGCTGAGGGCTGAACAGGGTGTGCCGCTGAGGGCTGAACAGAGTGTGCCGCTGAGGGCCCAGAAGGGTGTGCCGCTGAGGGCTGAACAGGGTGTGCCGCTGAGGGCTGGACAGGGTGTGCCGCTGAGGGCCCAGAAGGGTGTGCCGCTGAGGGCTGAACAGGGTGTGCCGCTGAGGGCTGAACAGGGTGTGCCACTGAGGGCCCAGAAGGGTATGCCGCTGAGGGCTTGAAAGAGCTGAATGTATAGGCTGGGAGACTTAATGGCTGTTCAGGAGAAGAAGAAGAAAAGAGGGGGGGGGCTTCAAGGCCGGGAGTGGTTTACTGGTAACTGGGTAATCGGGAAGAAAGTAAGGGTCTCTCCCTCCCGTGAGGGGGCAAAGAACCCGGGAGACTAAGGATCATAGGGGAAGGATCACATCACCACGAAGACTCCAAAAACGCCGCAGAAGAGAAAATGAACAAAACACCATGCATTATGAAGGTGGGAGCAAACCAATAGAAAAGACAGGAGAGGCCCAGGAAGGGTGGTTTTTCATTCATGGGGGGGGGGCAAAGGCCATGGCCCTATATGCATATTACAAAAGCAAACAGGAATGCCCAGGATGAGGCCGTGGACAAGGGGAAAAACCCAAAGAAAAATAGAACATGAAAGGGGGAGACGGAATACAAGACGGCAGGAAGCGTTAGGGGCTTGGATGCCGGCCATTGCCCCCAACTCTCTCCCCTATTACATCAAGCTATCTCTCCCTTACTCTGGCTTCTTTCCGGTGGTCGTCGGAGGGGGCTCACGCCGGGAGGGCCTCCCCTTCTCTTCTCTCCTCTCCTCTTTCTCCTATGTCTCTCTTCTTCTGCCCGAGCTCTCTCTTTCTATCTGTCTTCCCCTCCCCTCCTCTCTATCGAAAGCAGAGGGTCTTTTTATACCCCGGGCCGTCGGAGCCCTTGGAAGATGACCCTGAGGGCGGGAAGCGGCTTGCGATCATGGCGGTTGACCTGCCCCATCCTGGGTGTCAGTGGGGTAGGCTACGTGGCCCAACGATCGGCCGCCACCTCAGACGGCTCCACTGCGCGCCAATGATGCGTAGGGTATGGGCTGCACGTCGTCTTGCAGTTGAAAAGCTTCACGCTGTGCCGCTGGTGGGCTGAACAAGCGTGCCGTGGGGGAGCCAAAAGTGCGTGCCGCTGGAGCACAAAATAGCCGTGCCGCTGAACAGCCCTGAGGGCGTGCCGCTGAACACCCAAAGGGGTGTGCCACTGAAGAGCCCTGAGGGGCGTGCCGCTGAACAGCCCTGAGGGCGTGCCGCTGAACAGCCCTGAGGGCGTGCCGCTGAACACCCAAAGGGGTGTGCCGCTGAAGAGCCCTGAGGGGCGTACCGCTGAACAGCCCTGAGGGGCGTGCCGTTGAACACCCAAAGGGGTGTGCCGCTGAGCACCCCAGGGGGCGTGCCACTGAACACCCCATGGGGTGTGCCGCTGGGACCCTGAAGGGGCGTGCCGCTGGAGCTCCATCAGGGCGTGCCGTTGAGGCCCCTTGGGGGCTGGGCGTGCCGCTGAAGGGCTCCCCACGGGGTGTGTATTTGGGGCCCGTTCTGAGCCCGTTGCGAGCACGAGTCATGGCCCGTTTGATTTTCTTTGGGGCCCATGGGCTGTGGGGCCTTTTGTACTTGATTTCTCTGGGGTTTCTTCACTCGGCGCCGTTGCTGACGCGAGGCCGAGCAGGATATCCAAGTATGCATTTTTTGGTGTCCACAATTATCTATGATAAGCAACGCTGTCACTTAGATGATGATTTGGAGCGAACCTAAACATTCATCTAAATGAGCATCACAAGAACAATCAACCACACTGACAAAGGATTTTTAGGTGGTTCGGTCCTCCAGACCTACATCTACCCCACACTCAACCCGAGTGTGGCTTCCGCTGATACACAGCTTAAACCGCTGGGCCTTACAGCTTGCCTACAACTGCTGACTTACAGCTTGCACCGCTGGGCATTACAGCTTAGCCTCCACTGGGCAATATAGCTTAGCCTCCACTGATTCACAGCTTCAAACAGCTAGGCCTTACAGCTCTGCCTCCGCTGATTACACAGCTTATAAACGGAGTGTAAAAATAGAAAAATAAGAAAAAATCATCCACTGAAATCTGGAAATTGAAAGCTCAGAATGTAGCTCACTAAGAGCAATGTTGCTTGGATCTGATCTGGATGCTATGGGTCTTCTTCTTCCTTAGATCTCACTGCTGCACCTTTCTTCTTCTTAACTCACACTGATGGCTGGAATTTCACTTACAAACTGCTGCTAACTTTTCTCACGATCTCTACCCTCAACATTCTTTCTGACTCTTCTCTTCTCTCTGTACTTCTGACTTCACTATCTCTGTCTTTTTATCTGCCTTGCTTTTTCTCCCTGATTCTCATAGGTTCAGAACTGAGCGATCAGCCCTCCTTTTATAAGCTTCAGGAGATGGGCGCGTGGTCGCCATAATTCCCGCCCAAATTTCATGCCAGATTTGATCCAGACCTTTCCACGTGTCACCATTACTGCGCTTTTACTTTCCATGTGGCAGGATCTGTAGCACCCCGAATAAAAATAATAGAGGAATTTAAACTTTTTCCTAAATAATCTTAATGAAAGGCTAAATTTGTAATAATATATCTTACTAGGACCCCTATATAAATATACAATAATTTAATTTCATCATATAAAAAGCTTAAACACTCAAGCTAAATAGCGCCCCTAACATGGGCGCCATTCACAGAAGAGTGCCCCTGATCATGGTGCCATTAACATTCTTTTCATTATATATATATATATATATATATAAAATAAGGGGCCAGAGGATATAGCGCCCAAATGCATGGGCGCTATTTCCATAAATAGAGTCCCTTCCTAGGGCGCCATTTCCCTGAGGGGCAAGCTGTTCGACATCTTCTAGAAAAGTTGGAACACTAATAGGTTACATCCACTGGCAATATGTCCTTGCCTGACAACTGATTGCACTAACAACCTCTTTTAGCTGGCAAGGCACTATCCTCTGGATAGGATAGCAAGGCTGTAGGGTCTTGCTTCCCACCTAGACCCACAAGGCAATAAACATTTGCTTTGTGTGGGAAACCGAATTTCACTATAATTATACTCTCTGTTGCGTAGGCAGGAGCTACTGTCGTCATCCTGCTACTTGCAGTAAGGAATATCTCCCTTCTTTTTCTTCTGAAGACGTGAAGGAGCGTCTTCTTCCTTCACTCTACGTCCGGCTGCAGGAGCTTTGCGGTGGAGAACGTGGAGAACGTGTGCTTCCCTTATTAGTTATTCTCTGAAGCTCTGCTACAGAGACGAGGAAGGGCTTGCTTGGATTTCTTTATTCCTACCACCTGTGCCACGTATAGCACTCCAAAAAAAGTAGGTGTTCTCAAGATCTAGCCTAACTAGTAGTTAATATAGGGTAACATGCATGCTAGTTTAACCATGTCTGCAGTATAACCTGATCTCTTGAAAATGGCATAATCGGATTTGTTGAAAATGGCGCCCAAGGGGCTGCCTCCATTTCTTGAAGGGCGCCCATGACCTTGGCGCCATTTCATGAAATGGCCACTTTGCAGATAGTCGTCATTTTCAATCCCTGTAAATTGATCACGTTTAAAAATCAATATCTATGAAATTAAACCTAAAAATTTATGCATGAGCATGATCTCGCAATCCTGATATTTTTCTCTATCTATCCATGTCTCTACTTCCTAAGTCAGTGAACATTTTATAAATTACGAACAGTGACGTTACTGCATGTTTAGTAATTAGTAGTCATCATGTTCAGAAATTAATATCTATAGAACCCAATCATGAAACTCCTGCATGAGCATGACTTCCCGAGATTTTTCTCTATCTAAATAACCTGATTTATTAAACCTTGGAATTACTAAGGCTTCATTTTATATTGAGTTCCTGTAGAAGAATTAAGAGGCATTTAATCAGTCACTTGACCTACTCCTCTACTAACATCGACCCTCTGCGCCTTGAATGCAATGCACACGTCGATGTTACTACATGAAAATATTGACTAACACAGACCTAATGTAAGGTAACACAGACTAACATAGATCTAATGCAAGGTAACATAGACTAACATAGACCTAATGCAAGGTAACACAGACCTTGATATACATGGTACTCTACTAACATTGACCCTCTGCACCTTGAATGTAATGCACACGTCGAGGTTACTGCATGAAAATATTGACTAACATAGACCTAATGCAAGGTAACACAGACCTTGATATACATGGTACTCTACTAACATCGACCCTCTGCACCTTGAATGCAATGCACATGTCGATGTTACTGCATGAAAACATTGACTAACATAGACCTAATGCAAGATAACACAGACTAACACAGACCTAATGCAAGGTAACACAGACCTTGATATATATGAAAATATTGACTAACACAGACCTAATGCAAGGTAACACAGACTAACACAGACTAATGCAAGGTAACACAGACCTTGAAATACATGAAAAGATTGACTAACACAGACCTAATGTAAGGTAACACAGACTAACACAGACCTAATGCAAGGTAACACAGACCTTGATATACATGATACTCTACTAACATCTACCCTATATGCAGACCAACTCAAGGTAACACAGACCTTGATATGCATGAGTGGTACTAACGTTGACCTTCCTATTACTGATGTAGATTTCAGCTATGTAGAGTTCGTTACTAGTATCGAATTTAAAAGAAATTCTGAAGTAACTAATGTCAACTATGCATACACTAACTCAGACCTTATGCATGAATTATTCTAAACTAACATAGACCTTACATGCAGAGTGCTTGACTAACACTGACCTCAGTGCTTAAATGACTTGGCGGTAAATCTGACTAAATTAATTTCATCAAAACAAAGTCAACAGTAAAGTCAGCAAAGTCAACATAGTCAATTAATCTATTGCCAATCATTCAAAACACACTGACTCCTCTTTCCACATCATCATCAAACCAGAGGAGTTACAACAGGCAATTCCACTAGACTCTCCTATGTGTCATACATTTTAACTAGTTTAGTCATAATTCATCATTTACATTTGATATGTCCTTGAATTCCATTCAGGAAAATCTACCTTATGTTACTACAAGGCATAAATTTCTTGAAATTCTATATTGGCTATATAATGAGAGTGGATGTCGAACAATACATGACCCAATGCTGTGGATATGGGGCCCGGTCTGGTCCTGGGAGGAGCACCCGAAGGTACTTGTGTCCATGGGAGTTTATTGACCACGATGTTTAAGCATTGCACCGGAGTACTTGCTTGCTAGACTTAGACATCCCACTCACTCTCTCGTGACATGCTTAATTTGACTTGCTTGGCCCGAAAAAAAAAGTAATTACTTGCTTGAATGAAATGAATGAAATAGCCAATTCCATTACACTACTTGTTATTACATGTGCTTGATATTACTTACTTGAATGTTGATTATTACTCTCGTGGAAAAACTTGTGAAATTTCATGCTAGTATCTTATGATACATTTTGTTGATACCTTGAATTCATGCGATACTCTTCATACGACTCTTGATATCTTGCTGACTCCAACATGCATCATTATGCCTGCATCGAACACGTAATTGACTTAAAGATTGTTGGAACTTGAGATATAAATCCTACTGAGTGATTCGCTCATCTTGTTCTTTCTAACATTTTCAGGTAACTCGGATAGCGACAATCATATGAATGGGGATGAGACTGAGTGAAGAGTGCTAGAGTCACCGATCATCTACTGTCAGCTAGTCGTGTCCTTTGATTTTCTTGAGTCCCTCTTTATATTTGCAGTTGTATCAGTCTAGTTGATTGAAGCTTGTTAAGGCTTGTAGCCTAGTATTTAGATTTGAATAAGAAATGTCAGGAATTAGAATTATCATCATTGGGTTATTTGGATAATTGTCATCTCGGACATTTGGTATCATTTTGGAAATTAAATCTTAGTTATGATTTAGATAAATTGTGCACTCTGTCTTTTGTTAAAAATTTATACCACTCTGATTGAATGGTTCTATATAAACTGGCCATGACCCGAGTATCTTCCGCGCTCGGGGCGTGAAAGTCTTCGTGGTATCAGAGCCCAGGATTTCCAGTTCCTAGGAAAGCTCAAGTCCAAGGATAGATTCACACTATACCCGGTAAGATGGGTAGAGCCAAGGGTTAAGTCCTATAGGAATATTAGTTAAACATGACATTTGACCTTGACCTACATGACACTCGATAATATAAATAATACTTAGTATTGCTTAAATTTCCTTGTAGGATCATATGGCTGCTGAAAGAGCACAATGGCGCAAGATGCAACGCACCGTGCAAGGCCTTACACAGGCGCTACAGCAAGTGGCGCAAGGCGGCATTAACCGTGGAGCCGGTGATCTCCACAGGGGTTTCCACAACATGAATCCACCAAGGTTCGCGGGTTCATCCGACCCCGAAGATGCCGAAAATTGGTTAAATGAAATTGAGCGAATTTTTCATGTAATGCAATGCACGGACGAGGAGAAGGTTCTGCTGGCTATTTTCCAACTGGAGCGGGATGCTCGAAGCTGGTGGGAATCCATAGAAGCGACATTGCCAGAAGACCATGTCACATGGGGTGAATTCGTCGAGCATTTCAACAACAAGTACTTCTCCGACCATATTCAGGAGAAGAAGGCCGCGGAATTTGTCGCACTAAAACAACGGGGCTTGAGAGTGGCCGAGTATGAGGCCCAATTTTCAAGACTGTCCAGGTATGCACTCCACTTGGTGTGTACGGAGAAGATGAAAGCAAGAAGGTTCCTCAATGGGCTTCGGACCCACTACATTACACAACTTGCACCGATGGACATCCAAGTCTACTCAGAAATAGTTCGGCGTGTGCAGTTGCTCGAGGATGCCGCTGAATTATCCGAAAGGATCTGAGGAAGGGACAAGAAGAACCTGATGTGACACGAACCCTCGAACCTAGATTCGCAAGCAAGCAATTGATCGGCGAACCCACTCTAGCGGACTCACCCGTGTAGCGCACGCTCGGACCCATAGACGGACCGACGATGGTGGAGAGGGTCCGAAGAGGGACCTCACCTTTCCGGGGATTTGACTAGCTTGGGCTGAACCCCTAAGGGCCTGGGATGCCCAATTCCGTGGGCGGCCAGCACGCCAAGGGCGTGGTATGTAATGGTTCTCTCGCAACTCGCCCGCGGTAGTCACTCAAATATTAGCGAATTCGGGATCGGGCACTCACTCACTGACTGACGACACTAAGATGCGATACTAAACAAGCAAAGTGACTTCAGCAGAGAAGTGCAACCAGGAGCTCACCTGATCGGCATGAAGACGCCGATCCTGGCCGGAGACGAGGGCGAGCGAGGAAGCGTGGGCTTACCCGCACGCTACGCCGATGAAGCTTCAGCCGAAGACCTGCTAGTACATGCACTAGCCCTCACAGAGGGGGTGGACTAGGGGTAGGTGTGGACGCACTAAAATTCGCTTATTCAGGTGGTTCGTCTATTAAGTGTGTGGGCGTGCCAGTCACCGAAGTGACAATTTGTTTGGGCTCCGAAGAGCCCATGGTGCGCTTGATCTGACTTTGTCAGATAATTGTGTGGTTCGTGTCGGGACCAAAACCCACCGCGCCATAAAGGTCACGACGTCGTTTACATCCCCCATACGAGGGAACACCCATGATTAATCGTCGAGATTCAGGGCCTCATGGCCAAGAAATTAGTTGCATGAAAGGTCTATTACGAGGTATTGAAATCCTCGCGCGGGGGTGAGAAGAAAACCATTCGCGGTCATGTCAGTCATGTACTGACCATTTAATGTTCGGACAAATGTCCGGCTTGGGAAAATCGCGGTTGTCACAAAAAAAAAAAAAACCGAAACGCATGTGTGCCAAGGTACGGCAAATTTATTGTTCGGAAGAGCGGAAAACGTTCGGATGAGCCTCGATTGGAGCGGTCAAAAACCAGTAAATCTATTGGCCCGGTGCAAGAGCAAGCTGCGACCATACTGCGATGGGCCCCCCGCGGTCGAAACAAGACTTGCATGAGCGTCATTAATATTTTTGGTGCAAAGGGGAAACAAGGGAATATCCCTTGAATCGGCTGAAAAGTCCTGTGTCTAGGGAAGCAGATGTTTGAAACGTGTCGGTCATTCGGGAGACCGTTTAATATTCAGACGGGTGTCCGGCTTGAGAGTATCATAATCGTCACAGGAGGACCTGGAACATATGTATGCCGTGATACGGCAAATACATTATTCCGAGACACTGAAAACATTCGGTTAAATCTCGGTTAGTGTAGCAGGAAACTAGCGAATTTATTGGCCCGGTGCGAGATCGAGTCGGGACCATACCGGGGGCGCCTCCCGCGGTCCAAACGGGGCTTGCGTGGGCATCATTAATGTTCCCGGTGCCGGAGGGCAACGGGGAAGAGTCCCGGGACTAGATTCCAAAACCAAAACATGTTCGAAGGAAGCGAGCTATAGGCCGAGGGTGTGGGTCAGACAGTGACCATAGTCGGGACGGACCCGAGTCCAAGCACAGCCCACAAATGCCTTATTGATATTCCCGTGTGTAGGGTCCAGGGACGACAGGAGCCATCTCGTTCTATTCAGATTTCTGGCGGTCACTTGCGGACCACTTGATATTCGGACAAGGGTCCATATTGAAGGTGCGCGTAGATAGGAACAATCCCGTACAAATGTATGCCGAGTTTGTGGCAATTTCAATGAAAGGGCGGGAACGAATCCCGATAGAGTGAATCCAATTTGACGAGCTATCGGCCCGGAGCAATACTGGGTCACGACCACGTCGGGGTAGGAGCTGTCGGCCATGTTGGTTGCTCACGGGTCTTTTCATATTCAGACACAGGTCCATGATAGAAACGCGGCGAAAACCGAGGTGAACCCGTTCAAATATTTGCTGAACGTGCGGCAATTTTAGTAGTGGCTCGGGGGGGATCTGGCCTGGGGAACGAGTCCGGTCTGATTGGAATGTCAGCCCAAGACTAGGTCGGGGCCTGGCCATATCGGGATAATTCCCAAGACTCAGGCCCGGCCTGAGAGGGCGGCATCATTGTTCCTTTTGCGTCGGGTCACGGAGAGAGAGGGGGCTGCAATGTGGACCCTGGTATTTTTTTATCTGAGATTTTTTATTATATGTTCCTCTCTTTCCTCTTGCTGTTCATTTCTTCTTTATGCATTTATTCCGAATGATTTCCTTTTTTTGTTTATTATTATTATTATTATTCTTTCCCTTTTTTACTATTATTATCACTATTGCACATTTTTGGTTTATTTCCTATATATATTCGGATTTCTTTATTTATCATAATTTTTATTAATTTATTTATTATCATTATTATTATTACCAATATCGTCATCATTATATGTTATATGTATATGTTTCCCGGAGAGAGAGAGCCGCTGGAGAGTGTACCGGCAAGGGGTATGGGGGGGGGGGGCGTGCCGATGAGGCCGTCCCAAGGTGTACCGGTGAAGGGAGAAGAGGATGCGCCGGGGAAGGCACCAAGGAGAGTGTGCCGGCGAAGGTAGAAGAGGGTGTGCCGGGGGAAACTCAAAGTCTGTACATCGCCTGTTCGAGTCTGCACATTATCCATTGGCTACAACTCAGAATCCATACACTGGTTGTCAGCACACCCGAAGTCTGTACGTCCCTCAGCCCAAAGTCTATACATTGACGGGTCACTGCGACGCGAAGTCTATACATCGGCTGTTTGCTGCACACAAAGTCTATACATCCTTCAGCTCAAAGTCTGTACGTTATCTATTAAAGTCTATACATTGGCCAGCTCAAAGTCTGTACATTGTCTATTAAAGTTTATACATTGGCCGGCTCAAAGTATGTACATTGTCCGTGAAAGTCTATACATTGTTCCTTGGCTGCAATTCAAAGTCTACATTGGCCAGCCCAAAGTCTGTACGTTGGCCAACTCAAAGTCTATACATTGTTCAGCTCAAAGTCTGTACATCGTCCAGCCCAAAGTCTATACATTGTTCCTTGGCTGCAGTTCAAAGTCTATACATTGGCCAGCCCAAAGTCTGTACGTTGGCCAACTCAAAGTCTATACATTGTTCAGCTCAAAGTCTATACATTGTCCCTTGGCTACAGTTCAAAGTCTATACATTGGCCAGCCCAAAGTCTGTACGTTGGCCAACTCAAAGTCTATACATTGTTCAGCTCAAAGTCTATACATTGTCCCTTGGCTGCAGTTCAAAGTCCGTACATTGGCCAGCCCAAAGTCTGTACGTTGGCCAACTCAAAGTCTATACATTGTTCAGCTCAAAGTCTATACATTGTCCCTTGGCTGCAGTTCAAAGTCTGTACATTGGCCAGCCCAAAGTCTGTACATTGGCCAGCTCAAAGTCTATACATTGTTCCTTAAAGTCTGTACATTGGGTTCCACTTCGGAGAGCCAGTGGAAGAAGAGGTGAGATGGAAAGGTAGATGAGGGTGTGCCGGTAAGGGGGAAAGGAAGTGTACCGGTGGGAAAGAGACGGTGGGAGGAGTGTGCCGCTGAGGGGCCAAGAAGGTGTGTCGTTGAAGGGCTTTTAGGGGTGTACCGCTAGGAGTGAAGAAGGGTGGTGTGCCGCTGGACTTGAAGGGAATGTGTCGCTGAAGCCAAGGAAGAGTGTGCCGCTGAAAGGCCAAGGGAGTGGATAGGTTCTTGCTGGCTTATGAAGTTCAGATGGGGGAGGTTCGGATGGCCGTGTTCTGAATTCTTCAGTGAGTGGCTAAGGCCGGGGCTGTATTTTATCAGTCCAATCCTTCGAGCCATACATTGTTCCGTTTGTCCCGATTGGGATGTTTTATTTATTACATGATCGTTTATTAATTACTTCTCTTTGTCTTTTAACATAGTATTACTTTTAATAAAAATTCGACAGCATCTCCCCTTGATCCTGGGCGTAAGGGAGATAAAGAGAACGCGCCCACATGGAGTGGCGGAACCCTACAATGGGAGGTGCGTGCCAATGGCGACAACACCTTTTATAAAACTTTGGAAAGCCCGGAAGAAATGCTGAATGGGAGACGCCTCTGAGACTGGATAGGGTCTACTAGGGGTTTGGTCAGGGTTAAGCGGCAGGTGTGCCGCTGAGGGGAGGCTAGGTGTGTGCCACTGAAACCCCAAATGGGTGTGCCGTTGAGGGAGGGTGCAGGTGCACCGGGGCTACTAGGTCGATCAAACCCACAGAAAACCTCGGCAGGAGGGGGAAATGGCTCGAGGGGGGACTAGCACGGATGAAGGGATTGGGCCTTGCAGGGAGAGATTTGTGGCCCCAGACCACTCAAGCTGGTGTGGCATCCGGGAGAAACCATCGACACGAAGACTCAAAGCAAATGCCGGAGAAGGGAAAAGAAATGGACAGTCAAGAACACGGTGGCACAGACCAACGGAAGCAATAGAGAGCCCAAGGAGGGCGACTTTCATTCATAAAAGAAACGGAATGACCGTGGCCAGTCAAATACATTGCAAAGCATGCTCGAGCTAAGACTACGAGCAAGAGAGAAACAAAAGAACAAAAGAAAAGGGGGACAACAACAAAAAAAGAGAGGAAAAGAAATGAAAATACAAGGTGGGAAGGGGAACGGAGCGTGGGCTCCTCCCCTCCCAGACTTCACTCCTCTCTTCTTCTCTTCTCTCTTTTCCTTCTCTTCTTCCTTGCGTGGACGGCGGTGGACGGAGCAGCGGGAGGGCAGGCGCCTCCCTCCTCTTCTTCTCTTCTTCTTCCCCTCCTTCTCTTTTCTCTGCGTGTCTGTGTGTGTGTGTCCATCCCCTCACTCTGTCCCTCTTCTTTTTTTTGTCGGAGCGAGGGGTTCTTATACCCCTGGTCAGGCCGACGACTGTCGAAGATGGGAGTAGGTGGGGCGAGGACAGCCCAGCGAGGTGCAGGTATGGGCCTGCCATGCCTTCGCTACGCGCCGAGGGCTACGAGCATTGACCGGGTGTGGATGGGCCGAACGCTGTGCCACTGGGGGCTGAGGAAGGCGTGCCGGTGGAGAGCCTCACAGGTGTGCCGCCGATGGCTCAAAATAGCGTGCCTCTGAAAGGCCTTGAGAGTGTGCCGCTGAAGGTCCTTGAAATAGTGTGCCGCTGAAAGGCCTTGAAGGTGTGCCGTGGAAGGGCATGTGAAATAGGTGTGCCGCTGAAGGCTTGAAACAGTGTGCTGGTGAAGCTCTTGTAGGGGTGTGCCGCTGGGAGGGCAGCCCTTGAGTGTGCCGGATGGGAGCATGGGGAGTGTGCCACTGAAGGGCACAGGGGGTGTGCCGCTGAGGGGCTGCTAGGGCGTGCCGGGCAGAGGCTCCATGGAGGGTGCCGTTGGGGGTTCAGCAAGTGTGCCACTGGGCAGGCCTGCCAGCGTGCCGTTAAGAGGCTTGCAGGGCGTACCGCTGAAGGACCCAAAGGGCGTGCCGCTAAAGGGCGTGCTGCTGAAGGGCTAAATGGGCAGTTTTGAGCCCGTTGTGAGCACGAGTTGTGGCCCATTTGATTTTCTTCAGGGCCCATAGGTTATGAGCTTCCCGGGAGTTGGTTTCTATTCGCTTTCGTGACTCCAGGGATGGTTTCTCGGCAGTGTGCATATTTGGGGAGTCCGGGCGACTAGTCTCTCCGGGGCTTCTTCACTCGGCGTCGTTGTTGGTGTGAGGCCGAGCAGGATATCTATGCGTGTAATTTTTTTGGTGTCCACAGTAGGGATGATCAATTACAACCAAAACTACGTTCACACAGGGAGGGGCGGTCAGCCGGCCAGGCGAGATCGGACGGAGAGCTAAAGGAGTCACCGAATGAAGACTTCGCCGATTCTGCCCGCTTCTGGAACTACTGGATAGGTGGACGATGTTGATGCCACCACGGGCTCTATCGAACTCAGAAGTCACCGAAACCTGTGCCGAATCCTCGCTGATTGGCCTGGGAGGACTTCTGAATTTTGGTAGAATCTCTGGACGTCGACAAAGGTCGGGGCCGGCTCTGGGACTGGGCCACTTTGTTCTGGCTTGGACTGAATCTAGAACTTTGCAGCAGGAAGAAGAAGCCGCCACTAACACTCCCGAGCTCCGAAGGTGACGCAGCTTATATCAATACGACCGTGGAAGGGTCCTATTCGAGCAGCAACCAGAAAGAATGCTAGAGGAGGTCGGAGAAGAGAGATAGAGCCCGTAGAGTGAAGAGGTATCTGTCAGGCCCTGACAGGACAGACCTGCGCACCTGGGGTAGAAAAATCAGAACTTTGTGCTTCGGGCTTCAAATGGTGCTCCGTTTCTTGGCGATGCTAGGGGACTTGTAGGAGGAGACTTCAGAAAAAGAATCACGTCCAAACTCCCACAGGAGTGGCCGTGGTCTCACTTTAACTGGGCCTCTGGTCTTCTGTAGGAGTCAAGTTGCGTAGTCGAGGGAGAACGGCTCTCTCGGTCAGCACATACGTCGGACGGATGCGAGACCACCTCGCCTGCGAAGCCGCTTTGATGTTCTTTCCGGCAATATATGGTGTGACTTCTGGAGCTTGAAGATGAGGACGGGGTAGACTCTGAAACCTGCGGATCCTCAACCCCTGGTGACCTGAGAACAGAGTGAGAGAGTAGAGTGTATGTGGAGGTGGGAAAGGGGAAGAAACTTGCAAGGGGTGGCTAATGGAAGTTGTGGGAAGGGGAATGGAGGGATCTAGGGGTGATGGAAGGGAGTGGGGGGTGCTGGGGTCGCAGCTAGCAGGGGGGAGAGGTGGAGTGCACATGTTGCCTAGGTGGAGAGGGAGAGAGGGGGGGGGGGAATCTCTCCCTTGGTTTGAATGGGTGGTTAATGGTGGGTGGTTAATGTGGCCTTGGGGATGGGAAAGGGTGTGTTGGGGAGAGGAAAGGTTGCTTGGGGTTGGTGAAGGGGTGTGTGGGAGAATGGGATTCTTCCTTGGGAGATGGAGGGGTGGCTTGGGAAGAGGAAGGGTTGCCTTGGAATGGTGAGAGGTGCTTGGGGCTTGGTGAAATTAATGGAGGAATTGATGGAGCCTTGGGAAGATGAAAGGTTGGGGCTGATGTGGAGGATGAGGTGGCAAGGGAGAGAGGGGAGAGAGAGGGGGGGGTCGCCCCTTTTAGAGAGAGAGAGAAGAGAGAGAGAAAGAGAGGGGAATCCACCCCTTATAGAGAGAGAGAGAGAGAGAGAGAGAGAGAGAGAGAGAGAGAGAGAGAGAGTATCACACAATTTTGGTGGATTTCAAATTTTCTTTCAACAATTCATTACTTCTCAAATGGGGGATTTGGGTCTTATTTATAGGAATCCCACAATTTAACATAAGTCCCTGACTTTTGGACTAATAACAAGAAACCAAGGGAAGGGGGGGTGCCCATGGGCCTAGCCCATTGAATTGGGCCTATTAACCTACCAAACTAACATAATGACTCAAGACTTAGGTAAATGACTCATTAACCTAGGTACTGGACTTAAATAAAAGGAAAAGTACATGTTAAGAAAATGAAAATTACATCATATGACTCGAAATAAAGTGGCGAACAAGATGAAGCACAGTTGGCGAGCATCGGGATCCTCGAACAAATGGGATTGCTGGTGATGTCCCCATCATACCCCCGGGGTGCGGAGAACTCGACTCGTCGAGTATGGGTCCACCGGGGAAGTGGTCCTGTAAAGGAGCTCGGGGTGAACCTCAACCTCCAAACTCAACCCTGCGTCTGCAACCAGGGGACGGTCCTTCATCCTCTCACGGTGGCTTGGGCACACCCTCTTGCTGGCGATAGTACCCTGCTTGCCTAGTATTGCCTCTGTGTGCACACGTCGGGCTCTCATGCTGATTTTTGGTGGCTCTCCGAGGGTATCACTCACAAGGGAAGATATAGGCTCAAGGTACTCACTAGGATCCACCGCGGTGCCCATATAGGGTGCCGGATCTGTCACGTGGGAAATGGGGTGAATCCCAAAACCCATTAGTAAGTCCAACCCGTAAGTCGAGTTGCCAAAGCCACTCGGAACTTGGCAAGGTACAAGTCCTCGTGCCCTCAAGTTGGAGGTGACCCTAGGGTAGAGCCACTCCAATGTCACCATCGATAAGTTACCTACTTGGAATTTCAAGTGGCGCTCGCAAGCTTTTGCCCGCTCTTTGTAAACCTCACCGCTCGTTGCTAGATGCTTGCGTGAATGCGTATGCCATGCACTATGATGCGGTGTGGGTGTGAAAAGTTTGGTGTGTAAAGGTGGACCGGGACAACCATATGTAGACCAGTCATGCTTTGACGCCAAGAAGACTTTGATGGAATTGGGAGGACCGGGGCATCCATAAGTGGACCTATCATGCAATGATGCCATGTAGACTTTGGTCAACCTAGGTGGGCCAGGGGACCCGTAGGTGTACCTATCATGCAAAGTGGTGATAAATATCGGGGGACCCGGACATCCGTAGATGCCTTTGACATGTGTATGACCAATGTTAAATGAGGGAGGGCCGATACACCCGAGTATGAACCAATCATGCATCCTACTTGACATGTGGGTGATATGAACGAGTGGACCCGACTTAAGAATCATATCAAGTGGTGTTGTACGCCAAGACTTATGCACTTTTGTACCAAAGATGTCTCCTATGTGTGGGCTTTTGGACCTCCATTGGAATGGGTCAAAGGGGTCTAGGAAGGTGGATATCATGAAGTGGGGCACTTCCTCGATCCCTAAGTGTGTATTGCCCAAAGTCATGGCTCCCATGGTGTAATCTGAGTCTTGGGAGAGATGGGCTTGGTCCAACATGGTGGGTGATGGTAGGAAGGAGTGGGTGATAAGTGATGTGGGTGGACCACATGGGTTCCTGGGTTCCCATTGGGAGGGGTCAAAAGGATCAACATAAGTGTACCCGGGGGAAAGGAACTTTAAGTTTATCTCAACATCCTCAAGGTCCTCACAATATGGTGGTGAGTCATCCTCCTCCAAAGTAATTGGTCCAAGATCTCTAGTGAGTTGACCGTTTAAGGCATTTGGGGTCTCAATGGGTGGGGAGTAGACCGGAGTGGGTTTTTCCTCCAAGGGGAGAAATAGAAGAATCTCAATAGTGCAATGCCCACTCGTGCAAACGGAAGTGATGGAGCCAATGGTGGGGTGGGCAAAGTTAATGGTGCTAGGCTCCGAAGGTCCCATGGTAAGCAAGCCGGTCAAGTGGACTTGCCAATATAGGAAATCCACTAGGTCTCCCAAGTCTCCCGCGAAGTATAAGGTTTGTAAAGTGACATGGGGAGACCGGGTGGGAACAATTTGGGATTGATATCCCAATGGTGGTGAGCTCAGGAGGGTGGGACTTTGCTTGAGCCATTGGAGTATGGACTCATCTATGGTGACGGTGTGCGGCTCATGAGGACCCAGACTAGGAGGGGTGGGTGAGTTTTGTGGCTCCTCCTCCTCAACGGTGTAGGCTTGGGTTTCCTCGAGGGTCGGGAGGGGGTCTAGGTCGGTCTTACTTCCAAGGGAAGAGGTGTTTACTTCCAAGGGATCAGGTGTTTGGATCATGGGTTCCTCTTCCAAGGGGAGGAATGGGTCTTTTGGTGGAGGAGTGGAGATAGCTGGATCATGGTACTCCCGGGGTGGTGAACATCGACGGGCTTGGGTTGGGCTTGATAGGGGAAGTACTTGGGTTGGAGTTGGGGTTGGGGGTGGAAAAGTGGTTGGTTGAGGAGGTCCGGATTGGGGTGCGTAGATCTTTCTAAGATCGGCCCTCATTTCAACCCAAGATTCAATGGGTGCTTCCCTTTGGCTTCTCTCAAACCTACAATGTACTCCCATTCTTTCCTAGCTTGGCGCCAGAGCAAACTCTTGGCATAGTTGACTTGGATAGGCCCTGATAGAGTGAACCTCCCAAAGTGTCGATCTATGGAGTCCTCCCACTCTAGATATATACTAGGGTGGGTTCCGTCAAACACAAAGGCTTCTAATGGGCCTAAGAGTGGCGAATATGCCAAGTATGAGGTAGTCATGATGGTGGACAAGGGTGATGCATGCAATGGCCCTAGGATAAGACTTAGTAGAGACAAGTCTAGAACTTGCTCTAATACCAAATTTATGTGACACGAACCCTCGGGCCTAGATTCGCAAGCAAGTAATTGATCGGCGAACCCACTCTAGCGGACTCACCCGTGTAGCGCACGCTCGGACCCGTAGACGGACCGGCGATGGTGGAGAGGGTCCGAAGAGGGACCTCACCTTTCCGGGGATTTGACTAGCTTGGGCTGAACCCCTAAGGGCCTGGGATACCCAATTCCGTGGGCGGCCAGCACGCCAAGGGCGTGGTATGTAATGGTTCTCTCGCAACTCACCCGCGGTAGTCACTCAAATATTAGCGAATTCGGGATCGGGCACTCACTCACCGACCGATGGCACTAAGATGCGATACTAAAAAAGCAAAGTGACTTCAATAGAGAAGTGCAACCAGGATCTCACCTGATCGGCGTGAAGACGCCGATCCCGGCCGGAGACGAGGGCGAGCGAGGAAGCGTGGGCTTACCCGCACGCTGCGCCGATGAAGCTTCAGCCGAATATCTACTAGTACATGCACTACGCCCTCACAGAGGGGGTGGACTAGGGGTAGGGATGATCAATTACAACCAAAACTACCTCCACGCAGGGAGGGGAGGTCAGCCGGCCAGGCGAGATCGGACGGAGAGCTAAAGGAGTCGCCGAATGAAGACTTCGCCGATTCTGCCCGCTTCTGGAACTGCTGGATAGGTGGGCGATGTTGATGCCACCACGGGCTCTATCGGACTCAGAAGTCACCGAAACCTGTGCCGAATCCTCACTGATTGGCCTGGGAGGACTCCTGAATTTTGGTAGAATCTCTGGACGTCGACAGAGGTCGGGGCCGGCTCTGGGACTGGGCCACTTTGTTCTGGCTCGACTGACTCCAGAACTCTGCAGTAGGAAGAAGAAGCCGCCACTAACACTCCCGAGCTCCGAAGGTGACGCAGCTTATATCAATACGACCGTGGGAGGGTCCTATTCGAGCAGCAACCAGAAAGATTGCCAGAGGAGGTCGGAGAATAGAGATAGAGCCCGTAGAGTGAAGAGGTATCTGTAAGGCCCTGACAGGACAGACCTGCGTACCTGGGGTAGAAAAATCAGAACTTTGTGCTTCGGGCTTCAAATGGTGCTCCGTTTGATGTGACACCACCTTGGGGTGATAGTCACACAATCAAATGACCCTTGGACCTAGCAAGCAACCAACGCGCGAACCGGTGACTTCACTCGGGCGGACTCACCCGCTAAGCGCACTCTCGTGCCCGTAGGCAAACCGGTGATAGTGGTGAGGGTCCGGGATGGGCCCTAGCTGCTCTGGGGTTGGCTAGCTTTGGATTGGATCTCTCAAAGGTCTTAGGATGCCCACTCTCGTAGGTGACCAGCACGCCGAGGGCGTGGGTGTTAATGGCTCTCTCGCAACTCACCCGCTGTAGTCACTCAATCATAAGCAAAATTCAGGTTCGGGCGCTCCACTTACCACCGACGGCACTAAGATGCGATACTAATTAAGCAAGGGAATTTAAGCAAAGAGGAGTGTGCAGTGGCTCACCTGATCGGTGTGAAGACACCGATCCCGGCCGGAGACGAGGGCGAGCGAGGAAGCGTGGGCTTACCCGCACGCCGCGCCGGAGAAGCTTCGACATGAAATTTTAAATGACATGCACTACACCCCATGCAAGGGGGGGGGATCTTGGGGAATGGAAACCAAAGAATACACCCAATTACTACCTCCACACAGGGAGGGGCCTTCAACCGGCCAAGCGGGGAGGGGAGAAAGCGATGAAAACACAAGAGAAGAAGCCGATGCCGAATCTGTCCAGTTCTGTGAGTGCTGAGAGGGGACTGAAGAATTGACTGCTGAAACTGCTATCGAATTTTGTTGGGGACGAAACCACCTGGAAAATCTTCGTAGGAGGCCGGGAAAGTCGTCCAAATTTTTTTAATTTCTTCTGTCGCCGATGCTGGTCTGGGTGGAGGCCCGAACAGGGAGGCAGAGTCTCTGACTGGCAGCTCCTGGTTTCCAACAGCAGGTTGCAAGGGATGCCCCAACAGCTCCCGAACTCGGAATCAAGCACCGTCAGAGTCGTTGGAACCGTGGATGAGTCCTCTTCGTAGAAAAACTGACGGGGAAGCCAGAAAATACCGGAGGAGACCAGGGGACTCTGAAAAATGATGACAGGTCGGTGTAGACTGTGGGTAGCAGACCCGCATAGCTGAGGGAGAAAATTGATAACTCTGGATCACGATTGCCGATCAAAGTTATGCTTCTTGATTCTGAAAGTAGACAGGGCGAGGAAGAACTTTGTAGAAGAGCTCTTGAACTTATTCTTCCAAGGTTCGTCGTGGTGAAGCTTCTACTCCGGTTCTGGTACTCAGCAGGGGCAGCTCTGCGCAGTTGTGGGAGAACGGAGCTCCCGGGCAGCACACAGCTCGGATGAAGATGAAACAACTTCCGTTGCGAAGAAGATAGGAAGATGCTTCCGTGGATAGCTCTTGGGTCTTCAAACTCACTGGGATGTGGTCGGAGTCGCTGCTGCAATTTGCTGGTCTTCTGCAGGTCTTCAACTGCGAACTAGGGCTGAGAGGTGATGGAGAGGAGCAAGGAAGAATGGTGGAGATGAGAGAGAGGGGGGGGGGCGACCCTAACCAAAGGGGGAGGGGCTTGGGCGACCTAGGGCTGTGGAGGGAAGGAGAAACTTGAATTCAAATGGCCTAGGGAGGTGGAGTGGTGCTTGGGGTAGTGGGAAGGGTGCTTGGGAAAGTGGGAGGGGTAGTTGGGGGTTGGGAGGTGAGGTGAGGATTGATGGAGGGGGTATTGGGAAGGGGTGGGGTATTGATGAGGGTTGTGGGGAAGGGAAGAGACTTTATTGGGTTAGGTGGGGAGTGTAGGTGGTTGGGAAGGGAGGAGAGAGAGGAGGGGGGCGAATTCCCCTTGGAGGGAGAGAGAGAGAAGAGTGAGGGGGGGGGGGAAAGAGAGGGCTTCTCACCCAATAATGGTTTCTCACCAAAAGGAAAATGGGGACACTAGAAAACTTAAATTTCATTGATTGATTGACTCATTGATTGATTACAAATGGGGGAAATGGGGTCCTATATATAGGCAACCCACATTTTCACAAAAGGCCCTGACATTTAACACACTAACAAATAACCGAAGGAAGGGGGGGCGCCCATGGGCCTAGCCCAAAGAAATGGGCCCAATAGCAAACTCATTAGTATAATGAGACTCAAACTTAGGGAAATGACTCATTAACCTAGGTACAAGACTCAAATAAAAAGGAAAATTACATGATTATGACTCAAAGAAAATATGAAAATTACATGACTCGACTTAGAGAAATATGACGGACACAATGGGGCTATGCTAGCAAGCAATCGAAGTGTAAAAAAATATGAAGGGCGAGAGATGCCCCCATCATATCTCCGGGGTGCGAAGAACTCGACTCCGTCGAGTATGAGTCCTGCCGGGGAAGAGGTCCTCCAACGCAACTCCGAGCAAGCTACAACCTCCAACTCAACCTCGCGTTCGCAACCAGGGGACGGCGCTTCAACTTCTCAAGGTGGCTTGGACACACCCTCTTGCCGATGATAGTACCTTGCTTGCCCAGTATTGTCTCCGTGTGCGCATGTCGGACTCTCAAGCTGTTATGTGGAAGCTCTCCGAGGGTGTCGCTCACAAAGATGGGGGTAGGTTCAAGGTGCTCACTAGGATCTACCGCGGTGCCCTTAGAGGGTGCTAGATCCGTTACGTGAAAAGTGAGGTATATCCCAAAATCCCATGAGTAAATCCAACCTGTAAGCCAGGTTGCCAAAGCCACTTGGAACATGAAAGGTCCAAGTCCTCGTGCCCTCGATTTGGAGGTGGCCCTAAGGTAGAGCCATTCCAAACCCACCATCACAAGGTTGCTTACTTGGAATTCAAAGTGGCACTTACGAGTTTTTGCCCGCTCATTATGAACCTCACCGCTCGTTGCTGAATGCTTGCTGGGATGCACATGCCATGCACTATGATGCGATGTTGGTGTGAAAAGTATGGTGTGCAAAGGTGGACCAGGACACCCATAGATGGACCTATAATGCCATGACGCCATATGGACCTTGATGGGCCTTGGTGGGCCGGGGCAACCATATGTGGCTCTATCATGCATGGACAACCTAGCAAAGGTCGGAGGGCCGGGGCATCCGTAGGTGATCCGGTCATGAATGGTGGTGACAAATGTCGGGGGACCTGGACATCCTTGAATGCTCCTATCATGTCTTTGACCCATGATGAGTGAAGGTGGACCACTACATCCGAATTTGGACCACTCATACTTTCTACTTGACATGTGGGTGATATGAATGAATGGACCCAACATAATGTTCATGCCAATTGGTGTAGTAAGCCTAGACACATGCATGCTTTTCCCAAAGGTGACTTCCATGTGTATAGGTGTGAGACAACCCTTGAACTCCCATTGGAAAGGATCGAATGGATCTTAGAAGGTGGTCATCATGGGGTGGGGCAAAACCTTATTACCTAGGGATATGTGGCCCAAGGTCATGACTCCCAAGGTGTCACCCGGGTCTAGGATGGGGTGGATTGGGTCAAACATGTTGGGTTGGGATAGGGAAAGGTGGGTGGTGAGTAGGGTGGGTGGGTCACATAGGGAACTAGACTCCCATAGGAAGGGATCAAAGGGGTCGTGGAAAGGTCTTTCTAGAGGGAGGAACTCTATGTCTTCAAGGTTCCCAAATTGTGAGTAATCCTCCTCCAATGTAATTGGGCCAAGGTTTCTAGTGGGTTGGCCGATCAAAGTATTTGGGATCTCAATGGTAGGGGAGTGGATCGAGATGGGTTCTTCTACCATAGGGAGAAGGAAAAGGAGGTCGCTAGTGTAGCAACCAATGATATAGACCGAGGTGATTGACCCGATGCAATGGTGGAGGCCAAGGCTACTAGGTTGTTCGGTCATAGGGGTCAACATGCTAGTGAACTTAATTTGCCAAGCTAAGCCTCTAAGAAAATCCTCTAAGGTCTCTACTTGATAAGATGCTTGGATCGTGGTGTGATAAGAGGAGATGGGCACTATGGGATGGTTTTCCTTCATGGGTGGGAAATCATGGGCCTTGATCTCTCTTATTGGGCTCTCCTTTAGCCAACTAACAAGGGGTTCCCCTAAGATGAGATTGACTCCAACTAGAGATGGTGATATAAGGCGAAGACCCTCGTGTGTCGTTTCTTCTTCAACTTGGACTTGGGTTTCCTCCAAGGTGGAGAGTGGGTTTGGAGTGTTCACCATTATGGGGTGGGGTATGGGTTCTTCTTCCAAGGAGGTGAGAGGGGCTTTTAAGGGTGTGGTGATGATTGGGGCATGGTGTATCCGGGGTGGTAGGTAGTGGGAAACTTGGGTTAGGATAGGTAATGGTAGTAGTGGAGGCTTCGGTGGGGGTTGGATTGGGGTAGGGAGAGGAAGATGGGTGGGTTGAAGGGGTTTGGGTTGATGGGTTTTGGGAGGGGTGTCCCTTTTTGGGGGTGATGGAGAGGTTGTGGTGGGGGTTTCCATGGGCCTAGGTGGAGAGTTGGCCATGGGACTCAATTGGGTAGGGGGACCTATGGTTGTGGTGTGGACTTGGAGGTGGGGTGTAAATGTAGTGGTTGGGGTAGGAGAGATGGGAAGTGGTGGGGAATGGGTGATTGGGGTCTTGGATTGACCGGGTGGGGATGAAGGTGTTGAAGTGCTCCTTGGGCTTTTGTGATTTGAGTAGGAGGGAGAGGGTTGGAGAGTGTAGGTTTTCCTAAGCTCGACCTTCATCTCATCCCAAGTGCTAATGGGGGCCTCCCTGCGGATCCTTCTTAAACCTTCCACAACTAACCAATGAGTTTTAGCTTGTTTGGAGAGGTGTGCCTTGGCTAGCCTCATTCTCCTTCCTTCGTTCAAGGGACAACTTTTAAAGAATTGGTCTAGGGAAATCTCCCAATCTAGGTAAAGGCTTGGGCTGTTGGATCCATCAAAGGCGGGGGTTTTGATTTTCAAGTGTTCTAAAAATATGGTTTCTAGATTTCCCCAAAGGTCACTCTCATTCACTCTTGGTGCACGGCTATTTCCTTCAAGTCGGTCGAGTCGAGACATGATATCTTCAAGCCGATTAAGGACATTAGGTAGGGCTTCTATGATAGAGGTGTTGCTACCCACTTTGTTGGCAATGGAACTTCCATGAGGATTTGGGCTTCTTGGGAAAGTTGATGGGGATGGATATGACGGGTATGAAGCGGCCATTCTAGTGGACATGGGGGATGCAACCGAGGACTCTAAATGCATAAACATGGCCTAGGACCAACTTGATAGAGATAAGTTGTGAACTTGCTCTGATACCACTTGATGTGACACCACCTTGGGGTGATAGTCACACAATCAAATGACCCTTGGACCTAGCAAGCAACCAACGCGCGAACCGGTGACTTCACTCAGGCGGACTCACCCGCTAAGCGCACTCTCGTGCCCGTAGGTAAACCGGTGATAGTGGTGAGGGTCCGAGATGGGCCCTAGCTGCTCCGGGGTTGGCTAGCTTTGGATTGGACCTCTCAAAGGTCTTAGGATGCCCACTCTCGTAGGCGGCCAGCACGCCGAGGGCGTGGGTGTTAATGGCTCTCTCGCAACTCACCCGCGGTAGTCACTCAATCATAAGCAAAATTCGGGTTCGGGCGCTCCACTTACCACCGACGGCACTAAGATGCGATACTAATTAAGCAAGGTAATTTAAGCAAAGAGGAGTGTGCAGTGGATCACCTGATCGGTGTGAAGACACCGATCCCGGCCGGAGATGAGGGCGAGCGAGGAAGCGTGGGCTTACCCGCACGCCGCGCCGGAGAAGCTTCGACCTGAAATTTTAAATGACATGCACTACACCCCATGCAAGGGGGGGGGGGATCTTGGGGAAGGAAAACCAAAGAATACACCCAATTACTACCTCCACACAGGGAGGGGCCTTCAGCCGGCTGTTGACACCTAAAATATAACAGAGAATGGAAATGAGACATAATGGAAGATTGAGTGAGAGATGAAGATCCCGGAGATTCCTACAAAACCAGGATTACGGAAGATTCGTCATTAAATCTACCACCCGGCTGAGGTCCTCCCTGGCCAAGCTGATGTCCGGTGTTGTCATCCCCCAGATGGCAATACTGATAAGAATCACAGTCTATCGACTAATGAAAACTCCAGAGGTATTCTGATGAGATTATGTCAACCCATCAACTAAAAAGACCTTCACCCGTTCTGGCGGATTCGAAGGACTGACAAATGAAAAGACAGATTAGGCGTCCCTGAAGCCTAGTGATAAAAATAAGTAGAGCAATAAGAAAAGGAGTCGGGGGCCTAAATGGGCCATGGCGCCGAAAGCCCTTCACCACGGCCCAAGACTGGCGTCGAGAAGCCTTTGCGCCAGGAGCCTTCGCAATATGCGCGCCGGGAGCCTTCGCAAGATGCGCGCCGGGAACCTGATATGTCCACACCGAGAGACCCATACGGAGGGAGGAGAGCACTCTGCTTATAAAAACCCCCCTTCCTCTCGAGAGAAAGAAAAGAAGAAGAAACCTCATCCAGAAAACAGATAGAAAAAAAAGAGAAAGAAAAGGGAGAGAGTGAAGAAGCTGCTGCGAAGCTCGAGAGAAGGAGAAGGTGGGGTGCTCGGGGAGGGAGAGGAGTCAATGCTCCGCCCTCCCCCATCCTCCTGCTATTCCGAACGGGTTTTCTTTTCTTCTCTCATGTATTCTTTCTACCCTTGTATGTGGGATTTCTTCTACTCGAAGGATGTTCAAAGTCCCCTTTCGACTATCGTCCGAGTTATCTCGCTGTAGCCAATGAAGTATGAATAATAAAGATGGTGGAATGAGTAGAAGCTCGAGTTTCTTTCTCTCACCCCTCTCTGATGATCGTGGTAGCTATCATTTCGGTTGCGGATTTTGATTGATGAGTCCATGATTTCAGGTGTCTGTCGGTAGTCCTGGCGGCTGATAGGTACTCCCTGCTGCTTGCCTCTCTCGCAGCCCCGGGGGAGTTGGTACAGAGCCCCGATCCTCACCTCTATGGATCCCTGGGCTTTGTCCTCTCTATCTCTCTCTCTCAGGGTATCTGTCGTCCCCTGCATACATTGATTGCTCGAATGCTTAGGACTCTGATAATCCCTTGTGTTTATACGCATGCCTGTTTAAGATGGGACGGAGCCAACAAAGCCCCAATCCTCACTGTGGATTTTTGGGCCTTGTTTCCCCCCTCTCTCCCTCAATGTCATCGATGATTTAAACATCGCGGATTCCGTGATTTTCTTCTCAAATTTCTCAAGCCACTAGGGCCATTGCAGGGATCAGAGGTTGTCGTCTCTCGATCTCCTGGATGGTCGGCAATACTGATGGCGTGAAGCCTGTTCCTGAGAGTTCGAAGGCCCGGTGACTCTGATCCCTCGAACCCCTTTCATCTGTGACCCCCTCTGCTGTCAACCTGGTAGGCCCCTGGCTCTTTCCTCACTTGCCTCCTGAATCCATTGCCCAGCCACTGTCTGAATCCTGAGAAAAATCCCTAGAACAGAGCACCGTAAAACCCCATAAGTCCTCACGGCACTCAAGCCCAGCACCTTCTCGGCGCCAAACTCTCCCGGCGCCGTGAATAGTTCCCGGCGCGGCCCTCAGTGCGCCGGGAACTCTCGCGCCGAGATCCTCATCTTCCCCCCCTTCAGCACATGCCGAGAGCCCCCTTCGTGGCGCGCCGAGAACTCCCTTCAGCCCGCGCCGAGAAGCCATGCCATATTTCTGAACCCTCACGCCGAGAACCTCTTTCTTCTTGGTCTGAACCTTGATCCCCGTGTTGTACCCACCCGAGGAATATACAGAGAGCATTTGGCATCCCTCAGGAAATAAATCAATGGGGAGGACCTCCCCTACATTGTTCTGTTCTGATCCGGATTTCTTTATAACCTTATGGACCTAAAGGGCTATGTCACTACATGTGCTCCGACGGGTTCCGAAGGAACATCAATCGATGCTATGGATTTGGGCGATGGCCCCGGGCCTGGTGCCCCCTTCTTTTCCGGCTTTCATCCCGGCATCCCGTGGATGATGGCTTATCTCCTCTTGGCATAATCCAGGATAAAGGGGATATGCTGCCAAAATTCATTCACATCACCTTGAGGGATCATGGTATTCTCTCCTAACCCCGCTGGCCCACGGAGTTCTGCCCTTGCATGTTCTCCGATGGTCTTCCGAAGGGGGATATCAATAAGACATCGCGCCTGCACAGGGTGTGTCATGTCGCACCGGTCCTTATCCGGATTCCGGGTTAGATATACCCGATCTTTTACGGATCCCATCCTGCCGCTGCATGGGTGGTTTCCTATCCCCATCTGGCATAGTCCAAGGTAATGGGGACATGCCGCCGGATTTGCTCCGCATTTGATGTATCCTTGCTTCACTCAGGCCATTTAACGCCCTACTGATGAACCAACCCTCTCTCTCGTTTGAGTCTTATTTTTGCCGCTACCTTCCTCCTATTTTTGGCGTTTAATCAAGGGTTGTCCTTCTTAGGAAGGGCGTAATTAACGTCATAGCCTTTATGGTATGACGGACTTCGGGTCCCGACTCGGACTTCACAATCGACTGATTAAAAGTCAGATCGAGCGCATAATAAAATTATCACCCCGGTGACTGGCACGCCAATAAATCAATAAATAACAAATCCATATAAAAAAAAACTAAAAGCGCGTTCCACAAGTCTGGCACGCCCGGTGGGACGAAGTCTCCCTTCATCTCTACGCCAAAAATAGGAGGCCCAGCGGGCCCCCCTCAAATTTCTGATTCTGTGCGCTTTCCTTATTTTCAGGAAGCTACAATGACTACTGGAATCATGTCCGTATGCTTCGACCAACAACCGATCGATGTGCATGTCCGAGAGGGTTACCTGGCGGTACCGCTGTCATTCGGGTCGATGCCCCCTACTGTCGGGCTGCCCAACTGCCTGGGCCTCGTCTTCACCGACCTTCTGCAGGTCGACAACAACGAGCAAGGCACTGCTGCAAGTGCCCCGATGAAGACTGCTGATAACAAGGGTAGCTTACCAGAGAGGACGACCTCGACAGCCGTCGCCTGCTATGTTCATCATGTTCAAAGGAGGGACACGGTCCCCGCTGCTGCCCAAATGAAGAAAAGAACTAACCGGAGGAGCCGGTATGCTGCTGCCGACCGTCGTCTTTCAAATTCTGGGAAGACGATGATGATGGGTGACGTTAGGGTGAACCTCAACGGTCGCCTGAGAGAAGTCCGGCCGGACAGGATTGTCCCGACCATCCAGATCGACAACAAGTTCCAAGTTCTGGCCACCCGGAGGGCCAACTGGGAAACTGATGAGAGGAAGCCGCTGGCGCCCAAGCCAGTAAGATATAAACAGGTCTGGCGACCAAAGAAGATTCAGAGCTGGGCCCCAACTCGAGATGTGGGGAAAGCTACCGAGGATGCTGTTGCCCGCTTCAGGGCAGGAAGCAGAAGAAGAGAAGGAAAAGACATAAGAGATGATGCTGCTGTTTACCCCAGGGCTTGGGGTAAGAAAGATGAGAAAGAAAATGAAGAAAGAAATCTGACCACTGTTCACCCCAGGATGAGGGGCAGAAAATATGAGCAGAAGCAAGACCTCTCGGTCCCCCATCCCAGGGCTGGGGGCAGAAGATGGCAAAGGAAGAACTATGATGCTGCTGCCAACTGCTGCCAGGATGGCGACAGAAGATTTGAGAAAGAAGAAAGAATGAGAACAAGCGAACCAGTCGCTGCTGCCATTCCAAGAAGACCAAGAGCCTGTGCCAGACAGGCTGATATATTTAGATATTCCAAAGTCGAGCATCTGAATGCTCAGGTGGCAAGACTGGCTCATCAGCAAAGAGGCCAGGAAAGGCTGATGCTCCAACCAGAGCCACAAAGGCACAACCCAGAGGAGATGAAACAAGTAGTCCAAGACTACTTCCACTACCTGGGGAACTCTGCCCTCGGTCAGCAAAGATTATCCCGTGCCCTGGGCACCGTGGATGAAGAAGAGGAAGAAACCCTTCAAGAAGTGATGCTCGGAGTCTCCTCCTCTGATTCCAATGATTATGGGGAAGGCCGCAGGGCCGGATATGGGAAAGAAGACCTGTGTGGGGAAGAACCTGAAGAAAGAATATCGGTCTTTGACCGACTCAAATACCCCGACCAGACAAAAAGAAAAGTCTACAGGCAGAAGGGAAAGATGCAGATCTTCACCTGTAACATGGCTGGACTTGTCAGGGGGCAAGACATGCTACCAACTCAACCGGACGAGCTACTCAGGCTGGCAACCAGACCCGGGCCTGTCACAAGAAGAGGCCAAGCGGCGAAAGATAAGATGAAAACTGATGATGAAACCCGCAAGATCACCACCATGACAGTTAATGTGGTGACAGCGGAAGAGGAAGATAATCCCTTCATTGATGATGCTGAAGGGACTTCAGAAGATGTACAGATCCCGTCCACCCTGGATCCCATGATCCAGATGATGTTCAGAAGATACCAGCAGGAGATCAATGCTCTCAGAAGACAGCTCAATGAGAGACATGAAGCTACACCGGTCTCCAAGCAAGCCGATCCTATGGGGCATACTTCCAGCTCAACAGAGACGGCTATCCCAGCTAATCCTCTCCTGGCTGATAAGGGCAAAGCACCGAGCCAACCTGTTCCACAGTAAACAGTAGCTCAGCCCTCTGCGTCTCAGACACAGCCTACCGCGCCCACCTTGCGCGCCACTGTGATGACAACTCCTCATAGTCAGCAACAAGCTCACTTCTTCCCAGAAGACATAGATCCAGCCGTAGCCCACAAGCTGATGATTGAAAGAATTGTGGAGATGAAGCTGTCTGAGAAGACTGGCGATGATGTTAGTACCTATGATGTGTACAAGGTGCCATATCCTCCCCAATATGCTGCTAAGAGACTACCTCCAGGCGTCAGTAAGCCGCCTAAGTTTGAAAAATTTAATGGCCAGGGCTCCCCCAGAGAGCACATAGCTTACTACACCACAATCATGGGCGACCTGGCAGTCGACGAAGCTTATCTGCTTAAGTTCTTTGGCTCATCCCTTACTGGGTTAGCCTTTGAATGGTATTCAAGCCTGCCAGCTGGATCGGTGGTTGATTGGCCTGATATGCAGAGAAAATTCTGCGACAGATTTCATGTCACTGAAAGAGAAATCACAATAGCAGAGCTATATGCAACCAGGCAGAAGCAAGATGAAACTGCACTGGACTACATCAAAAGATGGAGGAACTTAGCCATGAGATGCAGAAGACCCCCTCATCAAGAAGATGCAGTGCAGATATGTAAACAGAGCCTCATGAGGGAGGTGCTAGAAAAGATGATCGGTGCAGATGTCAGAACATTTGACCGATTAAACAATATAGTGGCGGAGGTTGAGACGTTCTTGTCCAAACGTCTAACCGCCAATGTTCCCAATGTGCTGAAAGGTAAATCTAATGATCGACGACCATCACATTCTGAGGCTAACACCGTCGATTTCAGAACCTTCGAGCAGCAGAAGGGGAAGAAGGGGGCAGATGAAGCTCCCCCGCCTGAGGGTGCAGCAGAAAGAAAAGACAATGTCTCTCTAAGAGACAAGATGAAAAAGGCTTACTCTTTTCCCAAGGATAAGATGGCTGCACTATTTAACTAGGCATATAAGTTCAACAAGGTAACATTGCCTGAACCGAAGAGACCCGAGGATGCGGCAAAGAAAGATGATCCGCTGTTCTGTCCATTTCACCGTGCGCTGGGGCACGCAATTGAGGACTGTTATGTCTTCAAAGATATCATGGAAGGAATGGTTAAAAAGGGTGAGCTGCAGCTGGGAGATTATCAGGTAAAGCCGCCTCATCCACATGAGCCTCCGCCCTGGAAAATGGCCGCCAATATGATCTCAGTTTACCAGCAGCTGCCTAAGGAAGCCATTGAGGAATGTACCAGGCATACCTATGAAGCTTGTTTCCCCACCCCACTGAAGGATCAGGAGGGATGGCAGACGAAACCCATAAAGAATAGAAGGAAAACTTCCGCAGCCAGTACCAGCGGGGTGATTATTCGAGGTGTCACACCAAGGCCTGAACCGCCTCCAGTAAAGCCAGTATGGCGCACAGCTGAGACCGGGCCAGTCTTCCGGATCCCTACTCACAACCGGAGGAGACAAACTCCCCTACCCGCACATAAAGAAGTAAGTCCTGCAGCCAGGCGTCTACAGCAGTATATCAATGAGCTCGATGAATATGAGCAGAAAAAGCCCAAACACCTGCTGGTAAAAGACTGTATACTCTGGGAGCAGCTCGAAGAATTGAAAATTGAAGAGCAGCCAGAGGCAGAACAAAGAAAAGATGAGACTGAGCCCTTCTGGGGGCAGGAGCTGGCAAAGCCAAATTCCCAGAAGAAGAAGAGACGGCCCAAGTCCAAAAAGGGAAAGAAAGTCACGACAGTACAGTGTAACACTCTGTCAGTGCTCTTTTCCTTGCCCGGGGAGGATGATGAGGCTGAAGCATCAAATGCCCCGCTAGAAGCCAACCATGCTGAGGCCTCTACCTCAGCCCATGCAACACGTTCTGGGAAAAGATGGGGGCGCCCACCACCAGCTAATCATAATATTATATTCAGAGGGGAGCAACCCTATCAGATCCCAGAACCAGAGGTACGAGGTGTCCAGGTTCCTCCCCCTGCCAGCTTGTACCAAGAGAAAGAAGAAGCTCCTTCGTTCCTGAAATTCTTGTCCAGTTTGGAGAATGAGCAATTGGCTCACACTGCTCCAGCTAAAAGTAATAAATGCCAGCAGACTGCAGTTAGGAAGCAGAAGCAGCATGAAGAAAATGAAGGAAGTGACCCTCTAGCAAAGCCAGGGGCTGTTGCTACAGAAGAAGCCTCCCGGGAAACAGAGGAAGAGAATGAAACTGGGACTGGGCAGCAAAGGCCACAGGCACCACATGAACCTCCAAGACCCCGATGGGCAGAAGAAATGAGACTGTCTAATGTCCGGGTAGGCAGTCGAATCATGAAGATGTTGAAGAAGCTCCCTACCAGGTTCTCCATCTGGGAAATCCTCTCTCTGAGTGAAGAAGTCCGCCAAGCAATTGTGGATGCCTTGCAGTCGCCGGCACAATATGAAGCACTCTTAACAGAAGTGAATTCTGGGCCATCGATCACATTCACAGAAGATGATATGCTAATCCCGAATTCCAGTCATAATAGACCGCTGTATATGAAGGGTTCCCTGAACTGTCAGCCGCTGAGCAGGATACTGATAGATCCCGGGGCTGCTGTGAACATCCTCCCATACCGCATCTATCAGAAATATTACTTTGATCTGCAGCTTACCAAGGTCAGAGATATGAAGATTGCAGGGTTCAACCAGAAATGTGAAACACCTCTTGGGGTGGCTGATTTCAACCTCACATTGGGCGACCTCACTACCGTGGTACGATTTTATGTGATCGATTCCAACACCACGTATAAGGCCCTGCTGGGGAGACCGTGGCTGCATGAATATCAGATAGTGCCATCCACACTACATCAGTGCATCAAATACTGCCATGAAGGAAAAGAAGAAAGGGTGTTTGCAGATCTGCATCCCTTCGAAGTATTCGAGTGTCATATGCTCGATGCATCCTACTACACCGAGGTGTCACAGAAGGGTGAAAAGAAAGAGGCTGTGGCCAGCCAGAAGAAGCCGGTGACGAAGACAAAAAATTGGTCTCCATCGCCACCCATGGGCTATATTAAAAAGCATGAAGTATCTCACATCTCTTACGATGGTGACTTTGCTCGGATCACCCCTCCTAGCATCCGTCCAGAGGATACCGATGAAGAAATGAAAGATAGGTACATACAGGTGAAGGTTCCACAGAGTTTAGTCAAGCCCATCGCCAGCCTAGAGTACCAAATAGTGCTACCGCTGAAAACTATGGAAATCCCTCGCTTCTGCGAGCCTCCCATTATATTCTACACCGGGGAGTCAGTCAAAGAAGATGATCAAGACTGCATGGTCCCTGAAGAAGCTGCAAATCGGATGGTGCCGATTACAGGCTTGGATTGTACTACCCAGCGGGTTTCGCAGATGTTCTCTAAGATGAAAATGCCATCACTACAGTCTGCCGCCCAGAAGAAAGCATTCAAGGAGTTATGGGATCCGCCTCGAGATAATAAAGAATTGAGGAAGATCACACAGCACCCGGGACTGGGCTATACTTTACAAGAATACTATGAGGCCGAGGTGGATGTCATCTCTACCTTCTACCAGCATGAAGATTCCCCTGGGGTGGGCTACGACCCGTACCCTTCGGAAGATGAAGAAATCATTTATCAGTCCATAACAGACAATGAAGCCCCAGACAATCAGCCAGGGATGGGAACGTCTGATGAAACAAAGAGGGGTTGGTACTGGGAAGACCTATCTTACAAAGAGGATCTGTTCCATGCTGAAGCAAAGTTCGACACGGGAATCCCGGATGAGGATCAAGCAGCCAAAGAGCTGAGGGAATGCCTGGAGTTTGAGCGCATCCTAGAAGAAGTCCGGGCTCTACAGAATGATGATCTCTCAAGGGAGTCTGCATCAGAAGAGCCTCTAAGGGCGGAAGACTCCGTCTTCGAGTTTCCTGCTGATCCGGTTACGTCCTCGGGGCATACTGAACAGAATACAGTAATATTGGCCGTATATGATGAGCCAGCAACCGCTGATGACCAGTATGATGAAACAGAAAATCATGAAACTGAAGAAGATTATATCCCGGGAGGCTTCATTGACTTGCAAGAAGCCCCGCCCGAGGTCGAAGATGGAGGTCAGGCCACCGTCGATGAGCTTGTAGAAATAAATCTGGGAACCGCAGATGAGCCAAGGCCGACATTCCTCAGTGCACTGCTGGAGCCAGCTACCAGGGAACAATATATACAATTTTTGAAGGAATTCCGAGACTACTTTGCATGGACATATGAAGAAATGCCGGGACTGAGTTCTGATGTGGCACAGCACCGATTGGCAATAAACCCAGAGGCTAGCCCTATAAAGCAGCCTTCCAGGAGAATGCGCCCTGAATTAATAAATCAGATTAGCAAAGAGGTTGACAAGCTAATTGATGTAGGCTTTGTTGAAGAAAATCAATACACTACATGGCTAGCCAATATAGTGCCCGTAAAGAAGAAGAATGGGCAGATCAGAATATGTGTTGATTTTCGGGACCTTAATAAGGCTTGCCCGAAAGATGATTTCCCGGTGCCAATCACTGAGGTGATGATCGATGCAACTACTGGCCATGAGGCCCTATCATTTATGGATGGGTCATCCGGATACAACCAGATCTGGATTGCTGAAGAAGACAGAGTGCACACTGCATTCCGCACTCCGAAGGGGATATTTCACTACAAAAGGATGCCGTTCGGCCTCAAGAATGCCGGCGCTACCTACCAAAGAGCCATGATAAAGATCTTTGATGATTTGCTCTTCAAGAAAGTAGAGTGCTACATTGACGATCTGGTGGTGAAAACCAGCAGAAGAGAAGACCATTTGCAAGACCTGAGGATGGTGTTCCAGAGGTTGCGCAAATATGAGCTCAAAACGAACCCTATGAAATGCGCCTTCGGCGTGTCCAGTGGAAAATTCCTCGGGTTTGTTGTCCGTCATAGGGGCATTGAAATTGACCCGTCCAAGATTAAAGCTATCCAGGAGCTCCCTCCACCAAGGAATCTGCACGAGTTGAGATCCCTGCAAGGGCGTCTGGCCTACATCCGACGATTTATATCAAATCTATCGGGAAGATGCCACCCCTTTCACAAGCTCATGATGAAAGATGTACCGTTCCTCTGGGACGATGGCTGTCAGGAAGCTTTTGAGAAGCTGAAAGAATATCTCAAGACCCCTCCAGTGCTGGGGGCACCTATTAAAGGCAGACCTTTAATACTGTACATTGCAGCCACACACTGTTCCCTGGGGGCAATGCTGGCACAGATAAATGAAGAGGGCAGAGAACAGGCCTTGTACTACCTAAGTAGGAGGCTGATTAGAACCGAAGAAAGCTACAGCTACATAGAAAAAACGTGCTTGGCATTAGTCTTTGCTGTCAAAAAGCTCCGACACTATATGTTGTCACATGAAGTCAGATTGATATCCGCAGCAGATCCGCTCAAATATATATTGACCCAGCCAGTACTGAAAGGCCAGTTGGGCAAATGGGCAGTAATTCTGATGGAATTCGATATTACCTATACACCCCAGAGGGCGATAAAAGGACAGGCCGTGGCTGATTTCTTCGCAGAACATCCTGTGCCAGAAAATGATATGCTAGGGACTGAATTACCCGATGATGAGACGCTCGAAGCCTGCCAGGCTCAGTCAGCTATGTGGCAGTTATTCTTTGATGGAGCATCTAGAACAGAGGCGGACTCCGATGGAAAGACCAGAATGCGGGCCGGAGCTGGTATTGTGCTGAGATCACCGGAAGGGGAGGTTGTGCATACTTCCTGTTCTATAAACAAGCCCTGCACCAATAATGAAGCCGAGTATGAAGCTCTAATAATCGGACTCCATATCAGCCTCAACATGGGTATCCAAATGCTTCTGGTATTCGGGGATTCAATGTTGGTGATAAAGCAAATCCAAGGGGAGTTCGAAGTGCGAAAGCCAGAACTGAATCCCTACCACCAAAAGGCTGTGAGCCTCATGGCGAAATTCTATCATATTGAGCTCAAGCATGTGGGCCGTGGACATAATGCCCAGGCTGATGCACTGGCAAAGCTAGCCAGCTCACTAGCAGTCCCGCCAAATGAGACACTGAACATTGTTGTTATGAATCGGCGGCAAGTCCCCAGTATGCTAGAAGGGTGCCCCGAAGAAGAAGAAGTCGCTACTGTTAGCATAGAACAGGCATCTGACTGGAGACAACACTTGCTACAGTGGTTCTACACCAACAACTGCCTGCAGAAAAGAGAAGAGAAGATGAAACTCTGAGAATCAAAGATTCTTATGAACTCAGAATGGACTTTGTTCCGAATAATGGCAGATGCACGCAAGAAGATTCTACTCTGCTGTCTGTCCACTGAGGAAGCCTGGCAAGCGATGAAAGAGATACATGCTGGGACAGCAGGTGCCCACCAGGCTGGTCCCAAGATGAAGATAGAAATCAAGAAGCTGGGCTACTATTGGCCCACCATGTTTGAAGACTGATGTAAATTTGCAAAATCATGCCAGAAATGCCAGGAGCATGCTACTGTGCCTAGAAGGCCTCCTACGACTCTGCACCCTACAGTTCCCAGCTGGCCGTTTGCACAATGGGGAACTGATGTAGTCGGGCCACTGCCGACTTCCTCGGCCAGACATAAGTACATACTGGCCATAACAGATTACTTCTCCAGATGGGCGGAGGCTATAGCATTAAGAGAAGTGACTGGTGAACTGGTCGCCAGATTCATCAAGCAGAACATTATCTTCCGGTTCGGGATCCCCAGCCGAATAATATCTGACAATGGAAGTCATTTCAGAAATCAGAAGGTCTATCGGCTTGCTGAGAAGTATAAGATCGAATGGAGGACCTCCACTCCTTACAATCCACAGGCAAACGGATTGGCAGAAGCTTTTAACAAGACTCTCTGCACCTTGCTGGCCAAGGTCGTCGGTTCCAATAAGAAGGACTGGGAAGAGAAAATGTATGAAGCTCTGTGGGCATACCGCACTGTCTTCAAGACACCTACAGGGTGCTCACCATACTCGCTGGTATACGGCTCAGAGGCAGTGGTTCCGCTAGAGCTGGAAGTCCCGTCACTCAGAGTGGCAGTCCAATATGGCCTGGCCCGTGGCGAATAGACCGATGCAGAAAGAAGACTAGAAGAACTGGCTGAATTGGAAGGGAAGCGCCTCCAAGCTCAGAAGAATATCCAAATGTATCAGGCCCGCATGGCCACTGCATTCAACAAACTCGTAAAAGGACGAGAATTTAAGAAAGGTGACCTCGTCATGGTCAAGAAAAAAGAAGTCATGGCGTCCAACCCAAAAGGAAAGCTAAATGCTAATTGGGAGGGCCCTTATATGATACAGAGGGTCTACGAAGGAGGGGCCTACATGGTTGTTAACCATCGAGGGGAAATCCGATCCTCGCCACTCAACGGTAGACACCTAAAGCTGTATCATGCTGCACAACCAACATTCCCCGAGTAATCGGACAAAGGCTACCCTTTCTTGGTCTAGCGGCACACCGCCCTGGCCAAGCTACCTTTTTCTTGGTTTAACGGCACTCCGCCCTAACCGAGCTACCTTTTCTTGGTCTAGCGGCACACCGCCCTGGCCAAGCTACCTTTTTCTTGGTTTAACGGCACTCTGCCCTAGCCGAGCTACCCTTTCTTGGTCTAGTGGCACACCGCCCTGGCCAAGCTACCTTTTTCTTGGTTTAACGGCACTCCGCCCTAACCGAGCTACCTTTTCTTGGGCTAGCGGCACACCGCCCTAGCTAAGCTACCTTTTTCTTGGTTTAACGGCACTCCGCCCTAGCCGAGCTACCCTTTCCTGGTCTAGCGGCACACCGCCCAGGCCAAGCTACCTTTTTCTTGGTTTAACGGCACTCCGCCCTAGCCGAGCTACCCTTTCTTGGTCTAGCGGCACACCGCCCTGGCCAAGCTACCTTTTTCTTGGTTTAACGGCACTCCGCCTTGGCCAAGCTACCTTTTTCTTGGTTTAACGGCACTCCGCCCTAGCCGAGCTACCCTTTCTTGGTCTAGCGGCACACCGCCCTAGCCAAGCTACCTTTTTCTTGGTTTAACGGCACTCCCCCCTAGCCGAGCTACCCTTTCTTGGTCTAGCGGCACACCGCCCTGGCCAAGCTACCTTTTTCTTGGTTTAACGACACTCCGCCCTAACCGAGCTACCCTCTTTCCTTGGTCTAGCGGCACACCGCCCTGGCCAAGCTACCTTTTTCTTGGTTTAACGGCACGCCGCCCTAGCCAAGCTACCCTTTCTTGGTCTAGCGGCACACCGCCCTGGCCAAGCTACCTTTTTCTTGGTTTAACGGCACTCCGCCCTAGTCGAGCCACCCTTTCTTGGTCTAGCGGCACACCGCCCTGGCCAAGCTACCTTTTTCTTGGTTTAACGGCACTCCGCCCTGGCCAAGCTACCTTTTTCTTAGTTTAACGGCACTCCGCCCTAACCTAGCTACCCTTTCTTGGTCTAGTGGCACACCGCCCTGGCCAAGCTACCTTTTTCTTGGTTTAACGGCATTCCGCCCTAACCAAGCTGCCCTCTTCCTTGGTCTAGCGGCACTCCGCCCTGGCCAAGCTACCTTTTTCTTGGTTTAGCGGCACTCTGCCCTAGCCGAGCTACCCTCTTTCCTTGGTCTAGCGGCACACCGCCCTGGCCAAGCTACCTTTTTCTTGGTTTAACGGCACTCCGCCCTAACCGAGCTACTCTTCCTTGGTTTAGCGGCAATCCGCCCTAACCGAGCTACCCTCTTTCCTTGATCTAGCGGCACACCGCCCTGGCCAAGCTACCTTTTTCTTGGTTTAACGGCATTCCGCCCTAACCAAGCTGCCCTATTCCTCAGTCTAGCGGCACTCCGCCCTAACCGAGCTACTCTTCCTTGGTTTAGCGGCACTCCGCCCTAGCCAAGCTACCCTCTTTCTTGGTCTGGCAGTACGCCTCCCTGGCCAAGCTACCTTTTTCTTGGTTTAGCGGCACTCCGCCCTAACCGAGCTACCCTCTTTTCTTGGTCTAGCGGCACACCACCCTGGCCAAGCTACCTTTTTCTTAGTTTAACGGCACTCCCCCCTAGCCGAGCTACCCTTCCTTGATCTAGCGGCACTCAACCCTAGCCAAGTCACCCCTTATCGTGATATAATAACATTCTGACCTGTCACTCTCTAAAAAAAAAAGAGAGAGAGAAGAAAAGAAAAAGAAAAAGGGAAGAAGAAAAAGAAGAGACAAAATGGGGTTAAAAATAGAGATACCCCGCCAGGCTTGTTCAGGCGTTCTGGACAAGGGCAAAAATGGCCAAAACCCAGCTGTGGTGAAAACCCGAAAGGGCACTGCAGGCAAAATCGGGTACCCCGCCACGTGAAAACCTGAAAGGGCGCGTGGGCAAAAGCAAGAGGGGGCTGGCTCCGGTGAAAACCCGAAAGGGCACTTGGGTCAGTAATGTGGTAACCCCAAAGAAAGCCTCGTCTCCCACCATAAACTCCTCGTCGATCGGCCGGCACCTTGTCCGATCAACGATTAAACCCACTCAGTATAGACCCTACGTCTATCCTGATGAGACCCTCATTCACCCTATCCAAAGTCCCACCATGGTGAAACTCACCGTTGATCGACCGGCACCCCGCCCGATCAATGATAAGACATGTCCAGTTTAGACCTTACGTCTATCCTGATGAAACCTATGAATTCCTTTGCATTGGTATAAACCCAATACCGATGATGAAACCCACCTTTGGTCGACGGGCTCGCCGCCCGATCGGCAAAGAAACCGGTCTGGTTTAGACCTTACGTCTGTTCCGACTAGATCTGCATATCTCTTTACGTCCCGCTGTGATGAAACCTGCTGCTGGTCGATTGGCACACTGCCCGATCGGCGATGAAACCTGTCCGGGCTAGACCCTACGTCTATCCCGATGGAACCTATGAAATCCTTGCATTGGTATAAACCCAATACCGATGATGAAATTCGCTGCCGATCGACTGGCACACTGCCCGATCAGCGATGAAACCTGTCCGGGCTAGACCCTACGTCTATTCCGATGAAACCTATGAAATCCTTGCATTGATATGAACCCAATACCAATGATGAAACCTGCTATCGGTTGGCTGACGCGCTGCCTGATCGACGCTAAAATCCATCCAGGGTGGACCTTCCGTCCGCTCTGACATAACACAACACTGCTCTTTGAATCTATTCAGACCCTCCGTCTGGATAGATCATGAAACTATATTCCTTTGCGTTAATGTTAAACCCCACATTAACGATGAAACTCATATTCTCAGCAAACGGCCTCGTGCCCGAGCTGCTATTCATATCCTCTGAATCAATTCGGACCTTTTCGTCTGGATAGATCATGAAACCCTACTTTCCTTTGCATTGATGTTGGCACCCACATCAATGATCGTGTGTCCACAATAAACATATGGCGCCGTGGTCCATAGGATGAAAGTTCTGGTCCCGGAAAAGACAATGAAAAAGGAAAAGAGAAAGAAAACAATAAAAAGAAAGTATAAAAAAAATGGGGTTGAAAATAGAGATACCCCGCCAGACTTGTTCAGGCATTCTGGACAAGGGCAAAAAGGGCTAAAACCCAGCTGTGGTGAAAACCTGAAAGGGCACTGCAGGCAAAATCGGGTATCCCGTCACGTGAAAACCCGAAAGGGCGTGTGGGCAAAAGCAAGAGGGGGCTGACTCCGGTGAAAACCCGAAAGGGCACTTGGGTCAGTAATGTGGTAATTCAAAATTCCATGCCAACCGGCACGCTACCTTTACCTCCCCTTTATTGATGAAGCCTTCGTCGGTCATCTGGCTCTATGCACCACCGATGATAAATCCTTTCTGAGACAGACCTTACGTTTGCCCTGATGAAATCTACATACCCTCTTTCACATGTCCCACCAACAATGAAACCCATCACCATTCTGATGAAGCCTGTCCAGCTCATACCTCACGTCTGTCCTGATGAAAACTCCTAAACCTTCCCTTGATCGGTCGCTCCTTTGCCCGATCAACGATGAAACCCTACCAGGATAAACCCTACGCTTATCCTGATGAAACCTATGTATTTCTTGCCAAGTCCCACCCGCGATAGAACCTGCTGGAATAGACCTTACGTCTATCCTGACAAGACCTACACCTCTACCTACGTCCCAGCTATTGGTCGACCGGCACCTCGCCCGACCAATGATGAAACCCTACCCAGTTTAGACCTTTCGTCTATTCTGATGAAAATTGAGCTCTTCTTTGCATCGATATAAACCCAATATCGATGATGAAACCAGCTACTGGTCGACCGGCACCTTGCCCGACCAATGATAGGACCCTACCCAGTTTAGACCTTTCATCTATTCTGATGAAACTTCAACTCTTCTTTGCATCGATATCAACCCAATATCGATGATGAAACCAGCTATTGATCGACCGGCACCTCGCCCGATCAATGATGAAATCCTGCCAGTTTAGACCTTTCGTCTATTCTGATGAAACCTATGAAGCTCCCTTGCATCGATATGAGCCCAATATCGATGATGGAACCAGCTATTGATCGACCGGCACCTCGCCCGATCAATGATGAAATCCTATCCAGTTCAGACCCTACGTCTGTCCTGATGAAAACTATACACCCTTTAATGTCCCGCCTGCTATAACCTCTGCCCAGTCTAGACCTTACGTCTACTCTGATGGAACCTCTTTATTCATATTCCTACAAGTTGTCTTCCCCGCAGCACATATGGCCAAGAAGGACGTTTGCTGCTACCAACAGAATTCGATTTAAGCACCTCCTCGGATGCCGTCACGCGGTGGAGCGAGTCCCCCATCCTTTCTATGAAGGGGTGGACGCTCTCCTGCCTAGTACGAGTCATTCGCATGAAGGACTGCTAAAACCACTACCCCACTTCCCACAGTGATAAAACCACATGCAAAAGAAAAAAAAAGATGGATACATATAGAGCGAAAGAGTCCTTTTCATTAAAAAAGGGAGTACATAGAGGGTCCCCGAGGAGACATTGTATCACAATAGAAGACAAAAGAAAAAAGAAAAGAAATGATTCATGGCCGCCGGAAGATGTCTTCGAAGCCAGAAGACCCACATAGGGGGCGGCCCCTAGTTCATGAAGTCGAGCCTCCTCCTCCTGCAGTCGAACAGACTCGTCCCGAAAGGATGCCACCTGCCCCTCCAATAGAGCTGCTTCTTCCTCGAGCTGCAGTCGGGAAGTTGTTATCTGCGGCAGCTCAGCTCGGAGACCAGACAGTTCAGCCTCCAGAATGGTTATTCGGCCGTGCACGAACTGCTCCCGCTGCGCCAGAGACTGCAGTTGGCACTGTCGCTCCTGAAGAATAAAGTTCATTTTTTCTAGCTCAGATTTGCACTCCATCCTTTGCAACTTCAAAGCCGCCAGTCTGTCAGACATAATGTGTGCCAAGAAATCCCGGCGATGTACAAATTTTAACAACAACAGAACCCGCTGGGTCCATATTTCTAGAGGACAACCCATTGCCTGTAAACCGGCGGTGAAACGCTCGGCTATCTCCTTCAACTGCGGATAAGTTAGTCCGGGCTGGGATTCCACTAGCTGGCGCAACATGTCCAGATGTTGCCAGACAAAACTCTCAGGTGAAGCAAAGCCAGGCAAGGGAAGTGGAGCCACTTCAAAGGTTACTTCACTGTCAATGTCTGCCCATAGGGTGATATCTGGCTGAGAAGAAGAAGACGGGAGGTCTGCCGAAGGCGCCAACTGAGCTCTCTCCACAACCTCTGACGAAGCCGAGGGACCTTCCACCTCCATCTCCTCGAGGGTCACCGTTTGAATGCTCGCGGGGGTGACTCCAGTAAGTGCCGGAGTGGTTGCTTCCTGGGTCTCTAATGCAATACCCGCACCTTCAACATCCTCTTCGCAGGGTACCTCCTCCTCAGATTCGAAAGTATGGAGATAGATTCCGGGGCAGTTATAGACAATACTCCAATTTCTGTAACGGCTACCTCTCCTTCTTCCACCCCCGCTGCAACAGCCAGTTCCTTCAATGTCAAGGCTGCAGGGGTCACAGCCCGGAGAGGCAAGGGTTCACTCTCCATGATTGATGTTATGGGAATTGCCGATTCAGGCGCAATGGTCAGCACTGCGGCCGGTATAAAGGCGGAACCCCTAATTGGGTCCATCTCAGCTCTGAAATCCAGGACCTTGATGAGAGCCGGGCTTTCCCCCGAGTCCTCAAGTCCAACAATGCTAAGTCCGTAGAGGACTGCACCCTCACCGGCACAGGGCGATTATCTCAGAAATGCCTGCCCAGGCTACTGTCGAAGCAGGAACAATGGCCAAGGCGTCAGACAGAGTGGCTTCAAAGGCTGCAGTCATCACCGGGCTAGCAACAGGGGATTCCTGTGAACAGATCAATACAGCATCAAGCAGCAGATAAAAAGGGGAAACAATGAGGAGAAGAAAAGAGACTCACTTCTAATGTAATGTCAATGTCCTCAAAGGAGTGCAGAGGAGAAGAAAGTCCCGCTACTGAAGCAACAAAAGGAGGAGTTATATCTGCCTCGGTATCCAAGCCGGCGAACTCTTCTTGTAATTCCTCCTCAGGAGATAGCACCAGCAACTTGGAGGGGGTGAATAATGGAACAATGGCGGTGCATGCGGATGGGGCCTCTGATTTGGAAACACCCTCCGTCTCGCTCTCGCTGAAACCTGCTTCTTCTCCATCTGCCTCAGAAGCGGTCGCGGAGCTACTAGAAGAGATTTCTACACTATCCACGGGCGGGACCGTCATTTCTAACGTCTGCCTGGAAGAAGACAGGGTAACTATACGCCTCACAGGGACGAGGCCCCGTTTCGTCTGGGTCTTATGACCCTCCTGTGGCTGAGTGATATCGCCAGCCTCTCCCGTAATTTCAGTCTCCTCCCCGACCGTCACTATAGGGAAAAGCTTGTGAGAGGGACAATGAAAAGTAATTGAAATATGCAGGAAAAGATGAAAAAGGCATGCTTACCCTCCGCCTCACTAGCCGGCGTGGGAGAAGGCAGCCTGGTCTCCACCACAGAAGATGCCACAACTGGCTCTTGGGCTGTGCAAAAGGGAGGGGTCAGATTCAAGGACTTCTTTGAAATCCAGCAAAAGAGGATGAAGAATGCAACTGCAGGCTATTGATGTTACCCTGAACCGATGTCTGAGCAGCCTCCCTTTGAGATTCGAACTCATCAAATGAGGGAATATCAGGGAGAGGGGTCCCAGTGTCCATCGCTACCGAAGCCGACTGCTGAGCATGAGCCTTCTTGGCCTTCCTGGCCTTCCCGACTGCAGCCTTGACTGCAGAAACCTTTCTCTTCTTGCCAGGAGGCAGGGGAGTGGTAGTCGGTGCTGCTGCAGGGACTTCAAAATAAGTAGGCTTCTCAGCCTGCGCAATGATCTTTCTGTATAGCCCCTGTCGCTTTATATCCGGCCTGTCTGTTGAAGACGGCAGAGAAGCAATGAGGTCAGTGAATGCAGAGTTTAAATATTTAGCAGAAAGCAATACAGTCAGAAAAGAAAAGATCATACCTGCGGGGCCATCATAAAAGACAGAGAGCGGCCAGTACAGATAAGCTACCTCCTTGGAGCGGGAAGCAGCCTCCTTGATAAGCCAACAGACATCACCAAATGTCTGGCATTTCTCCACTAAAGCTGCTAGATCACTATAACCACGTGAGTCAAGGCATCGAAATAAGTCGAGGTGGTCCATGCCCCAACCGTCGACATAATGAAAGGAGATGAACAGTGGCTTATTCAAGATGCCGGCTAGCGGGCTTTCCGCAGACAACCCATGTAAATTCAGCAGAATGAACATCCAAGATGTTTGCTTGTAGTACGTCTGAGTCCTGTCCTCCCTACGCACAAACGTCCTATATGGATGAAATCTATCTGTCAGAGCCCTCCAAGGGACTACTGCCGGGAGCGGCTCTTCGACAGGAAATGGGTATTGTTGCGCCTCCAAACGAGCGCCCCCTACACGGCACAGATGTTTCAAGCTCTGCATGAAAGTGTCCTCGTTGATAGCAGCAAAGACAGGAGCAGGCGGGTCGGAATTTTTTTCCTTCAAAGCCCGACGCTGGGCCAGATAGTTCTCCGCCTCCCTCTGGTGCTGTGAATAAAGCCTTTTCAGGTGGGCCTCGGGGATGTCAAACACTGGCCCGGGCTGTTGTTTCAGAAAGGAACGCTCGGCCACGTCCCAGAATGCACCTCTACTATCCCTGTAAAAGCTGGTTCGAATGTTCCACCATTTGATGTATTCTGATGTTACCCGGGGGACACGGTTGGAAACAGTGGGAACTCTGAAAACTGCGCCATCCTGGCGATGATAGAAATCCCACCACAACCGGCCATCGCCGACAATGGTGGACCCATGCTTAGCCCGACTATCCAGGGGAAATTGAGCAACTGATGTAGGGATATGCTGGTCATAACCAAAGTTCCGCCCAAAGCGGAATGGATAGTATGGTTCCAGAAGAAGCAGGCCACCCTTTCTGAAAACTAAGACACTAGGCCGAATGGCCATGGCCCATCTGACCAGCTCCGGCTCCAGGATAGACCGAGCAGTATTAACCCCTGAGACAGGATGGACATAGGTCTCTACCTCTTCCAGCTTGCACTCTCTCTGAGAATGAATCAAAGGAGCTGAACCTGCCGCCAAGCTCCAGAAATGAATGCTGCCAGGGGCATCCACTGGCACCTTTATCAGTCGGCCCCTTATTTTGAACAGCTGATCATAGAAAGGACCAGGTTCAACACTGGCAAACTCAATCATTCTGGACAATACTGTATCTGCCTGCAAAGTTCTGGGAGCCAATTCAGGAAATAGACTGCAGACCCAGGCATTGAAGAAATGAAAAGGACCCATAGTCCTCAAAGAACGGGGAGTCCGATGCTTGTACAAATCTCTCAAAGATTTGTAGATTAAACACAAGGCCACTGGGCAAAGCGACAGCCTCATTCCCCAGGCCATCTGACAGGCTGGGTATATAGCTTCTGGCCGGATGATTGTCTCGTCCCCTTGAGGGAGAGCGAAAGTGCACAACCAGAATGTGAAGTAAGCCGCACAATGTGTGATGGGGTCTACACCTGCTGGGTTGGGACCACCTCTGCCTGCACGGTGCAATGAAGATGGCAGCGCTGACTTATAGCGAGGAGCCCTTATCTGCTTGCTAGCAGCCGGTCCCAGGGAAGGAAAGTCTGCATGTCTTACGGGACCGTCAAAGAAATACTGAATCCACTGCCCTATCCGGACCCTCAGCTTGCTGCCTTTCTCTCAGGGATAATAGCCTTTGGAGGACCCTCTACTGTACGCCAGACAGATGGAGCGATATGCCTTCATTAGATACCGGTATGAGAAGCCAAGGGAATACTTGCCTTCACCATCGGAACTATCCTTCTCAGAATCTGCCAAGCAGACTTCTTCATACGGCTCGCCATCAATAGGCAGTCCGGAAAGCTGTGATAGACTCCAGAGGTCAAGAGATGTCTCACCCTCTGCTGTATAAAATATGTTGAATAAAGGGCAGAATACTTCAAACATTCCACAGCATAACCCTCGGGATATGGGATATCGAAATCTGGAAGCAAAGACACTGTGATATACCCCGGCTCTGATCAGCAGAGGGGCATATTCCTTCAGAACAAACTCAGTAAACTCCACTGCTCCTACTCGAAATAGGTGGGCGTCAGTGATCTTGGTATCTCCAAACCAACCAGCGGCCAAATGATACTTGAACTGAACGGCCGAACAATTCAGCACAAAAGGCTCTTCGCGGTACCCCCACTTTACTGGTGCCAGGAAGAGACCATAGCCGGGCTTCTCCCTATGAACTCGGCCACTGGCATTATCCCACCGAGCAGGTGTGAACTCCGGGGCCCGGGTCAGCATTTTCTTTTCCGCTCCAGCTCCGATATGCCAAGGACTGCATCCAGTCACGCTTCTCCCCGGGAAGATATATAGCCTTCCCACGATACACTGAATCTTTCAGGCTGTCTCTCTCGACCAGAATTGCGGCTTCAACTGCACGAGCTATTCGATAGTCCCGCATTCCACCCACGGTGAAAGTCCGGATAAACGGCATCAAGTGCTTGTCCTTCGGGAAATCCGGACGATAATCAGTGCCCCGTCTGAAGCATGTTTCCATGACAGTGGAGTATACCTGGGATGTTGACACCGTGTCGGTTTCAGAATCAGACGATTCATCAACGGAAGTGATTTTGTCATATCCGAAGTCTAGACTGTGCACATTCAGCCAGTTTACTGTGGCCCGTGATATATCTGGCTGGGCTGACGAACTGGCCCCGACAGCTCCAGAGGATGCAGCAGCAGAGCCGAGCCATTGCAATATCTGCAGTCAGGAAAAAGAAATGTAAGTAAAAGACCTAAGATAAGAGGCAGTCTCGTAAGGATTGTAATATGAAGCCCTTGAAAATTTCAGCAGCATCTCCCCTTATTCGGGGTCTGCCCAAGGAGAATAGGGAGTCACCAACCAAGAGGGGGTGATCCCGGAAGCAAAAGGGGATTAAATCCCCAAAGAACGTCCTACCCGAGCGAAATCTAATGAGACGGGAAGAAAGCTGGACGGCCGGAGGGGAGGAACTCGCCGCCACCGCCGAGAAGGAAAATAAACTGAAGAGAGAGAAGAGACGGTAGAAAATGAGAAGGAAGGAGGCTTTCGGCGCCTTAAATAGAAGCCATAGGGGAAGAGGTTCTCGGCGCAGTCAAATGCGCGCCGAGAACCCCCAGGCCGAGAGCTCCCTTCGGCCAAAATGCGCGCAGAGAAAATGCCGCCGAGAACCCCAGGCCGAGAGCCCACTTCGGCCAAAAGGCGCGCCGAGAAGTGCCGCCGAGAACCCCTATCAGTGGTTGCGCCGAGAAGCTACAAGCCGAGAGATCCGTGCCGAGAGCATCCAGACCAAAGGGACTGAATGAAATTGAAAGAGATTGCAGAATTTGCTAGTGAAAGGAAGATTCCAAGCCAGAAATGAAAGATGCCAGATAATAGCAAACTGAGAAAGGGTTCAGATGCTGAATGATATATACACCTGCAAGTACCGTGTCATCTATTCTGCACTCCCGCTACCTGCAAGTGGGGGGCATTTGTTGACACCTAAAATATAACAGAGAATGGAAATGAGACATAATGGAAGATTGAGTGAGAGATGAAGATCCCGGAGATTCCTACAAAACCAGGATTACGGAAGATTCGTCATTAAAGCTACCACCCGGCTGAGGTCCTCCCCGGCCAAGCTGATGTCCGATGTTGTCATCCCCCAGATGGCAATACTGATAAGAATCGCAGTCTATCGACTGATGAAAACTCCAGAGGTATTCTGATAAGATTATGTCAACCCATCAACTAAAAAGACCTTCACCCGTTCTGGCGGATTCGAAGGACTGACAAATGAAAAGACAGATTAGGCGTCCCTGAAGCCTAGTGATAAAAAGAAGTAGAGCAATAAGAAAAGGAGTCGGGGGCCTAAATGGGCCATGGCGCCGAAAGCCCTTCACCACGGCCCAAGACTGGCGCCGAGAAGCCTTTGCGCCGGGAGCCTTCGTAATATGCGCGCCGGGAGCCTTCGCAAGATGCGCGCCGGGAACCTGATATGTGCACACCGAGAGACCCATACGGAGGGAGGAGAGCACTCTGCTTATAAAAACCCCCCTTCCTCTCGAGAGAAAAAAAGAAGAAGAAACCTCATCCAGAAAACAGATAGAAAAAAAAGAGAAAGAAAAGGGAGCGAGTGAAGAAGCTGCTGCGAAGCTCGAGAGAAGGAGAAGGTGGGGTGCTCAGGGAGGGAGAGGAGTCAATGCTCCGCCCTCCCCCATCCTCCTGCTATTCCGAACGGGTTTTCTTTTCTTCTCTCATGTATTCTTTCTACCCTTGTATGTGGGATTTCTTCTACTCGAAGGATGTTCAAAGTCCCCTTTCGACTATCGTCCGAGTTATCTCGCTGTAGCCAATGAAGTATGAATAATAAAGATGGTGGAATGAGTAGAAGCTCGAGTTTCTTTCTCTCACCCCTCTCTGATGATCGTGGTAGCTATCATTTCGGTTGCGGATTTTGATCGATGAGTCCATGATTTCAGGTGTCTGTCGGTAGTCCTGGCGGCTGATAGGTACTCCCTGCTGCTTGCCTCTCTCGCAGCCCCGGGGGAGTTGGTACAGAGCCCCGATCCTCACCTCTATGGATCCCTGGGCTTTGTCCTCTCTATCTCTCTCTCTCAGGGTATCTGTCGTCCCCTGCATACATTGATTGCTCGAATGCTTAGGACTCTGATAATCCCTTGTGTTTATACGCATGCCTGTTTAAGATGGGACGGAGCCAACAAAGCCCCAATCCTCACTGTGGATTTTTGGGCCTTGTTTCCCCCCTCTCTCCCTCAATGTCATCGATGATTTAAACGTCGCGGAGTCCGTGATTTTCTTCTCAAATTTCTCAAGCCACTAGGGCCATTGCAGGGATCAGAGGTTGTCGTCTCTCGATCTCCTGGATGGTCGGCAATACTGATGGCGTGAAGCCTGTTCCTGAGAGCTCGAAGGCCCGGTGACTCTGATCCCTCGAACCCCTTTCATCTGTGACCCCTCTGCTGTCAACCTGGTAGGCCCCTGGCTCTTTCCTCACTTGCCTCCTGAATCCATTCCCCAGCCACTGTCTGAATCCTGAGAAAAATCCCTAGAACAGAGCACCGTAAAACCCCATAAGTCCTCACGGCACTCAAGCCCAGCACCTTCTCGGCGCCAAACTCTCCCGGCGCCGTGAATAGTTCCCGGCACGGCCCTCGGCGCGCCGGGAACTCTCGCGCCGAGATCCTCATCTTCCCCCCCTTCAGCACATGCCGAGAGCCCCCTTCGTGGCGCGCCGGGAACTCCCTTCAGCCCGCGCCGAGAAGCCATGCCATATTTCTGAACCCTCACGCCGAGAACCTCTTTCTTCTTGGTCTGAACCTTGATCCCCATGTTGTACCCACCCGAGGAATATACAGAGAGCATTTGGCATCCCTCAGGAAATAAATCAATGGGGAGGACCTCCCCTACATTGTTCTGTTCCGATCCGGATTTCTTTATAACCTTATGGACCTAAAGGGCTATGTCACTACATGTGCTCCGACGGGTTCCGAAGGAACATCAATCGATGCTATGGATGTGGGCGATGGCCCCGGGCCTGGTGCCCCCTTCTTTTTCGGCTTTCATCCCGGCATCCCGTGGATGATGGCTTATCTCCTCTTGGCATAATCCAGGATAAAGGGGATATGCTGCCAAAATTCATTCACATCACCTTGAGTGATCATGGTATTCTCTCCTAACCCCGCTGGCCCACGGAGTTCTGCCCTTGCATGTTCTCCGATGGTCTTCCGAAGGGGGATATCAATAAGACATCGCGCCTGCACAGGGTGTGTCATGTCGCACCGGTCCTTATCCGGATTCCGGGTTAGATATACCCGATCTTTTACGGATCCCATCCTGCCGCTGCATGGGTGGTTTCCTATCCCCATCTGGCATAGTCCAAGGTAATGGGGACATGCCGCCGGATTTGCTCCGCATTTGATGTATCCTTGCTTCACTCAGGCCATTTAACGCCCTACTGATGAACCAACCCTCTCTCTCGTTTGAGTCTTATTTTTGCCGCTACCTTCCTCCTATTTTTGGCGTTTAATCAAGGGTTGTCCTTCTTAGGAAGGGCGTAATTAACGTCATAGCCTTTATGGTATGACGGACTTCGGGTCCCGACTCGGACTTCACAATCGACTGATTAAAAGTCAGATCGAGCGCATAATAAAATTGTCACCCCGGTGACTGGCACGCCAATAAATCAATAAATAACAAATCCATATAAAAAAAAACTAAAAGCGCGTTCCACACCGGCCAAGCGGGGAGGGGAGAAAGCGATGAAAACACAAGGGAAGAAGCCGATGCCGAATCTGTCCAGTTCTGTGAGTGCTGACAGGGGACTGAAGAATTGAATGCTGCAACTGCTACCAAATTTTTTTGGGGACAAAACCACCTGAAAAATCTTCGTAGGAGGCCGGGGAAGTCTTCCAATTTTTTTTAATTTCTTCTGTCCCCGATGCTGGTCTGGGTGGAGGCCTGAACAGGGAGGCAGAGTATCGGACTGGCAGCTCCTGGTTTCCAACAGCAGGTTGCAGAGGATGCCCCGACAGCTCCCGAACTCGGAATCAAGTACCGTCAGAGTCGTTGGAACCGTGGATGAGTCCTCTTCGCAGAAAAACTGACAGGGAAGCCATACAATGCTGGAGGAGACCAGGGGACTCTGAAAAATGATGACAGGTCGGTGCAGACTGTGGGTAGCAGACCCGCGTAGTTGAGGGAGAAAATTGATAACTATGGATCACGAACGCCGATCGAAGTTCCGCTTCTTGATTCTGAAAGTAGACAGGGCGAGGAAGAAATTTTCAGAAGAGCTCTTGAACTGATTCTTCCAAGGGTCATCGTGGTGAAGCTTCTACTCCGGTTCTGGTACTCAGCAGGGGCAGCTCTGCGCAGTTGTGGGAGAACGGAGCTCCCGGGAAGAACACAGCTCGGATGAAGATGAAACCACTTCCGTTGCGAAGAAGACAGGAAGATGCTTCCGTGGTTAGCTCTTGGGTCTTCAAACTCACTGGGATGTGGTCGGAGTCGTTGCTGGAAGTTTCTGGTCTTCTGCAGGTCTTCAACTGCGAACTAGGGCTGAGAGGTGATGGAGAGGAGCAAGGAAGAATGGTGGAGATGAGAGAGAGGGGGGGGGGGCGACCCTAACCAAAGGGGGAGGGGCTTGGGCGACCTAGGGCTGTGGAGGGAAGGAGAAACTTGAATTCAAATGGCCTAGGGAGGTGGAGTGGTGCTTGGGGTAGTGGGAAGGGTGCTTGGGAAAGTGGGAGGGGTAGTTGGGGGTTGGGAGGTGAGGTGAGGATTGGTGGAGAGGGTATTGGGAAGGGGTGGGGTATTGATGAGGGTTGTGGGGAAGGGAAGAGACTTTATTGGGTTAGGTGGGGAGTGGAGGTGGTTGGGAAGAGAGGAGAGAGAGGAGGGGGGCGAATTCCCCTTGGAGGGAGAGAGAGAGAGAAGAGAGAGGGGGGGGGGGAAGAGAGGGCTTCTCACCAAAAGGAAAATGGGGACACTAGAAAACTCAAATTTTATTGATTGATTGACTCATTGATTGATTACAAATGGGGGAAATGGGGTCCTATATATAGGCAACCCATATTTTCACAAAAGACCCTGACATTTAACACACTAACAAATAACCGAAGGAAGGGGGGGGGGCCCATGGGCCTAGCCCAAAGAAATAGGCCCAATAGCAAACTCATTAGCCTAATGAGACTCAAATTTAGGGAAATGACTCATTAACCTAGGTACAAGACTCAAATAAAAATGAAAATTACATGATTATGACTCAAAGAAAATATGAAAATTACATGACTCGACTTAGAGAAATATGACGGACACAATGGAGCTATGCTAGCAAGCAATCGAAGTGTAAAAAAATATGAAGGGCGAGAGATGCCCCCATCACCGTTTCTTGGCGATGCTAGGGGACTTGTAGGAGGAGACTTCAGAAAAAGAATCACGTCCAAACTCTCACAGGAGTGGCCATGGTCTAACTTTAACTGGGCCTCTGGTCTTCTGCAGGAGTCAAGTTGCGCAGTCGAGGGAGAACGGCTCTCTCGGTCAGCACAAACGTCGGACGGACGCGAGACCACCTCGCCTGCGAAGCCGCTTTGATGTTCTTTCCGGAAATATATGGTGTGACTTCTAGAGCTTGAAGATGAGGACAAGGTAGACTCTGAAACCTGCGGATCCTCAACCCCTGGCGACCTGAGAACAGAGTGAGAGAGTAGAGTGTATGTGGAGGTGGGAAAGGGGTAGAAACTTGCAAGGGGTGGCTAATGGAAGTTGTGGGAAGGGGAATGGAGGGATCTAGGGGTGATGGAAGGGAGTGGGGGGTGCTGGGGTCGCAGCTAGCAGGGGGGAGAGGTGGAGTGCACATGTTGCCTAGGTGGAGAGGGAGAGAGGGGGGGGAAATCTCTCCCTTGGTTTGAATGGGTGGTTAATGGTGGGTGGTTAATGTGGCCTTGGGTATGGGAAAGGGTGTGTTGGGGAGAGGAAAGGTTGCTTGGGGTTGGTGAAGGGGTGTGTGGGAGAATGGGATTCTTCCTTGGGAGATGGAGGGGTGGCTTGGGAAGAGGAAGGGTTGCCTTGGAATGGTGAGAGGTGCTTGGGGCTTGGTGAAATTAATGGAGGAATTGATGGAGCCTTGGGAAGATGAAAGGTTGGGGATGATGTGGAGGATGAGGTGCAAGGGAGAGAGGAGAGAGAGAGGGGGGGGGTCGCCCCTTTTAGAGAGAGAGAGAGAGAGAGAGAGAGAGAGAGAGAGAGAGAGAGAGAGAGAGAGAGAGAGAGAGAGAGAATCTCACACAATTTTGGTGGATTTCAAATATTCTTTCAACAATTCATTACTTCTCAAATGGGGATTGGGCTATTTATAGGAATCCCACAATTTAACATAAGTCCCTGACTTTTGGACTAATAACAAGAAACCAAGGGAAGGGGGGGTCATGGGCCTAGCCCATTGAATTGGGCCTATTAACCTACCAAACTAACATAATGACTCAAGACTTAGGTAAATGACTCATTAACCTAGGTACTGGACTTAAATAAAAGGAAAAGTACATAATAAGAAAATGAAAATTACATCATATGACTCGAAATAAAGTGGCGAACAAGATGAAGCACAGTTGGAGAGCATCGGGATCCTCGAACAAATGGGATTGCTGGTGATGTCCCCATCAGAACCTGTCACCAGCTCGTGAAATTTCAAATCGACATTCAACAAGAAGCGGTATTTCAATGGAGGAGAGCCTTCCAATGGAAATAAATTCCAAAGAATAACAAGTCATTTTCCTCCACTACACCCTCTAAGGAGGTTTGCAAATATTGTGACAAGGCCGGCCATAAGACCGAGGAATGCTGGAGGAAGCTAGGAGCCTATCTCCGATGTGGAAACCGAGAACATCAGATTCCTAATTGCCCACTGATGAATGAGCAAGCAATTAAAGAGGAGAAGTTCCTGGCAAGGAAGCAAGGCCGTTTGCAAGCTCTCCAAGAGACGGAACCAAGAGAAGGTGGAATCATGGAAGGTACACTAATCGTTTGCTCTAAGACCGCTAAAGTTTTATTTGATACTGGAGCAACATATTCATTTATTTTCAAGAAATTTGCTATTGTATTCTCTAAAGAGCCCGAATGGTTAGACTTAGTCATATCTACACCTATCGGGAACAAGGCCGACCTCACACATCACTACCCAAACTGTGAGGTTTTGGTTAAAGGAAATAATCTACCTGCCTACCTAATTTGCCTAGATATGGAAGTGTATGATGTCATACTAGGTGCTGATTTGTTATTCGCATACCAAGCAACTGTAGATTGTCGGAACGGCAAAATAACTTTTGTGGGTTACTCGGAACCGGTATACATTAGCCCTCGGGCTAGATCACCTCTTATATCAGCTCTTTGAGCTAGTAAACTTATAGGCAAAGGATGTATGGCTTTCATTGCATTTGTAACTACCACGGACGTCGAGGAGTCTAAGCTTGAAGACATCCATGTAGTTCGGAATTTTTCTGACGTTTTTCCAGAAGAATTGCCAGGCTTACCCCCGGAGCGGGAGGTGTCATTCACCATCGACCTTGTCCCTGGTGCGGGACCTGTTTCCAAGGCACCTTACCGAATGTCCCCGGCTTAGCTAAAGGAGCTAAAGGAACAATTAATGGAGCTATTGAACAAGGGTTTCATCCGGCCAAGTACTTCCCCATGGGGAGCGCCTGTGCTATTCGTCAAGAAGAAGGATGGATCGATGAGACTCTGCATCGACTATCGGCAGTTAAATCACCTTACGATCAAGAACAAGTACCCACTGCCGAGGATTAATGAACTATTCGATCAAATATCTGGAGCTAAATATTTCTCCAAGATCGATCTTCGTTCTGGTTATCACCAACTGAAGATCAAATAAGAAGACATTCATAAAACTGCATTCCGAAGCAGGTATGGGCATTACGAATTTACTATTATGCCTTTCGGACTAACAAATGCCCCCGCAAATTTCATGCAGTTAATGAACAACATATTCAAGCCTCACTTAGACCAGTTCATTGTGGTCTTTATTGATGATATTTTGATTTATTCAAAGTTTGAAGAAGACCATGAAGAACATCTCAAGCAGGCATTACAGATATTGAGGGAAAACAAATTATATGCCAAATTCAACAAGTGCGAGTTTTGGCTCGAGGAAGTGTCCTTCTTGGGCCATATAATTTCGAAGGACGGAATTTTCGTGGACCTATCAAAGGTCGAAGCCGTGAAGAATTGGGAGTGACCAACAAATGCAACAGAAATTCGGAGTTTCTTGGGACTAGCTAGTTATTACTGGCGTTGCATCAAGGACTTCTCAAGAATTGCTATTCCTCTCACCCGATTGACTCGCAAGGAAATACCTTATGAGTGGAAGGAAGACTGTGAGAAGAGTTTCCAAGCTTTGAAGGATCTCTTGACCACTGCTCCAGTCTTATCATTACCAATTGAAGGAGAGAAGTACGAGGTATATATGGATACTTCTGGTATTGGCTTCGGGTGTGTATTGATGCAAAATGGAAGAGTCATTGCATACACTTCCCGGCAACTGAAGAAGCATGAAGAAAACTACCTGGTGCATGACTTAAAGCTAGCCGCGGTAGTGTTTGCCTTGAAGATCTGGAGGCATTATCTCTACAGAGAATAATTCACAGTATACTCCGATCATAAAAGCCTCAAGTATTTATTCTCCCAAAAGGAGCTAAACATGCGGCAAAGGCGATGGCTCAAATATCTCAAGGATTTTGACTTCACAATACAATACCATCCTGGTAAGGGAAATTCCGTAGCTGATGCCCTTAGTCGAAAGTTGAGAGCAATATTGGCCAACTATATGATCCAAGAATGGAAGTTGCTGGAGAAATTCTCTGAGCTCAATATCGATGCAGACGAGAAGAACGGGTGTATCACTCTATCTCATATGAGTCTACATCCGGATTTGCTACCTCCAATCAAGGAGCTACAAGAAGAAGATCCCACATTAGTAGAAATAAAGCACAAGCTGGACGAGAGATTTGATTTCAAGCTAGCACCTGATGGAATATTGCTATTTCATGAACGGACATGTGTGCCCGACTATCCCAAATTGAAGAAGAAGATTCTTGAAGAAGCTCATCGATCGAGGAACACGATCCACCCTGGAGCTACTAAGATGTACCAAGACTTGAAAAGAACCTTCTGGTGGCCTAACATGAAAAGGGAGTGTTGTACTCGGACTATTTCCCGACAGAATAACAAGGAATAAGGGTTTAGGGTAATTCCCCGAACACCTTTAAGGCACGGGCTATCTAGCCCTTTCTACAACCCTGCGGGTCCCTACAAGGGTCCTGACCAGCTTGCCGTGACACGCGGCGACACAAGCAATTGTCTGGGGTCAACCCCGGCCACTAACACACGGGCTTTGCCCGTATCCTACATGGCCACCCTGGACCACCCGGGGGCGTCCCGAAGTTAAGCCACACCACGTGGCACTCAGTGAAAGGGCCGTGGGCCCACCCCGAGACACTTCTTTCAACCCTCCAAGGTCAAATGGAGACCCAAGTAAGTCAACCACAGGCTCTGGAGGCCCGCAGCATGTGCATACGGCTCACACACGTGTGTTCGGCATTTTTTCGAACACCTTGTGGGCGCATATGTTCCAACCCTTCCACACAAAACCACGGGCCACCCCATGGTTCCAGCACACCAATTGGGTCATACAACGACCTCCCAATAAGTTGGGGCCACCCCCGACCCTCAGATACGCGGTGACGAGCCACTCAACTTTAGCATTCAGGCCAACTCGAGGCTACCCTGCCAACCATCGTGCAACATGGCACGTAGCTCAAGGCATGACTCACTTCCCTAAGATGCCTCTCCTAAGCTCCCACGAGCTCCCCTCTTCAACCCAAGACCCATCGTGGGGCCCCTCGGTCATCTACCCAAGTCGTTCGACAATCCGGGGTGTGTCGGGCATTTACCCGAACACCTTGAGAGCGGCTACGACCACTCGAAGAACAATGGCCCCCACGGGCCCATCCCAGTTTCTCGGAGCTCAACATCCTTCAAAGGACGCTTGCAAAAGACACAAGGAGACCCCGGGGGCCATCCCTCGGGGTCATGACTGGCCCCGGGGCCAGTTCACCCTTGGGCGTGGCCGAGCGCCCCCAGGGAGGGCCAACTCCCCGGGGGTCGCGCCCCCTCTCCAGCCCGGTGGTCCCACGACCCCACTCAACCTCAGTTCGTCCAGTTTGCGGTCCTACGACGCGGTTCATGTGCCGTACCAGTTCGAGAAGTCGACACGTGGACGTGGGAGCGCAAAACGACAGCACGCGGGAACTCCGCAAGTCGACGCGCACACAAGTCTCCGCAAGCTTCCACGTATCCTCCCAGAGCTAACCGTCCTTTTCTTCTTAGTTAATTTAGGAAGAAATAGCCCAAAAAAATGAATTTTATAGGGTGGGGACCGCCCCCTCTCTCCCCAAGGCGCCAATCTGCCTAACCCCCCCCCCCCCCCCCGGGGGGGGGGGGGTTAGGCGGACCAGCTTGGACCCCCAGACTGGTTCGCCTAAACCCCCTGGGGGGGGTTTACGCAGACCAGCCCAGCCCCCTGGGCTGGCCCGCATAAACCCCTTCCATTCAATTAAAAAAATTTGGTTTTTTAAAAATTAAAAAAGCCAAACCCAGCCCGCCTAAACCCCCTGGGTGGGGTTTAGGCGGACCAGCCTGGACCCCCCAGGCTGGTCCACCTAAACCTCCCAGGGAGGGGGTTTAGGCGGACAACCTCACCCACTGAGGCTGGTCCGCCTAAACCTTTCTCAACCCACTCTTTTTACGAAAAACACCCTTCGTGAGGGGTTTACGCAGGCTAGCTTGACCCCCTCAACCCAGCCCTCCTAAACCCACACTATTCATGGGGTTTACGCGGGTTGGCTTGACCCTATCAACCCAGCCCCCCTAAACCTACACTATTCATGGGGTTTACGCGGGTTGGCTTGACCCTATCAACCCAACCCCCCTAAACCTACACTATTCATGGGGTTTATGCGGGTTGGCTTGACCCTATCAACCCAACCCCCCTAAACCTACACTATTCATGGGGTTTATGCGGGTTGGCTTGACCCTATCAACCTAACAGGAGAAGCACATAGAAGCCCCTTAGAAGCTCAAGGGGTGGACACAAAAACACACGGAGACAATACACAACAACAACACAGGAGAAGCACATAGAAGCCCCGGGACATCCGGCCTTCTTCAAGCGGCTCCGGACAATGAGCTAAGGAGAATTGTGTGTTGGTGACTTGTTCGTCGGCTTAGTACGTCGGGGGTATGTCGTTTGCACTTCCCTCATGCCGTATTTAGCCGTAACATACAAGTCAACACCCACCATGTGCGAGACGTTATGACAAGGGCGAATGTCCCCTCATGCCGGGATTCCCCCTGGCGTGCCCGTCGGTTCCAACCAAGCTTGTACCATGACGTCACGCTCTCCCGCAGTCACGAGGCTACGTCCGACCGCTCTAATCGAGCCGTGACCGGCCCTCACCCAGACACCGGATCGATGAATCCCTCCAGTTATCCAGTCATAAGCCCCCTCGCTCGGCACCACCACCATGGTCCACGCCACGGGAAGGGCCCTCTGTAAAACACATATGTGTTCGTCTATCAACCACTGACCCGGGGACCGATCATCACATCGGAATTGTCCCGTGGTGTGCACTAGTTGTACATGGCCACTACGGCCCACCTGTAAAGACATGTATATCTCAAAGATTACACCGCCAATTGGACGAATGCTCTAGCATCCACGTTCAGGCCCCCAGCTTTCTATCTACACCACTCGGCATCCGTGCTTAACACCCTAGCTCCAGTAAACATCCCTCAGTCAAAAGCGCACCCACAGCTGCTGAATGCTCCCAGCCCTCTACCCACGGCTTCAGACATATATACAGACTTTTCTTCAGCTTAGAACGAAGATATTCGGATTCAATCTGATATAAATAAACACCGGTTGCTTGCGGTTGGTGGGGAAAGACATCCAGTACACGATTCCCCCAATCGCCTACACACTCGCACCCATGGAACCCCTTCTCTCCACGTGTCGCCCGATCGCCCGAGCCCACGTGCCGCATCCTGGCGACGCTTCCCCGATCAACCCTTGATTCCATAAGTGATTGTCGAGAAATTGACTGGCACGCCCGCACCCCGTCCGGTTAACCCTTATCCTGACACTCCCGTGCCCTTCGACCCTTTTCGACTTTCCCTGAAAGGAGAGTGCCCGATACCACAGTGAAAGGCATGCAACCGTAAGGAGGATACCCGAGATACATCAAACTCCCGTATCTTCCTTCCCCACTGTATCCCTTCCTTAACCCGGTTATTCGGCATAAAAAAACCCACAGCGACAGAGAGGATGGCACGCCCAGTGGGACGTCTCTCACCTTCCTTCTTTTTGCTGAAGAAAAGTCTGTGCCAGCCCTGATGCCCTTTCCCAATTCTTGCAGGAGAGGCAGAGGAGGGCACCCACGCGCACATTTTTTAGCAGCTTCCGGTTAGTGTTCTGATCGTCGGACTGTGCTCGACGACTGTCAACAACTGTCGCCTCCGCAATACTCAGTTCTCCAGCAACCATGGTGGCCATCACCTACGGCCCCAACGTCATTGCCACCCACGCCCGGGTAGGCTACTTGGCGATGCCGATCGCTTTCGACAGCTTCGCCCCTGCCATCGGATCGCCCTACTTCTTGGGTGTGATCCCTGTGGCTGCTCCTCAGCCAACCCCATTTTCTCTGTTGGTTCCAGTGGCCAATGCGCCACGCGCACTTCCAGCACCAGTGTCCCGCTTAAGCGCCAGGCACCGGACCGCCACCACTGGCCCCCGCAGGGCCCCTAGATCAATGCTGGCCCGGGTAAGCGTTAGCTCCCAAGGCCAGCCTCGTCCGATCTCCGACACGGGCCCCACGCCCCGGACTTTGATCACTATCTCAGTATCTTGCTCGGGTCTTCAACCCCGAGCTCCAGCCAAGCCGGCACCCAACACGGGCTCCCAGCCCTGGGTCCACGGCTTCTCAGTATCTTCCTCGGGTCTCCAACCCCGAGCTCCAGCCAAGCTGGCACCCAACACGAGCTCCCAGCCCCGGGTCCATGGCTTCCCAGCATCTTCCTCGGGTCTCCAACCCCAAGCTCCAGCCAAGCCGGCACCCAACACGGGCTCCCAGCCCCGGGTCGCCCGACCATCAACTCCCGACGTAGGTCTCATACCCCGGGGATCGGCCCCAGTACCTATGACTGATAGCTCCACGCTGCCGGTCGCTCCAGGTCGGGTTTTCTCGGTCTACCATCTCGGGGCGGAGTCTTCCTCAGCTCCTCAGAAGAAGCATCGCCATGGCCGCAAAGGCAGGCGGCTCACTACTGCAACCAGCAACTCCGGCAAGACTGTTCTTGTCGGTGACTTACGGATCCGTCTCGACGGGGGTGAACCAATCATATCCCAGGAACGGACCGTTCCCACCATCCCCACCTCCAATCGTTTTGACCTCTTGCGGCAAACACGAGAGGATGGGGCGAAGCTCAAAGGAGCAGGTTCCTCGGCCGCAGCCCGGGGGCACCCACCACAGCCCGACACATGGCCTCTCGAGACAACTCGTCGGAAGAGCGGTGACAAGGGAGACCAGAAATCTGACTTGAGGAGAATCTAGGTCACCCTAGAAGAAGCTCAAGCTGTTCGAAGGGTGCATAATAGAAACCCCTTGTGAGCGCTCAGACGCGGCATCAGACGGGATGTGGCTGGCCTTACAATAGCACCATTTGACGATGCCCAGTCGTCTAACGTCCCCCACACAAGCAAGCGGAGGCAAAGGTGAGCCCGTTCCCGGGCCCTCCAGCAACCTGTTCCAGACTCTCCTTCGACTGACATCGAGAGTGATCCCCCTCTGCAACGCACCTCGGTCTTTGACAGACTAGGGGCACCTGTCCGCCCCGAGCGGCACACGCGCAGGAAGCAGACAGTCCGGTTCATCAATGACGCAGTTCGAGTGTTCGCGTGCTACACCACCGGACACCAGTCGGACACCCAGTCTGATGACTTGAACCAGGCTCTGTCCCACTTCAGGAGGCCACGCCATCAGGCTCCGCCACCTCCCCCAGCAGGTCACATCGGCACTTCTGCCTGACCGCAGGCATCGGAATGTGCTGAAGAGGTCCCGATGGAAGACCGCGACCCTCCTATCAACGCAGAGCCGGTCAACAACGACCCTCCTGTGAACGAGGCTCAAGAAGTGACCCTCGACACTCTTATAAAGGAGAACCAGCATCTGAAGGCCTTCCTACATGACCTCCTCTAGGAACGAGACCTTCATCCTCAACAACTTGCTAGGTCCCAGGCCAAGGCACTGGCACCCCCGGTAGCCCACGATGCTGCCAACACCTCAGCGGCGATTAGAAAATCTCCTGGCGCAACGCAAGATGATCGAGCGCATTGTCGAGAAGAAGCTCGTCCAGTATGGTGAATGGGATGTCACGGTAGATCTCTACAGTGTACCTCACCTGCTTCACCACCAACTAAAAAAGCTTCCCCCGGAGTACTCCAAGCCCCCGAAGTTGCAAAAGTTCGACGGGCAGGGGTCGCCACATGAACACTTGGCCTACTATGTTACGGCCATGGGTAAGTTAGCGTTGGACAAATCATATCTCCTCCGCTACTTCGCTACTTCGCTCACGGGAACGGCCTTTCAATGGTATTCCCGCCTGAAGCCCGGCTCAGTGATCGACTGGGCGGATCTCCAGAAGAAATTCCTTGACCGCTTTCAAACGGCTGAGCGAAAGGTTTCCCTAGCTGAACTCTATTCTCTTCGGTAGAAAAAGGGCGAGGGCGCCCTCGACTTTATCAAAAAGTGGCGAGACCTCAGCATGAGGTGTGTCAATCCACTCATTCAGGAGGACGCCATCACCATATGTTGTCGAGGTCTGGCGGCCGAGGTCAGCGAAAAGCTTCTCGGCACCAATATCAAAGGCTTCGACCAACTCAATTCGGTAGTCGCTGAAATAGAGATGTTCTTCACCGATAACCCGAGCTATATTTTAGCAAAGGGTAAGCAAGCGCGAGAACGCCAGTCCGGCAAGGAGGTGAATATCATAGAGTTCATCGCTGCCGCCAAGGCCAGTAAGGAGGCCGAATCCAGTGGCTCTAACAAAAAGCCAGCGGACAAGCCGGCTGTTCCTTCCTTCTCAGAGCGCATGAAGACACCATTCTCATTCAAGAAGGAACATATGAAGATGCTCTTCGACCTCTATATGGCCCAGAAGATCGTCGAGTTGCTAGAAATCCGCAAGCCAGACGAGGCCCTGAAGACCGACGATCCCGGTTATTGCCTGTACCATCGCATGCTGGGTCACTCAATTGAAGATTGCTACGTCTTCAAGACCCAGGCGCAGAAGTTGATCCGAGACGGCCTCGTTAAAATGAAGAGTGGTCTCGTCGATCCTCCGCAACCACATACGTGGGCCAAGCCAGCTAAGGCAGCACGCGTGGCTCACCACTCAGCCAATGTCATCCACATGATGGCCGCATTCTCTCTTTTTGATGACGAGTCAGAGGAGCCCAGCGCTAGTCGAAGGGGACGCTCGATTTGGTATCCGGGGTGGAGACCCTAGCATGATCACAGACCTATCTCCTTCCCCAGGGAGAGAACCCGGCGACTCTTCGATATCCTCATCGAGAGGGGGCAAATTATGCCCCACAACTCGCCTGCCGACTACACCCATTGGGACCGTAGTCACCCCCAATACTACCCCTTCCACGCCAGAATTTGCCACCCGATCAAGGTCTGTGAGGAAGTTCAACACCTCATCCAGGAACAGATCCAATGGGAGTAGATCGATGCGGAAGGGAACTCCATGTCACTTGTCAGGCTTTGGCAAGCTGTCGAAGAGACCCTGAGCACCGCCAGGGATGTGCCAGAGCGGCCAGACTCCCCCCAAGAAAATGGGCACGGGTTGCCTTACCAGCATCCTCTAGAATGGCTCGAGTTCCAGATTGACAACCAAGAAGCGCTCGAGCGATTATGGAGGCATAGAGAGCAGGATGTCAGTCAAGAGATGGAGCCGACCAACTTCTCAGTCAATGTCATCCACTCCCCTGCTCCTCCGGCTCTTGGAGGCTCTCAGACATCAACACCTAGCCAGCCAACCCCAGCCACTTTGGCCGTGCGGTGGCGATCCTGGCGGGAGCTAAAGTCTCTCCCTTTCCCTGAAGAAGGTACCACCAGGCTCCTCCAGGTCCTTCTTAGCCGAGAGGACATTCTAGTGGGCGAGACGACGACGAGCTCCGTAGCTCTCTCTCATCTTCTCCCCGTCCTATCTCCGTCTTCGGCAGCCGTGGATAGGAAGGGAAAGCAAAAGCAGGGCGAGGCCTCGCCTCAGCCTCGTCATATCTCCTCAGCGGATGGGCCATCGGATCCTCTCCGCCTACTCGTTAACATAATCTGAAGTACAAAGAAGACATCTTCGGAGTCTTCAGCGGCTTCAATTCAAGTGTCGGGCCCACCACCACAAGGTTCAGCCTGTCCGCAAAGTCGGGATAAATGTGTAGAGCGATAATATACTACGACGCCTTCGGCCGTCGCTAGTCCCAACCCTTAGCATGATCACAAAGGCAAGGCTAAGGAGCAGGGCGACAAGCATATCTCTCGGTCCGCTTCTCAACAAAAGTTGTCGCCACCGCGGCTAAGGCATCAAACCATGCACACGTCTTCGGATGCCAGCACCAGCCTACCGACTCCTCATAGGCTCCTATCGCCACCGCGGCTAAGGCACCAAACCGCGCACATGTCTTCGGACGCCAGTCCCAGCATTCCGGCATACCAGGAATTGCCGCTCGAGGTAATCGAGTAGGCGATCAATGCCACCTTCCAAATACAACAAGCGGAAGGCACCTGGATCAAAATCCGGGTGAAGAAGAGTCATCGACCTTGCCATGCGAAGGCACCAGCTCGGAGATATCCTCATGAGGATGTATCAACTCCGGCTCCAGCACCTCTTTCTTCTACTCCCTTGGAAACCGCCATCGCCAAGAGACAAGAGAGAAATAGGAGGAAGAACCTCAGAAGGCGGCTCAAGAAACAGGCTGAACAAGCAGCCGCCTTGCAATCCCTAGTCGAGCCAACGCCTCTCCAAAGGCTCCAGCGTCTCATTGATGACCTGGAGGAATATGTTGCTCCTCGTCCTACCGGAGCTCTCCCACTCGATAGCTATATCCCGTGGGAAGAAATGCAGAAACGAGACCGCCTCAGAAATTGGGTTCAAGAAATGATCCAAAAGCTCAAGAGCGGCGAAAGACTCGTGATCCCGGACGAGCTCTCCTTGTGCTATAAAGACAAGGGGATCACCACAGAGCAGCTGGAAGAAATGATTCGACGCTGCACCTGCAACATGGTGGCCATCCCACCTCCTGACAATATCAACGCTTCTCGGTGGGGCGAGCCAGTAGCCTCCCAGACAAGACAAAGGACCATTGCTCCTCTTGAGCTACAGCCAACTCTAGAACACACAGGCCGCGGCCGAGGTCGTGGCCGAGGACGCTATAGAGGCCGTGGGAAAATCCCCGAGCTACCCATCTCTCCGTCCACCTTCGACCCGGAGCGAATCATCCTCCTTTGAGGAGAGGAACCGACTCCCATTCTGGAAGTAGAAATTCGGAGCGGACCCGGTATCTTCGATCCTTCCGGCATTGACGAGGCTACTGCCAGCCTCCCAGCCCCTGCGCCAGTATCGACTGCTGTAGCAGAACAAGTGGGACTGTCTGACAAGGACGAGCCAGTCCGCCAGTCACCCCCAGAAGAGCCATCATTGGCATCCCTGTTCTAAGAGTCCGCTGGCGATCAAAGTCAGTCTGATCCCGGTGGTAAGGGCAAGGCAGTGCAACTTCCCGACGGGGAGCAGCACGGCAGCTCACAGAAGGCTCAGCCTAACGTACTACCCTCTTTGGAGGATGCTCGAGCCCGAGCTGACCGGAAAGTCCTCCACCAGATGAAATGCTTCCCTGCCAGTATTTCAATTTGGGAAGCCATTGTTCGGAGTAAGGACCTAAGGGAAACCCTCATCAAGATACTCCAAGAGCCGGAAGTCTATGAAGCACATGCCGCGGAAATGAAGGTGGCTGCTTATGGAGCCTTCGCGGCCACCATCTCCTTCGCGGAGAAAGACATGCTGCTCTCCCCTCCGTGCCACAACCGTCCTCTCTACATGAAGGGGAAGTTCAACGGGCATGAAGTAAATCGATTCTGGTAGACGCTGGTGCCGCTGTTAACATCATGCCGCTCAAGACATTCAAGACTCTATATCTGACCCCATACCTCCAGAAGGTTCAAGCGGTCAAGATATTCGGCTTTAACCAAAACATCGAGGATGTCCTCGGCTGGGTGGATGTCGACCTGGTGCTCGATGATTCCACCTCCAAGGCAACATTCTACATCATCGACTCCAACACATCTTATAAGATGCTACTGGGTAGACTCTGGCTCCATGAAAATTGGGTCGTCCCGTCAACTCTCCACCAATGCATCAAGTATGCCAAGGATGGGGAGCAACATACGGTCTTTGCAGACCTTTCGCCGTTCACACCGGCAGAATGCAACCTGACTGACGCTGCGCTCTATTTCAAGGGGATCAGTCCATACCCTGTGATTAAGAGCAAAAGCAACGGTTGGCTCTCAGAGGAAGACGATGATGATCTCTTCTCTGTTGACGAGAAAAAGGCCAAGCTTCATCGACTGCGCCTCGGCTCCAAGTCAACCCCAGATCGCCCTGAGAGGTGCTAGATCGACTTCGAGGCTAATCTTATTAGTTGAGCTATCGGCAAGAGTATATGCTTGCCACCAGACTGCATCCAGCTTCCATGTGCATCCGAGAAGCACAACGTCGATGTAGATCTTAATAAATCCACTTAAGGAAAAATTAAGAATAAGAATAAATAAGCATGAAATAGCACGAGGTGCTAAGATGGAAAAACGTGATCGCCAGAGACACGAAGGCCTCAAAAGATAATAATGAAAATCAAGGAGGGATCGCGAAGAATACCTTTAAAAGCGCGGGGATGTGAGTGCTCCTTTCTCTTCAAATCGGCCGGCCGATGAAGAGAGTTCTTCAATTAATTACCCTTGCAAAAAAGACAAACATCACAAAAGAATTGAATTAGAACATGGTGTGTAGCATCAAATCCATAGTAAATAGATGACCATGAATAACATGATTAAAAACACACCTTGTGGGTGTTGGCCCTTAAACCCCTATGCAAAAGGGTGGGAATATATGATGATGATATGAAAAAGAAAAGGATGTGCAAGAGTGCACTGTGGGGAGTACTCAACGTAGTTGAGAAGAAAATCAATAGGAGATGAATGATGCATGTATGAATATGTGAACCGATGATATTAAAACAAAAGAAGAATAATATAAATAAAACAAAGGGAGCCTGTGCTTTGGCTTGAATGCTCGATGGGGAGGAGCCTCGGTTGGATGAAGAGGTGATCGTAAGAGGAGCCTCTCCTTTAGCCACCAACAGCAACAGCCGTTCCCTGTAAAAGAAGAAAAGAAAAACAAAACAGAAGAAGAAGGAAAAGCAGCCGAGGGCCGGAAAGAAGGGGACCGAAGAGGGGAGTCCAACCTGAACAACAGAGCCAATGGCTCTATTAAATAGGATTGGAAGGGATAAACATTAGCAAGAGTCCAATCAAGGGAAAGGATAGGAATGAGCAAGAGCCCAATCAAAGCAGTTGTGTAACGAAGCAAGGACTCTCTGGGGAAAGGGCTGCGAAGCCAGAAGATGAAACACGCCTCTGGTCAGGGCGTCAATTCAAAAATTGACGACCTGGCAGGAGGGCGTTAATTCAAAACACGCCCTGGGTCAGGGCGTCAACTCCCAGATCAATTTTGGAAATAAATATTTCTTTTATTTGGAAATTCTAAAACACGCCTCCAGGAGAGGCGTCAATTGAAACACGCCCCAAAGAAGGGCGTTAATTAACATTTTTCAAACATTTATTCTTTTTTGAAAATTGATAATGCCAGGAATTGACGCCCTTTCCAGAGGTCGTCACTTCTTTAAAAGGCGCCCTAGGTCCGGTCGTGAATCAAAACGCGCCCTGGATCAAGGCGTGAATTCATAAAATCATAAAAATGGAGATAAATGCCAAAAAAAATCCAGAAAAATAAGAAAAATAGGAAAAAAAGGGGAAAATAGGGGAAATTCAAGAAAAGTGGGAAAAACCACTCAAACAAGCTAATTTGAGGGTCAAATGGGGCATTGCACGGTAATATGAAATATACTCAAAATAATGTCAATTTTAGCGTGTCTACAGTCGAGTCGCTGACAACATTCGTTGTCACCTTCAAGCGACAACGCCGAAGCAAGAAGAAGGCTAACAGGGACAAACCTATTGTCTTCTATAAGGGAGACATGGTCCCTCAAACCCCGCCAGATGACGATTTCGGCTGGTCCAGGCAAGCCAATGATACCCCTGAAGTAGTTCAGGTGTGGGGCGATCTGTCGCCGTACATTCAAGAAATGTGTCTGAAGCAACACATTCCCCTGTGGCGAACTCTTGCACAACAGAGATACTTTCGTCAGCTGTGGACCCCTTCCCAGGTCCGGGGGCAACCCCCGTCCTTCCATAAGGATACTAGGGGACTTGGCTATGACCAGGACCCAGACTTCCGCGTCTACCACACAGTTAATGTCGTAGGCTTGACACTACCAGCCGACGACCGAGCTAGAGTCGAAGCCAAATTCGACAGCTCCGGGGATGAGGAAGAGGAAATTTTGATCCCGATCTCCGTCAAAGTCAGAACTCCAGCTCAATCCGTTGAGGAACCTTCCTCGCCTCATCGCCAAGGCATCGGGGACGAAGAAGCTCCTCCGGTCTCTCAACCAGTTGAAGGACCTAGTTTAACAAACCCTCCTGAGGGAGGGGATATCCTTGGTACGAGCTGCGAAAGATTGCCAGCTTCGCCAGGCAACCCCAGGGAGATCTCAGCAGCCCCGGTTGACAACCATTGGCTAGGAGCCAGCGGTCCAGATCAATCCTCCATGGATCCCAGCAACAACCACTCTCCAGTCCCTTCAACATCAACCGGTGGCTTCGAGAACCAAGAAATACACGAAGCTGACACTGAGGATGAGGATTTCATCGACCTTCAACCCGCTCCTCCCGAGCTAGAGGACGGTGGCCAGGCGACCGTCGACGATCTCGTGGAGATCAACCTGGGTGAAGATGAAGCCCCTCAACCTACATTCGTCAGTGCTCTCCTCACCGAGGCAGAAAGATAGGATTACAAGCAACTCTTGCTTGAATACAAAGACTGCTTCACCTGGACATAAAAGAAGATGCCAAGGCTAGACCCCTCCGTAGCGGAGCACGACCTAGCCATTTCTCCCTCAGTCACTTCGGTCAAGCAACCACAGCGGCGCATGCGCCATGAGCTGGAGCTCCAGGTTTCGGCCGAAGTCCCTAAAATTGCGGAGGTCGATTTCATCGAGCCGTGCATCTACCCGATCTGGCTCGCCAATATAGTCCCAGTCAAGAAGAAGAATGGTCAAGTCCGCATCTGCGTTGACTTCCGGGACCTCAACAAAGCCTGTCCGAAGGATGACTTCCCAGTCCCAATTACAGAAACGATGGTCGATATGACCACCGGTCATGAAGCCTTGTCTTTTATGGATGGGTCATCAGGTTAGAACCAAATCCGGGTGTCCCTTAAAGACACGAACCACACAACCTTTAGATCCCTCAAGGGGATTTTCAACTACAAGTGCATGCCCTTTGGTTTGAAGAATGCCGGTGCTACTTACCAAAGGGCCATGACCAAAATATTCGACGAGATGCTGCACAACTCTGTCGAATGTTATGTCGACGACCTCGTCGTCAAGACCAAGAGGCGTGAAGACCATTTGTGCGACCTCCGCCAAGTCTTCGAGCGTCTCCGGCAATATGGGCTCAAGATGGACCCCATGAAATGCACCTTTGGCGTATCCAGCGGCAAATTTCTCAACCTCGTCGTCAGATACCGAGGAATCGTGGTGGATCCCAGCAAGATCAAAGTGATCCGGGAACTTCCACCGCCCAGCAACATCACCGAGCTTAGGTCCTTCCAAGGGAGGCTGACCTACATTCAGAGGTTTATCTCTAACCTCTCCGATCGGCGTGCGCCTTTCAGCAAGTTGATGAAGAAAGACGCCCCGTTTACATGGGACTCGGAATGCTAGGCGGCTTTCGAGCAAATCAAGGAGTACCTCCTTACTCCCCCAGTCCTGGGGGCACCAATCAAGGGTAAACCACTCATCCTCTATATTGCTCCCATGGACGCTTCGCTGGGAGCTCTGTTGGCATAAATCAATGAAGAAGGTAAAGAGCAACCCCTCTATTCCCTCAGCCGGAAGCTAATCGGTGCCGAGTACTGCTACTCCCCTATGGAGAAGGTCTGCTTGACATTGGTGTTCGTAGTTAAGAAGCTGCGGCATTACCTCCTGTCCCATCAAGTTGAGCTTATGTCCAAGCACGACCCTCTGAAGTATCTCCTTCGACGACCTGTCCTCTCAGGCAGACTGGGGAGGTGGGCACTCCTGTTGATGGAGTATGACATTACTTATGTCCCCAGAAAAGCAATTAAGGGACAAGGTATGGTCGAATTCTTGGCAGCCCATCCAGTGCTAGATGACTCACGCTTCAGCTCGGAGCTCCCGAACTAGGAGTCCCTTGCTGCTCAACCACAACAACTGGTTGAACAGAGTGGAGATGTCTTGCATTACCGGCAGCAAAGCGCTCTCACAACCAGCATACCTTGCTGGGAGCTCTATTTCGATGGCACTTCCCGAGGGATCACCCGGAGCAACCAGGATCCAACCACCACGGCAGGTGCCGGCATAGTTCTCCTGACTCCTCAGGGCAGAGTTTTGTACAACTCCTGCGCCCTCATGAAACCTCTGACAAATAATGAAGCAGAGTATGAAGCTCTGCTCATCGGGCTCCAGTTGGCTCTCCATATGGGCATTAAATGCCTTAAAGTCTACGGGGACTCCCAGCTGATAGTCTGGCAGGTCCTCGACATCTATGACGTGCGGAAGCCAGAGTTGGTTCCATACCATACCGCCGTCACCAGATGATGCGGGACGATGACGCGACCGGGCTAAGACGTACGACAGACTCGATGTGCGGCCAGCACTAGCACGCTAAGGTAAGCCGGGCGGCTGACCACCGTGGCGTTCTCTGGGTGGAGACGTCTCTCAACAGGAACTCTAGCTAGCCCGACGATTGTCCCTTGGAGGGAAACGTGGGATCGCAGCGGTTAAGGAACCATTGTCGCCTAGGGTGGTGCAGTCCGAGCTTGGTGCTCAACTGGAGCTAAGGAACGGGCACTCTCAACTCACAATCACGGTGATTTGTAGCTAACTATCGGCCCTAATCTCACAAACGCAGCATGATAGAAAATATACTAAATCAGCAAATGTCAGTATAGGAACGAGCACGTACCTCCATGACTAGTGCATGGGGAAGAAACCCCGGCCGAACCCGACAACCCCGATACACACAAATGATTAACGGTTACAATTCCAGAAATAGGACCCACTCCTCGTAGGGAGATAACATGCTATAACGCTATTTTTTGGGGCTGTTGGGACTCGGGTTGACGGGCAGCACTCAAGCTGGCCGAGAAAGGCAGTCGGGGTCGATCCGGGCGACGATCGGGTACCGGTCCGGTTCTGCCCACGCAGGTCACCCAGCGCAGCGATCTTGCGGAGGATGGTACGGATAGATCCAGGGTCCGATCGGAGTTCCATTTATTGGAGAACATCGGCGACATGAGGACGTCTCTCTACTCCGAAGGGCGCGATCAGATCTGGGCGCTGCAACAAAAGTTCTCAGCGTCTGGTTCTGCACACACAGAACTGCACAGGAAGATAACGAATTATGGGAAAAATAGATCTCGATGTTGGAACGAGGTGCCGTTTATTTCTAATTGTTGGCGACGTCAAGAGGAAGGATCTGACCAAGGGGTTTGGTCAGATCAGCAAAGGGGATGGCGGGGCTGCTTCCGGAAGTTGACTCAGCTTCTGGATCGGGTCTGCACAAGGAGGTCTGCGCAGTCTCACGAGAATCTCTGCCACGGTCAGCATAAACCTCAGATCGGCAAGAAACCAGCGACAACGCGAAGGGGACTCAAAATTCTACGATCACTTAGAAGATCAGCTCCAGAAGGCGTGGGAGTAGACCTGGAGAAATTCGGGATCAGGAAACTCAGAATCTGGATAGCAAGCTCGGGTAGATCTGCGCGATGTCACAAAACAAATTATTGCCGGCGATCCAAAGCTCCGATCGACGCGAAACCACCGTCAAATTCTTCCTAACTCGCAGACGCTTCTCTGAGAATTTTTGTGGAACCAGATAGAAAGGGGATGGGGAGGATAGATGGACGAGTCACACACCCAAATAAATCCCGTCAAAGGATTTGGCCTAGAGCATCACACCCTAAGGAAAGAAGAGAACCACTATCTTAATGCACTTTTCTCTCACAAATTCTTCATTAGTTCCACTAAGAACACTATACATGTGTTTAAATAGAGGTAAGGCAAGGGGAGGGGCTGGGACATACGTGGGGAACAAGGGGAGGGAGAGGGGAGTTCACCCTCTTGACCAAGGGGAAGGGGGGACCAAGGGGGGGGGACAACTTACCACCTAATGTTGACATTAAGGGAGAGAAGTCTCCATTAGGTAGGTGGCTGCCTCCCCTTGGACCAAGGAAGGGGGGCGCCCCCTTCTAGAAGCCCACAACCCTCTAGGTCCCTTTCACACTAGCCCATGGGCTTGGCCCATGTAGAAACCCAATAGTCAAGCCCAACACTATTCTAGCCCATTACAAGACCTTGAGACCATTAGCTCTTTTACAATAATACAACCCAATAGTTATCCACAAGCTCCAAATAAGGTCCAACAAGACAAAAAATTGTGGAATAAAGATGAGTAGCTTGATCATGTGTCCACGTCCTCGGGCTTCGGCGTGTCTAGCGACGTGTGTCCGCACCAATTCTCCCCGGGTGGGAGGAACTCAACCCCATCGAGTAAGGGTCCGGCTTGAACTCTCCACATGTGATCAAGGCATCGTCTGGCACGGGGCGTCCTCTCCAATACATAAAGAAGTGTTGGTAGGCTCCGTTTCGGGTGGTGATCACCTGCTCATCCAGTATACAATCTATATGCTTGCGTTGAGGCTGGAAGAGGTGGACTCTCGGGTGGTGTGTCACTCACAACAGGAGGAGAAAGCCCAAAAACTCACGAGGGATCACCACGGGGTTCCGATATGCTACCAGACCAGAAACATGGAACATCGAACTGACACTATAGTCGTTCGGTAGTTCAATAACGTATGCATTCAAACCCACTTGTTTCATTGGAAAGGGTGGGGATCGCGGGCCTGGAGTTTCTTTATTGTCCCCGAGAGGAAACCGTTCAGGTATGACCCTGATTATGACGTACTCTCCCTTTTGAACTCACGGGCATGTAGCATGCATCAGCTAACTCCTTATACATGCATGGCTGGCCTTTTATTGGGACACGACTTAATGCAAACCATATGCATGAAAGAAAACAAACAAACAGACTCATATAGGACCCTAGATAAACCTAGACACCCATAAGTAATACTCGCAAACAAACAATGCAACCCAAAGTTGAGGGACTCCTAGACATCCTAACATGAACCTACTGACTTCTAAATGTGGATTCAGAGGTGTGGGAGAATCACTCCCAAGTGCACATTGCCCAAGGACTGAGTACCCGGGTCGGAAACATGCTCTTCTAAAAGCTCATCAAGAACTCCTCCGCTAGTTCTGGATCCGCCTCATAGCTGACCGGCACTAGCTCCGATGTGGGGTCACGGACTGGAGTGTCTGAGATAGCCAATGATTCCCTTGTGGGACACTTGGCCGCAAAGTGGTCAATTTGATGCGGGACGGACAGCAGACTCGACTCCAAGTTGATATGCAAACTGTTGGCCCAGACTGGATGGCGGACAAGAAGGGGGGTTGAATTGTCCCCTTGACCTAGATGGCAGATTTTAAAAATTCTCTAAACTGATCACGATGGAATTAAAATAAACTGTGTTGATTAACTAAACAAACATGAGATTTAAAAGATTCTCTCGATCTTTCCGATCTCACTCGTAATAACTATGCAACCCTTAGATAAAAATATGCCAAACACGGATAACAGAAGTAGCAGTGTGCAGTGGTGTAGTGAGTAAAAATCTATTAAATTAACCTGTGAAGGGAGATAGAAGAAAGGGACAAACACACAGGCATTCACAAAGGACACGGAGATTTTTAGGTGGTTCGGGACCACGACGGGCTTCCTACATCCACCCCTCACCCAACCGGGTGAGGCTTCACTACACGCTACTTTCGTAGCAACACGGGGACGAACCCCAACCACGCACACACGCTGCTTCCGCAGCAATATCCACACACTGGGAAAATCCCCAATACGCTGCCACTGCAACACACACCCACACACAGAATCGGGGAACACACCCCGGACACTAAAACCACACGGAGACGCAGCTCCGTCTCCACTCACAAACTTGGGGAGAACTTTCCCCACAATAAAGCCACACACACGGAGGCGTCGCTCTGCCTTCATACAAACAATATTCCAAGTTTGACAAATTGAAGAGATATACAATGACCGCCCAAGATATTAATCTATCCTCAACAAAAAGGATGGAAACCCTTGTAAACCGGAAGTGGATGACTCAAAAGGATGGAAACAAGATGCAACAATAAATCTCCATGAGTAGAGGGAGGTTTTAAAAGATCTTCTCTTATCCCCAAGTCGGAGGGTAGCCGGATGTCGACGATGAGAACGTCCACGCGTTCGTCTTTTCGTTCCGCTCCTTTCTTCCTTCTATCACGATTGCAAACTCCTCCTGGATGTAGATGATATCCACGTTTTTCTTCAGCTCCACTCCTTTCCCTCTTCTTCTTTTCCTACAAGATAGAACAATTAGAGCTCCACACACACTTTCTTCCAAATTCGCATGTCATATATATCATAAGGCTAAGTTGTGCAAAAGACCACAATACCCTTGTAAAACCCTAGCAAAACCACCCTAATATGTTTATTAATGACCCAAGGGTATAAAGGTAAAATTTCATCTCATTTGGATGTGTTTTCATAGGGTTTCGGTGACTTACGGAATTCACGCACGGAGTTGCGAAATAGGGGGGTCGACCCATCTCATGGGGGGGTCGACCCATCTGTCAGACAGAATGCTGTCTGGGCAGATTTGTTACAGGGGGGGTCGACCCACTTTCAGCCAGAAGCCCTTTTAGGCCTTTTCTTGCCCAGGGGTCGACCCATTGACCTTGAAACCTCATGAAATGATATTTTAAGCATTCCTAATGATCTAAACATGCAATCCATTGAACCCAATCATGAATTAAAATGTTTGGATCATGCATTCACATTTAGAACTAGTTTTGAGTCCAAGACCCAAAAGACATGTAATATGATTATGAAAGCATTAGCAAGAGTAACATAAATGTTTTGCACATGTTTTCAACTCATGAGCCTCCTCAAGAACATGCATAAAGCACTTTGAAAAAAACACAAAAACCTCAAGCAGCAAAGTGCATTCAATTTGCCATGTAAAACCTATACATGAACCCATATCAACCCAAATACATGAAAGATGGATTAAGCCCAATTCAATATGTTAAGAGTAGACTCCGGGGGTGGGGGGGGGTGAATCCTTACCATGGATCCACTTGTTCAAAGCAGCATGAACCTGCACTTGGAGTTAGTAATGTTCTCAAGATAATCTTGAACCAATAAAATCTGTATGAAGAAGGTAACTTCAAGGCATTTGTTCACACAAGACTGCCTTCTTTTGTCTGCAAGTTAGTATACTGAAAATGTAGTTACATGTGCACTTGATTACACATATTTTCAGTCCACTTTCTTCAGAAGATTATAGATCAATATGAATCTAGCAATACCAACCCATCAGACCACAAGCTTTCATTCCATAACAAGTTCAGCATGAAAGCCTCAATTTTAGTTCAAATGTCATTCATGCCTCATATTAAATTCAATTACAATCTAAGGCATGTTGAGCAATTTGAGTTCAACTAAATCACACATGGACCTCAAAAAACCCATGAAAGAAATGCATGAACTCACTTTGAAAATCCATAATTTTCAACTTGAGATTTGAAGAAAATCACTATAGATCCAATTAAGCTCTTACATTGGATCCATCACACTGTGTGCAGAATGAACCTGCACAATCTGAAAATTCAGAAGCATGTCAATATTAAACCAATGTGTTTGAAGTGCATAATCACTATCCCAATTTCTGCATAAGCTTCACATATCAACTTTGATTGAAATAGTCCAATTCTGAATAAGGAGCAACAGAACCATTTATGACTGAATCAAGGTTAAGTGAATGTGCATCTGAATTTCAGTTCATTAAAAGTGTCATGACCCAGTTTGTGAACATGATATAACCAAGTTAGATAGCATGGTTAGAAGGTCTTAAGAACATCAAGTAACCTTGGATTACAAAGAATCATAAAAAGCATGTTAAGCAGAAATCCACATCAAGTGTCCCATATAGGACATGCATGAAGGCACCAATAATACAGAGGTATCAAGCCATAATGTTTTCACAAGTTAGTTCCTAAGTCTCATGCACAGCTCGCATGAGGCATCAGAATTGTATTCGTGAAGGACCATAACTGTCAACCTGCAAATCAAGATACCATCAAGATGTTAGCTTGTTTTATCATCAGGATGCCATAAAACATAAGCAATCAAGATTTTCACTTTGAAGTAAACACAAAACAAGTAAACACAAAACACACGATAAATTGGAATCATCAAAACCATTGTCAAAGATAACAAGGGGACGCACAGAACCCAACAATCTCCCCCCTTTTGATGATGACAATATATTGTGACAATTCAAAGTTCTCTCCCCCTTTGTCATTAGCAAAAAAAATGGGGGACTCAGGGAATAGATATGAAGATTCAAAAAGTAGAGCACGAACCACACCTACCATGAGAGGAAGGTATGTAAACTAAGAGGCAATCAAAAGTTTGGAATTTGATGTACAATCAGGAGATGTGTGAAATAATTGCAAAGGCTCAATTTTTGTAAAATTTTTGTTATATGTATAACTGAATATGCACAAGTGGTATAAGGAAACTATATGCAAAATCTGAAAACTGAGTTATGCACAGAGTGTGTTGTGCTAGAAAAACACATTATTCTTCCCCATTTGTCAAGAGCAAGAACCAACCGACAATGGGTTATTTGAACCTGTTATATACACGTATAGCCTAAAGATGCATGTTAATGAAATGAAGCATGTTATGAACAGACAGATCAAGCATTCAGGCACTCAAGCATGCATAGTTAAGTATAGACTCACGCAAGTCCCTTCGGGACAGGGTGTAAGGATAATGCATTTGATCGTTGAACATGATGTGCATGTACAATACTAAGAAGGTCATGCTTACATAAATAAGTACTGCATAAACCATGATAAGCGACAGATTCATAAGAAACATTCAAACAATCAAACCCAAGGTGCAAATGTGATGATTCAGCAATGAATTTCAAGGTAATATGGAAAATCAGATTTCTAAAGAACACTACAAAGTACTTATCATCCATACACTTTCAACACAATGCTCGACTATTGGTAGCTACGTATGACCCCAAATTTTTTCTTTAAAGTACTATAAATGACGTGACTAACCTTTTGACGCGAGTCATGCCCTTTGTTTCAGGGGCAATTCCCGGTTACTCAGTTTCGTCACCTTTTATGATGTGGATGAGACACTTTTCGACGCGAGTTGTATCCTTTGTCTCAGGGACACTTCCCGGCTACTCGGTGGCAAATCACACTTATTTTCATATGGCATAGTTTCTCCTTTCGGCGCGAGTTTTCTCCTTTGTTTCAGGGGGGATTCCCGGCTACTCGGATCCACGTTCCACTTATACGACTTTTTGGTGGGGTAAATAGCTTTTTCCTCACGAGATATGTGATTTCCATGTATAGAATCAATAGTCCTCTAAAGTGTAGAGTAGAAAATAGTAATCCTTATTAAATTGAATCATTATCTCAAAAAGGTGCATTTGTGTGTGGGTGGTTGTTTTGAATGTAAGATATGAATTAGTTTCATCATAGTAATGTCTCCCCCTAAATGTATGCACGGTTATAAAAATTCTCCCCCTTAATATGTGCCATGTAACAAATATGTCTAAATCAATGCAATTTCATTTAGCAATGGATGAGTCATAGAAGAAGTCAAAAAGATGGGTATAAAGTATATACATGCATTCAACCAGGGATCTTTCAATGTTTTCAAGCAAATGATTATTGGTACTTGGCGGAGTACATTGGTCCGAAGACCACCATCACGCATGAGAAAAGCTTCCAGTTGGACATGATCTAACCTTCCACTATCGCCATTTATATACCAAATAATCATGACATTCAAGCACACGAGTATGCAATGACATGCAAATGTATGCATGTAACCTAAAAGGATGATTGAAAAATTATTCCTATTCAACAGTATGCAAAGATGTGTATGATATGTGCAATGAGTATCATGAAGCTAAGTATGTATTCTATGTATGCACATGTGAGTTGTAATTTGTAAATAGTAAGTAAGAGTCTGAAGGACTCTATGCACAGTGTAAAGCATACAAAGCCAAATTTATTTTGAGAGTAAAAGAGAAGGTGTGTACTAAGAGCCATATATGTCCAAGGTTAAGCATTCAAGAGTTATGATTATTTACAAGATGTTCAACCAAAAATCATTCAAGTCAACTACTCATCAAAATTGAAGGATCTCAACATTTTAGAACTTGACAGGAGTCAGTGAAACAGAAATGTAACTTCATAATTGCAACATTTTTCTTCAAATGAAATTTTTACCTTTTCAGATTTATCAAGGAAAACCTAGGTGAAACAAACTTCAAATCAAGCCATTTTATTTCTCAGCTTGAGGGTCCTTTATTTGTTGATGTTTCTTGACCTCAAGGCGCCCCTGTAAGATAAGTTCTCATTTTGGCAATTTGGGTACCCAAGTCATCTTGGGTCCCGAGGGGTTAGTTCTTACATGAACAGATGAACTCCTATTTTTCCTAGCAAACCATTCATCATCGGCCCTCATCATGGTACAATCGTCCATAGAATGTCCATTCAGGTCACAATAAAAATAATGAGATGATTTTCTTTTCATGGACATCTTTTCATCATTTTCCATTAAGGAACAATTGTTCATCTTGTGTCTAAGGCCACCACAGTAATGACAAGAAATATTTTTCATGAAGGACCACTCATCATCATTTCTCTTTGTTAAACAATTTTCAAAAACATGTCCATGCAATCCACAGTAATAGCAATGAGCATTGAAGGTTTTCTTCATTGGTTTATCAAGATTGTTAGGCTTATCAACAATTTTCAATTGTGACTTTAATGCTTCATTATCATCAAATTCCATCAAGGAACAATCATACATGTCATGTCCATATTGTCCACAATAATAGCATGAAATATTTCTTCTTTTTCTTGAAGCATGATTGTGTTTATTATATGAGGGTTCTGCATGCATACAAGAACAATCAACATCCTTTTTCTGTTTTTCATTTTGCTTATCACACAACAACATGGATTCATTCAAATTTTTGATCTCATCTTCCAATGATGAGATATGCAAGTTAGATTCAGCAATTTCTTTCTCACACAATGCAAGCTTCTCATTCAACAAGGAATTAACAGTTTTATAGCTTGCAATTTCTTCTTCTAAAACTTGAGAGTTTTCAAGATTATCCATAGCTACATATTTTCCTTTTTCAAATATGTGGATTTTATCAACCAGAAGACAGTTTTGATTTTTCAATTTCTGAATCTCTTCAGCAAGTTTTTTATTTTGAAGTTTTTCAAATGAATTTTCACTCATGGAGATATGTTCAAGTTCATTCTTTTGAAAATTCGCATTGTCACCAACCATTCTACCAATGGTTTCAATGTTTTCGAATTTGTCATTCAAATTTTTGAAGTTTTCTTTTTCCTTTCTCAGTTCTTTCAACTTTTCAGACTCAACAGTGATCACACATTTTCCCTTTTGATAGACAGAGAGCTCATCACTCAATGCCTTAATTTTTTCATTCAACTTTTCATTTTCCTCTCTCAAACAACAAATTTTATCTCTATGCATTTCAACATCAGCGAAGAGAGATTCATTCACATTTTTGAGTTCTAAGCATTTCTCACATAAAGCATTTTCATGAAAAGGATTTTCAAGTTTCTTCTTGAGCTTTTTATTTTCAGATTTTACTTTCTTATATTTTTCCAGTAGTTCATCATAGAGATCTAGTAGTTCTTCAAATGAGATTTCATCAAGTTCAGAGTCAGAGCTTACCTCCTTGGACTCTAAGTTTGAATGATCATCCTTGCTATTAGCCATCATGCAAGCATCCTCTAGCCCTTTTTCGTGAACTTTGATCAATTGATCCATGATTTCTTTGGCCGAGCTACAATCAAGAGCAAACGAAAATTTATTAGAATCAATTGCAGCTTTAAGAGCATTCAAAACAAAAAGATTATCAGAATTCATCTTCCTATGTTCATCGGTCCACCTTAGTTCATTTTTAGGTAAGACATGTGGACCATGAGAGATTAATTTCATGAGTTTTGGATCAATCCTAGAAATCCAAACACACAATTTTCCAAGCCATGATGTAAAATCAAAACCATCAAAGACAGGAACTGAATTCAGACTAGCCATCATAAAAAGATCTTTTCTCCTAGACCGTGAGGTCCGCTGAATAAAAATCAGAGACTGGGCTCTGATACCAATTGTTGGCCCAGACTGGATGGCGGACAAGAAGGGGGGTTGAATTGTCCCCTTGACCTAGATGGCGGATTTTAAAAATTCTCTAAACTGATCACGATGGAATTAAAATAAACTGTGTTGATTAACTAAACAAACATGAGATTTAAAAGATTCTCTCGATCTTTCCGATCTCACTCGTAATAACTATGCAACCCTTAGATAAAAATATGCCAAACACGGATAACAGAAGTAGCAGTGTGCAGTGGTGTAGTGAGTAAAAATCTATTAAATTAACCTGTGAAGGGAGATAGAAGAAAGGGACAAACACACAGGCATTCACAAAGGACACGGAGATTTTTAGGTGGTTCGGGACCACGACGGGCTCCCTACGTCCACCCCTCACCCAACCGGGTGAGGCTTCACTACACGCTACTTTCGTAGCAACACGGGGACGAACCCCAACCACGCACACACGCTACTTCCACAGTAATATCCACACACTGGGAAAATCCCCAATATGCTGCCACTGCAGCACACACCCACACACAGAATCGGGGAACACACCCCGGACACTAAAACCACACGGAGACGCAGCTCCGTCTACACTCACAAACTTGGGGAGAACTTTCCCCACAATAAATCCACACACACGGAGGCGCCGCTCCGCCTTCACACAAACAATATTCCAAGTTTGACAAATTGAAGAGATATACAATGACCGCCCAAGATATTAATCTATCCTCAACAAAAAGGATGGAAACCCTTGTAAACCGGAAGTGGATGACTCAAAAGGATGGAAACAAGATGCAACAATAAATCTCCATGAGTAGAGGGAGGTTGTAGAAGATCTTCTCTTATCCCCAAGTCGAAGGGTAGCCGGATGTCGACGATGAGAACGTCCACGCGTTCGTCTTTTCGTTCCGCTCCTTTCTTCCTTCTATCACGATTGCAAACTCCTCCTAGATGTAGATGATATCCACGTTTTTCTTCAGCTCCACTCCTTTCCCTCTTCTTCTTTTCCTACAAGATAGAACAATTAGAGCTCCACACACACTTTCTTCCAAATTTGCATGTCATATATATTATAAGGATAAGTTGTGCAAAAGACCACAATACCCTTGTAAAACCCTAGCAAAACCACCCTAATATGTTTATTAATGACCCAAGGGTATAAGGGTAAAATTTCATCTCATTTGGATGTATTTTCATAGGGTTTCGGTGACTTACGGAATTCACGCACGGAGTTGCGAAACAGGGGGGGTCGACCCATCTCATGGGGGGTTCGACCCATCTGCCAGATAGAATGCTGTATGGGCAGATTTGTTACAGGGGGGGTCGACCCACTTGTGAGGGGGGGTCGACCCACTTTCAGCCAGAAGCCCTTTTAGGCCTTTTCTTGCCCAGGGGTCGACCCATTGAGTGGGGGGGGGGTCGACCCATTGACCTTGAAACCTCATGAAATGATATTTTAAAGCATTCCCAATGATCTAAACATGCAATCCATTGAACCCAATCATGAATTAAAATGTTTGGATCATGCATTCACATTTAGAACTAGTTTTGAGTCCAAGACCCAAAAGACATGTAATATGATTATGAAAGCATTAGCAAGAGTAACATAAATGTTTTGCACATGTTTTCAACTCATGAGCCTCCTCAAGAACATGCATAAAGCACTTTGAAAAAAACACAAAAACCTCAAGCAGCAAAGTGCATTCAATTTGCCATGTAAAACCTATACATGAACCCATATCAACCCAAATACATGAAAGATGGATTAAGCCCAATTCAATATGTTAAGAGTAGACTCCGGGGGTGGGGGGGGGGGGGTGAATCCTTACCATGGATCCACTTGTTCAAAGCAGCATGAACCTGCACTTGGAGTTAGTAATGTTCTCAAGATAATCTTGAACCAATAAAATCTGTATGAAGAAGGTAACTTCAAGGCATTTGTTCACACAAGACTGCCTTCTTTTGTCTACAAGTTAGTATACTGAAAATGTAGTTACATGTGCACTTGATTACACATATTTTCAGTCCACTTTCTTCAGAAGATTATAGATCAATATGAATCTAGCAATACCAACCCATCAGACCACAAGCTTTCATTCCATAACAAGTTCAGCATGAAAGCCTCAATTTTAGTTCAAATGTCATTCATGCCTCATATTAAATTCAATTACAATCTAAGGCATGTTGAGCAATTTGAGTTCAACTAAATCACACATGGACCTCAAAAAACCCATGAAAGAAATGCATGAACTCACTTTGAAAATCCATAATTTTCAACTTGAGATTTGAAGAAAATCACTATAGATCCAATTAAGCTCTTACATTGGATCCATCACACTGTGTGCAGAATGAACCTGCACAATCTGAAAATTCAGAACCATGTCAATATTAAACCAATGTGTTTGAAGTGCATAATCACTATCCCAATTTCTGCATAAGCTTCACATATCAACTTTGATTGAAATAGTCCAATTCTGAATAAGGAGCAACAGAACCATTTATGACTGAATCAAGGTTAAGTGAATGTGCATCTAAATTTCAGTTCATTAAAAGTGTCATGACCCAGTTTGTGAACATGATATAACCAAGTTAGATAGCATGGTTAGAAGGTCTTAAGAACATCAAGTAACCTTGGATTACAAAGAATCATAAAAAGCATGTTAAGCAGAAATCCACATCAAGTGTCCCATATAGGACATGCATGAAGGCACCAATAATACATAGGTATCAAGCCACAATGTTTTCACAAGTTAGTTCCTAAGTCTCATGCACAGCTCGCATGAGGCATCAGAATTGTATTCGTGAAGGACCATAACTGTCAACCTGCAAATCAAGATACCATCAAGATGTTAGCTTGTTTTATCATCAGGATGCCATAAAACATAAGCAATCAAGATTTTCACTTTGAAGTAAACACAAAACACACGATAAATTGGAATCATCAAAACCATTGTCAAAGACAACAAGGGGATGCACAGAACCCAACACAAACCTTGGACTCTAGACAAGCTCGCGATCGTCCCTTAACGAGGGAAGCGTACGGACGTGCGCGGTTGAGAAATCGGCAGTGAGCTAGGGTGGTTGTAGATTATGGATTATGATCACCCCCCAAAATTGATGAATTTGAATTTAGCAAGATAATTTAGCAAGATAAAAGCGCTAAAGTCGATGATAAAAGAGGGGTGAAACATGCATTAATAAGATCCGTGATCGCCACTGAGGCCAGAAACATGCCAAATAATAAAAATATTAAGATGGGGGCATGTTACATACCTCAGAAATTCATGAGGGCCAGCCGTAGGCCTGGATATGAACGCGCTATATCGTCCTAGCGCGTTCTTCAGGTCGCGCTAGGCACATATAACGCGATATCAGACAGGAAGCGGGCTTATTTGGATTCGTTCCTTCCTTGCTCCAAGGCCGGCCTAGGTGCAAGGGCTCCACGTATTAGTCTTCTAGTGTCTGCAAACAATCATAAACAACAAACAAAATGCCCATTAGATCGAGATTTTAGTAGAATCTACCCCTATTCTTGATCAAAAGCATGCAAACGGGGGGGGGGCTCGATTACCTGGGGGTTTGGTGGTTTTTAAACCCCTATGGAAGGGAACAAGATAGGTGTGGTGTGTGTGTGTATGCATGTATTTCGTAAAAGGAGTGTTTTGAATTCAATATGCAATGCTAGCAAAAATTAAAAATTCGTAAATTGGGGAAAGAAAAAGTAGAAAGAGGAATAACACGAAAAGAGCCCCTAAATACTCCCTTGGATGTGCGAGGAGCGAGGATTTATTGACTTGGCACGAAGAACTTCCTCCTCCTCATTAATATCTCTAGTGGCATCCCCCTAAAACGACGGCCAAAGGGTCCAATTTATAGGAGAAAGATCAAGAAGCAACCCTAGGTCGGAGTTCAATTCAATCCGATGATTTGGCGGCTCAATTGAGGTAATCCTGTCGATTAATGAGGGGGAAAGGCTCCTACTAGGTTTAGAAACCTTCCTGGATAAGAAACATGACCAGAAAGTTACCAAATAAGGACTCTGAGTCGAAAGAAGGGAGTCCGATTTGGAAAGGGCTCTGCCTGATAACGCGCTATATGACCATAGCGCGTTCATGAAGAACGCGCTATGACGATATAGCGCGATAATTAAAGGCCCATTAAATTATTCAGAAAAAGGAGAAATATCCTTTGGGCAGTCACTTAATCAAATGTTGAGTGAGAATAACATCCGAAGTGGATGCTATAATGATCAAATGTCAAGAAAATAACAAATGTTCAAATGATAACTCCAATTAGATCCACAACGCGCTATGAGCAAGAAAGCGATGAGAGCAGATAGCGCGGGAATGCCAAACTCGAGACGAGATCCAAGGTATGGAATTGAAATGTTGGGCCAAGAATAGAGAGACATCCCAGAAAATCAACCAACTAAGGATCAATTTGGGGCATTAACTGGGAGAACAAAGAAAATGCTCAATTTATCGACCAAAGTTGGGTGTCTACAGATGCCCCTCCTTGATATCCGCTTTGCAGGGGAGCGAAACGGAGGTGAAACGGAGGCAAAACGGAGACGACACAGAGTGGTAGTGACGGGGAGACGAAGTGGAAACGTAGTGGAGCGGATTGATAAGTGGATATTGTGAGCGACGTCACGCGGTTCGGGAGGAGAGCGGGGAAGAGGAAGCGGAAGGCGCGCGGGCTCCTTCTTTTTGTTTGTTTTGTTGTTTTGCTGCAACACAGAAATGATAGAGAAGAGAGAGAAGGGGCCACCACGGGAGATTGCTCCGGCGGGGCGAGCGGGACAAGTATAATATAGCAAGATGTGGGGTTCAAACGGCCATAGCGGGAAGTGACTCGCCGCGACCTCGGGGGGACGGGAATGGTGCAGAAATTAAATAACAAGAATTGAAACGGCCATTGGGGAAGTGACTCGCCGCGGCCTCGAGAATATGAGTAGAATATAGCAGAATATAAAAGAGAATATAAGAACAGAGATTTAAACGGCCATTGGGGAAGTGACTCGCCGCGGCCTCGAGAATATGAGCAGAATATAACAGAATATAGAGAGAGTATAAGAACGGAAATTTAAACGGCCATTGGGGAAGTGACTCACCGCGGCCTCGATGATATGAGCAGAATATAACAGAATATAGAGAGAATATAAGAACGGAATGTTAAACGGCCATTGGGGAAGTGACTCGCCGCGGCCTCGATGATATGAACGAAATATAACAGGATATAAAGAGAATATGAGAACAGAAATTTAAACGGTCATTGGGGAAGTGACTTGCCGCGGCCTCGATGATATGAGCAAAATATAACATGATATAAAGAGAATATGAGAACAGAAATTTAAACGGCCATTGGGGAAGTGACTCTCCGCGGCCTCGATGAAAAGATGTGATCGCCAGGGGCCGAAAGACCCCAAAATAAGAAAGTGATCGCGCCTACCTCAAGAGCAGGAGATGGCGGGTTGCTTCTTCCTCTCCTTCCGGCCGGCCGACGGAGAGGGCTTTCCTCGGTTACCCTTGCAAAACAACGACAAACAAATAACAAGTGGATTAGAAAGATGAATGTGTAGTATTCATATCCTTGCAATAAAAATAACGAAATAACGGGAAGACACACACCTGGTTGGTGTTATCTTTTTAAACCCCTCTCGGACTCGAGTAGGAGGAAAATGAGATGATGGATGCGAGATGATGAATGCAAAAGAACTACGAAGAAAAGGAAAGAGTTGGCTTATTGGATGTGCCGGTGGTGAAATTCGGCGGAGCTCCGACAGCGTGGGGACGACGTAGAAGCGCGGTGGATGAAGACGACCTTCCTCTCGCGAGCGTGGGCACCCGAGAAGCCGGCAGAACCTCCACCTACAAAAGACCCCACGGGTTAGAAAAATGACTCCGTAGCCTCTGGGCTCCGGCAGCCTATCGGATCACTGCTTAGCTCCTCTAGAACTGAGGGGGTGGGCCTCTATTTATAGAGCTCCGGAGGGTGGAGGCGTCCAGGACCCTGGACACCTCCATCAGGGCCGAATTAATATTTTATTCTATTTTTATTGATTTTTTTGGAATACTTTTGTGGGGGCGTCCAGGGTCCCGGACGCCTCTAACATGTCCACCGAAAACCGACGACGGCCGCACGCGGTTTGGCACAACGCGTGGTTTTGTGAGCGGCGCCTCGTGATTCAGAAATGGGCGCGTCCAGCTGACTGGACGTCTCTATATTTTGGATTTTTTCACACACGACAAACCGTCGTTCGATGGCTGGCGCCCGTGACGGAGTTAATGGAGGCGTCCAGGGGCCTAGACGCCTCCAAAAATATATTATTTTATTATTTGTTTGTCTTTTTATGATAGGGCTGGCATTTTTGATTTTTTTATTTGTTTTTATGGAGGCGTCCAGGGGCCTGTACGCCTCCATTAGTATATATTATTATTTTTCTTTTGTTTTATTTATGCCAACTGGCATTTTACAAACATATATATTTTTTTTGTTTTTTTATGGAGGCGTCCAGGGGCCTGGACGCCTCAATGAATATATATATTTTTTTATATTTTTTTATTTGGTTTTGGGCCCTGAGAAAAGAATAAAATAAAAGAAAAGAATGGGGGCGTCCAGGGGCCTGGACGCCCCCATTAAGACCCACCCGGGTCCTTAGATCAGGCGTCGGCGGGCGCCCGGCAGATATCCTTCTTGGTTCCGGAACCTCCTGATGCGTTCGACTGGTGTTGATGCCGTCCGAATGCCGTGACGAGACGATTCCGGATGCCGAAAAAGGCAGAAGAAGACCCGAGAAAAGGAAGCACTCGAGTGATTCAAAATGCGTAAGCCGTTGCGGGGCGTTGTATAGTAATATGAGACTTTCTCAGGAGACGTCAGGAATGGCGTGTCTACAGCTGCCCCGCCTTGGCGTCTGCTTTGCAAGGGAGCGTTACGTAGTGGAATGGTATCGAAGTGGAGTGAATGGAGGGAGCGGACTGATAAGTCGATGCCAAGGTGTGATGAGACACGTTTTTGACGTTACTGTTTGGAATCTTTCCTGGAGTTTCAATGAGGCGACCTTGAAGAAGGTCTTTCAAATATTGACGATTGCTTGGACGGAGATCAAATAAAGGAGGGTGAGATGTGCGCTCAGGCACGAAACAAAAAGGGACCAACTTCTCAGTGTGGAAGTACCTGGGTCATAACCCGGAGGTTTCACCTTTGGGGAGCGGTTACCAGCCAATGTGGAAGTGCTGCGGCCAAGGTGGGTCAAAAAAAGGTAAAGGAATATCTGAGGGTCTGTCCAAACAAGGGTCTCCTTTGGAAGAGCAGCGTCAGGGCCGTCTCTAGGAAACTCGGTATTTCATTCGGAGTGGAATATCTCATATTTGTGGGAATTGAAACACAACGGCTTTCACAATCGAATCACTTGAATGATCTTTCGCAATAAATCAAAGTCCTATATGAATGTATGCTGGGTTTAAAGAAAAATTCAAAACAAACTAAAATAGAAAATAGCCAAGGATAATATTGTTAACTTGTGAAGAACGGGTCAGGATACCGATCCGGTGAGCTGATACTGAGCTGGGGCCCGTTTATCCACGCACCAACTCACTGAACGGAACCGTCGTCCCCATGCTACCACAAATTAACGGCCTATCCGTACAACCCAAACTCTTCCGGGATCATCACCGTTTTTGTTGAAGGGGAACTCAGATCCCAGATTCGTTCAGGCCGCACGGTCCTCGGCATGTTCTAGTAGCGTACGTATCATATATTACAATGCATGACATGGCGGGACCAACCAATGAAAGGTGGGACAGGAGATAGGACAAAGATGTCCGTTAGTAAAACCTGCACAGGTCAGCAAAGGTTAGCAACATCAGAAAGTAGCAGAATCGCACCACAGTTCAAAGGAGATCCAGACAAAATCTTGACAATGACCACTGATGTGACATGTTCTGTCCTGTAGCACCCTCCCCTTCCTATAAGAACTCCCCTTAGGCTAGCTCATTCAAATGCACCAAGGTGGGTTTTGGAAGCTCAGGAGAGGAAGGAGAGGAGAATTTAGGATGGAAGGAGAGTCTTCCCGCGTTATGAAGAGGAGCAAGCCTAGCAGCGAGATTAGGTGACTTTCCGACCTCGAGGGTCATCTGAGTGAGACGATCATGTCGCATATGGTAAGCTGACTCTTTTCAAATTTCTGCACGTGAACCTTCTTCTTACTTCCTTCATTTCTTCTTCTTTCCTCTCCCAGCCATATCCACTCTTCCCAGGCCCGAGGAAGTTTTCCAAGCTGCCATGGCTTTCAAGGCTGACTTCCAATATCTCCATTGGCATGAGGGCCATACTCTCGAAGTGGCATCTGCAGGGGCTCCTTATTCACGCCAAGCATTATGAGAAGATTCGTATGGACTGGGCGGCTATGGGCGCACTAGTGGAGATCTGGCATCCCTAGACCCACACTTTTATCTTCCCGACCTTCGAGGTGACCATCCTTCTCGAGGAGGTGGAACTTCTGCTTGGTTTGAAGAAATTCAAGAGTGACGGGAAGGTGAAGGCTATGCGGATGCTGACACGGGTGACTTCTGAAAGTGTCCTTGGAAGCTTCATGCCGCCCGACGCAGCCAGAAAGGTCCGTACTCAAAAGGGGATCGATCTCCAAAAGCTTGCGGAGTGGGTCATGGACGCCCTGAGAGGGTCACCAGACGATGACTATTTGGAGGGAATCATGAAGGGGTTCACCATTTGTCTGGCGGGTGCTCTCTTGTTCCCTTATACCGACAACGTGGTGGAGGAAGACCAACTGGGTGCTATCTGCGGGATCTGGCGTGGAAAGAGGGTGGGACCTACCGTCCTTGCCTATCTTTACAGCGGTCTTACTGCCTCGAGCATGGGTAAGCCTCCATTTGGTTGTGCACTTGTCTTGAATTGCTGGCTGGATTTGCATTTCAAATTCGACCACCGCGAGGGAATGCCAACCGCTTCGAAGCTCTTCCAACAAAGCCCTCTTCATCACATAGCCGACGTGTTAGGCTTCGGTGGTACTGTAGTGAATCGCGTTCCGTGGCTGAAGAAACGTGAAGACTGGCGGTCTCACTTCCGTACCGTGACACAAGGCTTCTTCACTTGCGCACCGGCATGTTTGCTTTCGCTTGATCTCCTCATGAGGCCTTCTCCCGAAGTTGATCTTCAACTGATCGGCGCGACCGAGTTTATTCTTTACAACGCGCATCGGTGCTGCCTGCAGATTGGCATCCCACGCCATTCGTTCCCGCCACCGACTAGCATCGTTCCTTTGAAGAAGAGGGAGTTGGGCACTGAAGCGGACGCGAAGGAAGCGAAGGTCATTAAAGCACCCTGGAAGACAAGTGTTGCGGGAAAGGCGTTAGCGCACGTGGTGGAAGAATGCGAGCCGTGGAGGGCTTATGTAACCGAACTGGGGAAGTTAAGGCCTAAGGTGCCTAAACCCCTGATGTAGTTCACTCTGCTTTTCTGATGGAATAAAATTTGGCATTTGGATGTTTTGGACCCCCGTCCCCTTAATTATTATCTTTTTTATGGTTTTTCTTTTTCTTTATGTTTTTTTATTTTGTTTGGATTATATACATATTCTTATCTTTTTTATTATATATAAATATATTATTTTTTTTTTGAAAAATTTTTATTATGGGGGCGTCCAGGGGCCTGGACGCCCCTAATTTTTATTTTATTTTTATTTTATTTTTTGTTTTGGGGCGTCCAGGGTCCTGGACGCCCCAACTTTTATTTTTTTATTTTGTTTGATTTTTTGTTTTGGGGGCGTCCAGGCGCCTGGACGCCCCAAAATTTTTTGAATTTTGAAATAAAAAAAAATTATGGGGGCGTCCAGGCGCCTGGACGCCCCAAATAAGGTAATTCCTATTTAAGGGCTGCCCCCCCCTTTTGCTCATTTACTGTTCAATCAGACGACCCAGTCACCCTAGACGACCCATTCTTAGTCCCCATGGAGCGAGGAGGATCGAGTCAGGGTCCAGGGAAGCGAAAACGACTGGCTCGTCGTGCGAGGAGGTTGAGGGATGATGCAGAGGAGGCTGCAGCAGAGGAGATTGCTGCGGAGGAGGGGATGGAGGTGCCTCTCCTGGCCGCGGAGGCCGCTGCGGATGCTGGTGACGCGGGAGAGGACGATCACGACCCGGTAAGTACTTCGGAATCCTCACTTTGTGGTTCAATAGGCTAAAACGGGCGTGCGAGAGGCTGTGAGAGAAGGCCGGGTAGTGAGAGAAGGAGGCGTCCAGGGGCCTGGACGCCTCCAGTTTTTCTTTTTATTTTTATTTTTATTTATTTACTTATTTACGTAAATAATAAAATAAAATTCAAAATAAGGAGGCGTCCTAATCCCTGGACGCCTCCATAAAAATATATATATTATTAATAAATTTTGTTTTGGGTTTTTGGGTTTTTTCCAAAAAGGAAAAATGGAAATTGGAAGGAGGCGTCCAGGGAGTTGGACGCCTCCACAAGAAAATATAAATATTTAAAAAAAGTAAAAATAAAATAAAAAGAATAAGTAGTATATATACAGTGTTATTGTTTATGACTGTTCATGATGCTGATGTGTTCTTTGTTGGTTTTGTGGTTTGCAGGGCGTGATGAAGGGCCGGATCAGCTGGTCCTTGGTGGTGGCAGCATACCGTGGGCTGCCGGATTTCCAGAGGGCGCGTGTGGACGCCATGGGCTTTGGAGCTTTCCTTAGGATCGAGCCCTTCCGGCTCGACCTTCCTCTTATCCAAGCACTGAGGGAGCGGTGGCACGCACCGAGCCGGGCGTTTCTGATGCCCTGGGGGCACATGGTGCCGACACTTGAGGACGTGGCTCGGATCACCGGGCTACGAGTTGACGGAGAGGCAGTCAGCGGGGTCACCTACCCCGACTACCGAGAGAGCGCCCTGGACCTGCTGTGGTTGGAGACGAGTGTGACTGATAGAGACATTAGGGTAGTGGGTCGAGTGGAGATCATGGAGGCACTTGGATTCATCGACCCGCGCCAGCGGGTTAGCGAGACTGGAGCGGAGTTCTTGGCTCGACTAGAGGGGGACGCTCGCGCTGCTTTCACCCAGGATCCGAGTGAGAGAGAGCTGGTGGATCTAGACCTTCGGAGGTTCCTTTTCTTCTTCCTGGGCCGCCTTCTGCTGGGGACGAAAGGGGATGGCATCCACTGCCGTTTCCTCAGGATCTTGGCGGATCTGGACAGAGTGGGACACTATGCGTGGGGGGCGGCTCTGCTTGCCCATTTGATTGCTGATGTCTTTTGGTCTCCCCAAGAGAACTATAATAAGTAGACATTAAGTGTTTAGGATAGTGTCTTTTGGTCTTCTTTGAGAGTCTATAAAAGAGTCATGTATCTTTCATTTGAAAAAACAGTGAATGAAATCTTATTTTTGGAATCCCCATGTGAAGCCCACATAGGAGGGGCCTTCCCCTCCATTATCTTCTTCCCCCCCCCTCTTTTAATTCCCATGGCCGTGAGTGCCTGTTCTTCCTTCCCTCTCCACGGGTGAGATGCCCAGTTCTTCCCTCCTTGCCACGGGTGTTGATGCCCTTCATTCCTCCCTTCTCCTCCAGCCACCAGCATCTTCCGCTCACCCTCACAGCTTGGCCGAACTTCCCGTTCCCCAGTTCCTCCTGTCTTCTAACCCAATCTTTCACTGCTGCGGCAGTCTACCTTCCTTGCCTCACCCTCTAAGCTTCTTCCTCCCGGCCACGCTATTACCTCATACGCCCACGCTACCTCCGTTCCCGTCATACACGCACTGCACCCCTTTCCACAGCCTCAAGACAACCCCCTGCAACCCCAACCACGTCCACCCACTATCCCCATAGCTTACACCCACAAACACCACCACTAAACTTAGCCCCCACTCCACAAGCCCATCCCAAACCCGCAGGCAGCTTCTGGCCCAATTTGCAGAGTAACTTCCAGCTCGTTCCAGGTGGATTCTGCATCCAAGGTCTTCAGCAAAGTTGATCGTCCACAAGTCCTCTTCGCAAGCGAGTTGGAATCGTGTCGATCCGAGTTCGTGGCCGCCCACAAGGGACTTTCTTCCCCGACTGCGCAGAGAAGGCCTGACAGCGACCTGAAGCGGTTTGGGGCAGCAACCACGACCTCTTCTTGAAGGATTCAGGCTCCAGGATCTTCATCAAAGTTCTCCATCCCCAAGTCAGCTACCGGGATCAGAAGACGGAACCGCAATCAGAGGTCGGTGGCCAGAGTTACAAATTTTATACCCCGACGACCCCATTCTGCCTCCTGTCTGTCTCCTCCGACCAGTCCCCACTCAACGGGACCTGCACGTCCACACCGACATCCGACTGAGGCGAGACCAGTGCCGCTGGAAAGTAGTCTTCCCCACGATTCCAACGCCACCTGCCGCGCACCAAACGGAGTTCGGGGTTGCTCGTGGTGTCCCTGTCAAGCCGCTGTTCAGAAGCTGCCCCTGCACAGAACCAGAACGGGGTCCCCGCTCAGTCGTCCGTGGCGACCAGGTTCGGGCGGAACCAAAATTCAGAAAAATTGTGCTGTATCCCTACCCTGTTACGAAGCCAACGGCACCAACCGCGCCTCCGGCAAAATTCCAGAGTGCGATCCACAGCCACTTCAACAGCTGCTGGTCACAGATTCCAGAACCGGACAGAATCGACTTCGGCTTTTTGTTTCACATCAAGTGGTATCAGAGCTTAGGGAATCGGGCCGTCCCATCGGACCGAGATCCTGAGCTTTGAGGTTCGAGGTCGAACCTCCTCCAAGCGGAGGAGTATGATGGAATCCTCGGTTCAAGATTCAAAATTTAAAAATTTGACGGGGATCGGCAATCAACTTCATCAACACAATCAAATGGCCAATCTATTTGTCTCATGATAAATGGGCCTCTTTATGGGCCTTATGGGTTATGTCCGTAGCAATTATGTAATAGTCCTTTCATATTTTTGTCTTTAAGTCTTCCAATAGAGTGTCTTTTAGTCTCCCCAAGAGAACTATAATGAGTAGACATTAAGTGTTTAGGATAGTGTCTTTTGGTCTCCCCAAGAGAACTATAATGAGTAGACATTAAGTGTTTAGGATAGTGTCTTTTGGTCTCCCCAAGAGAACTATAATAAGTAGACATTAAGTGTTTAGGATAGTGTCTTTTGGTCTTCTTTGAGAGTCTATAAAAGAGTCATGTATCTTTCATTTGAAAAAACAGTGAATGAAATCTTATTTTTGGAATCCCCATGTGAAGCCCACATAGGAGGGGCCTTCCCCTCCATTATCTTCTTCCCCCCCCCTCTTTTAATTCCCATGGCCGTGAGTGCCTGTTCTTCCTTCCCTCTCCACGGGTGAGATGCCCAGTTCTTCCCTCCTTGCCACGGGTGTTGATGCCCTTCATTCCTCCCTTCTCCTCCAGCCACCAGCATCTTCCGCTCACCCTCACAGCTTGGCCGAACTTCCCGTTCCCCAGTTCCTCCTGTCTTCTAACCCAATCTTTCACTGCTGCGGCAGTCTACCTTCCTTGCCTCACCCTCTAAGCTTCTTCCTCCCGGCCACGCTATTACCTCATACGCCCACGCTACCTCCGTTCCCGTCATACACGCACTGCACCCCTTTCCACAGCCTCAAGACAACCCCCTGCAACCCCAACCACGTCCACCCACTATCCCCATAGCTTACACCCACAAACACCACCACTAAACTTAGCCCCCACTCCACAAGCCCATCCCAAACCCGCAGGCAGCTTCTGGCCCAATTTGCAGAGTAACTTCCAGCTCGTTCCAGGTGGATTCTGCATCCAAGGTCTTCAGCAAAGTTGATCGTCCACAAGTCCTCTTCGCAAGCGAGTTGGAATCGTGTCGATCCGAGTTCGTGGCCGCCCACAAGGGACTTTCTTCCCCGACTGCGCAGAGAAGGCCTGACAGCGACCTGAAGCGGTTTGGGGCAGCAACCACGACCTCTTCTTGAAGGATTCAGGCTCCAGGATCTTCATCAAAGTTCTCCATCCTCAAGTCAGCTACCGGGATCAGAAGACGGAACCGCAATCAGAGGTCGGTGGCCAGAGTTAAAAATTTTATACCCCGACGACCCCATTCTGCCTCCTGTCTGTCTCCTCCGACCAGTCCCCACTCAACGGGACCTGCACGTCCACACCGACATCCGACTGAGGCGAGACCAGTGCCGCTGGAAAGTAGTCTTCCCCACGATTCCAACGCCACCTGCCGCGCACCAAACGGAGTTCGGGGTTGCTCGTGGTGTCCCTGTCAAGCCGCTGTTCAGAAGCTGCCCCTGCACAGAACCAGAACGGGGTCCCCGCTCAGTCGTCCGTGGCGACCAGGTTCGGGCGGAACCAAAATTCAGAAAAATTGTGCTGTATCCCTACCCTGTTACGAAGCCAACGGCACCAACCGCGCCTCCGGCAAAATTCCAGAGTGCGATCCACAGCCACTTCAACAGCTGCTGGTCACAGATTCCAGAACCGGACAGAATCGACTTCGGCTTTTTGTTTCACATCATGATGTATGATGGATGCAGGTGTGGAGCTATTACTATTTCCCGATGGGGAGGGCTAGGCATGGGAACAGGAGGGCCGTGCCTCTGGCGCGGCAGTGGAGGCCGGTCGTGGTTGCAGCACCCCACGGCTACCAGCTGGCGTCACTTCGTCGGGAATTGAGCGAGTATCCCGAGGCCATGGTATGATGCGTATGATTTTTTTTGTGTTTATGCATGTGACTGAATGGTAACTAACATGATGTATGTATGGTGATGCAGGTGGTGTGGAGGCCCTACCTGGGCATGGGCGATGCTGGCCAGCCCTGGGTTGTAGCGGGTCTTCCTCGTTTCAGGCGGGACGTGTGGGTCCACTGCCTGAACGAGATTGAGCCGCTGCGGCTTAGACTGGTCATGAGGACGTTGGGGTTGGCCCAGGAGTGGGTTGACGTAGATGCGCCGGCCCGCATTGGGTGGAAGACCAAGGGGAAGGCGAAGATCGTGGACTGGTGTACGCGCTTCCCAGCATAGTACCAGGACTGGCAGCAGGGCGGGGTCCCAGTGGTGTCCCACGTACAGGACAGCACAGACTACATGAGACGGTACCGAGCTACGTACGGGGACCGCCTCTCCTTGGGTGGTATGGCAGGGGTAAGTGAAATGAAATTGCTCCACCTTTCTATATGTATATGCATGGGACACTAACTTATGTGTAATGCAGGATGCTCGTGATACCATGATCGCCGACCTGCGGGCCCAGTTGGCGGACGCCAGGCGACAATTGGTGGCCATCCGACAGGAGTTGGAGATCCTGGTGAGTTTATGTGATGCATTTTTTGTGACCTGGATTTTTGATGCTTGGCCTTTGACTGACGTTTGCCCCGTGTTTCAGCGGGCCCACCAGACAGCGACAGCCGGGATGGCTGGCAGAGCGGGTTCCAGTTCGCGGGGCCCTCCTCCGGAGGTTTCTGCCCTCCAGAAGCAGCTGGCGTATGCGGTGGCTCGGGCTGAGGAGGCCGAGCGTGACCGCGAGGCTCGAGTGAGTGTTTGTTTGGCCGCGACCCTTTTCTAGCTGCTTTCCCTCTATCACTGTTCTCTTACGGTGCATGCGTGCTTTGACAGGTGGCCGAGATTCGGGAGGCCCTGGCGCGTGCTGTCCGTGCTGAGCAGGAGCGTGATGCCTGGGTGGCAGAGCGTGACGCCCGGATTGCGGAGCTAGAGGAGGAGCGTCGACGGGAGGCTGAGGAGCTCCCTCGTGACGTGCTGGATCTGCGGATCACCCTCGAGCTGTCGAGGAGGGAGGCGGTGAGAGAGAGAGAGGAGAGGGAGAGGGATAGGGAGACCATGGAGAGAGAGAGGGAGTGGGATAGGGAGACCCTAGAGAGGGAGAGGGAGAGGGATAGGGAGACCATGGAGAAAGAAAGGGAGTACAGGATGGCAGAGCGATATCGGGATTGGGACGAGAGGAGAGCTCTGGTGGCCCAGGTGTCGGAGCTCTGGCTGAGTCTTGGCACGGCAGAGGGGAGACTCCGGGAGAGTGAGGAGCGGTATCGGAGGGCGAAGGAGCGCGGGGAGCGACTTCGTCAGTCCGGTTCCTTTTCTATGGGCAGCTTTCTAGTTTCTTCGGCCGAGCAGCGTCGCCGTACCTTGGAGGCTGGCATGGTGCCACCTGGAGAGGCGAGCACGGCTTCTCAGGGTTCACAGAGGTCGCGGAGGCCCCCTAGGGATCCCCGTCAGAGGAGGGAGGAAGGAGATGACCAGGAGGGTGACGGTGAGAGTTAGAGAGTTGCTTGTACGTCACCCTTCTCACTGTATGATGTACTTTCGACTATTATATGAAATGGAAATGGCTTTTTTGTGTTGTGTGTACTTTTCTCTCTCCCACACTTTCTTCTTTGCACTGAGTTGTCCTTTGAGGCATGCTTCGCGAGACCTTGCCCTGAACAGCGGGGAACTACGCTTTGCACGGGGGGATTTTGTTCCCTTTTCCCCCTTTTGGGCGCGTCCAGGCGCGAGGACGCGTCTTAATCCTTGATTTCAAATTTAAAGCGACGGGTGGTCCTTCTTCTCCCGTGCCTTACCCGCAAACGAGCCCGCCTTCTGCCGAAACTCGCTTGCCCCTTTTCTCGTCTTCCTCCTCTTTTGATCGATGGAGTTTGGTGGGCCCGACCATAGTGAAGGTGGAGAGGGACGAGGAACTCCTCGCCCGAGGAGGGACACGCCCGAGCACGGAACGGCGTCCATGGAGGAGGAAGGGCCGCTTCGGGCCCCCGAGGGACCCGAGGGGCCCGATGGCGTGGGAGGAGGTGAACACGGTCCGGTAGGTCCTCCGATCTCTTCCTCTTTTAATTCATTTTGGGTTTTGAAGCGAGCCGCGCGAGGAGGAAAGGGTTCGGCGAGTGTTGCACTCAAATGATGGATGCGTCCTAGACAGGGGACGCGTTCCTTTTGACTGATGTGGGACCCCTTTCTTGGTGCAGGACATGGCAAGGACCCTGGGTCTGGCCGATGAGTGGGCGAGTGAGGACGAGCCGAGCCGCGTTAGGAGGGAGAGTCGCGGCAAGGCGAGGCTCGAGGACTGGCCCGTACGTCTCCCTGGACAGCAAGGGGGTGTACTGGTGCAGGACAGTGCCGACTTCCTGGGGTGACAGAGAGAGAGTTACGCGGGGCTTCCCCAAGCTGGGTACACGCGTGGCATCGGCGGCTCGCGCGCCCAACTGTCAGAGACTAGGCGGCGGCTGGCCGTCGCTCAACATGAGTTGTCACTCCTGGTAAGTTACGTGCCGCACTTTTAACTTTAGATTTTTGAGTTTTCACTGACGGCCGTTGTTTATTTCGTTCCAGCGTGCCCAGCAGACAGCGACGGTGGGAGTGGCTGGCAGATCTTCCAGTTCCTCGGCCCCTTTTCTCGAGATTGTCTCCCTCCGGGAGCAACTTGCCGGTGTGGTGGCCCGCGCGACCCGGGCGGAAGAGGAGCGTGACGCCTGGGTGGCGACTGTAGCGGAGCTGCGGCATCGTGGTGAGGAGAGACCTTCTCCAGACATCCTGGAGTTAAGGGTTCTTCTGCAGATGATGAGGAGAGAGGCAGAGAGAGAGAAAGCCGAGAGAAGGTCCGAGCGATAGCGGGATCTGACCGAGAGGAGGGCCTTGGAGGCCCAAGTGAGGGAGCTCCAGCTGGGCCTTCAGGCCGTCGTGCAGAGGCTAGGAGGGATGGAGACGTGCTACGAGAGAGCGCGAGAGTTCGGGGAGCGACTCCGCCAGTCCGGTCGCTTTGCCGCCAGTGGCTTCTTCGCCACGCCAAGGGAGGAGCAGCGAGTCACTGCTGCGGAGCAGGCGCCCAGAGGCGAGGCAGGTGCTACTGCACGGGGATCCCGGAGGCTTCTGAGGGACCCTCACCTCGGGGGAGAGGAGGAGAGTGCCCGGAGAGATGAGTGATGGTGAGGAGCACTACCGAAGAGCACGAGAGCGTGGCTTTCGTGTTGGTAGCTTCTCTACTGCTTCCGTAGATCAACGCCGGGATGTGGGAATAGGAAGGGGAGTACAGAGCGGTAGGAGTACCGCTTTTCGTAGTTGGGTAGCACCTTTGAGAGCGTTTTGCCCGGAGAGTAGTGGGACGAGTAATGCAGAGAGAGAGGGCGGAACTTGATGTAATTTTTTTGGTTTTTGGAATAAAACACAAGGTTCGGTTTGTTTGTTTTTCACTTATGCTTCTGTTGCCTGCATACATCACTGAAACAAACAAATCAGAATTTCTGTTCTGACTTGGCCCCTTGCTCAATAAGTGAATGGTCACTGTGACTGTCCTTGATAACTGGTCAAGGGGCCAAGCCTTTATTTAACGAAGGCAAGGGAAAGATGCGGTGATGATAAATGCGACAGGCAAGCACACGAATGCAAGCGGTATTTAAAAGTGAGATGCTGCATGCAAATGTAATCATGCAAAATTGATTTGTTTTTTTTTTATATTTGATATTTTTTTTATTTCATCATAAAAAGATTTTTTTTGTTTGCAAATATGTACATTTCTCTTTTCCATTTTTTTTGTGCTTTTATCATTTCAATTTTTTTTATTGCTAACGCCCGGCAAGCACCCAAATGGCACCTAACCTACGTGAGACAGGGGTTTCTTACTAACCTCCCAGGTATCCTAAGTGCACATCTAGGTTGATTTGGGCCTCTAGACCCCTCGAATGATGATCCCGCCGGCTAAGACTTACCCTGATGACAATACCGTCATGCCATGCTTAGGCTCCCAGTTGCTTCCGACCACAGGGATTCACCCAAAAGGTGTTTGAGGTAAAAGATTTGCCCGACCCGGGTCTATTTCCTCACAACTCTAGATGGTATATGATGGAACACCCTGGAACCCTAACGACCAACCGCGCGACGCTGACCCGGAATCAGACGCCGTCGCACCCATAGGTGACGCGCTTGGGTTGGCCTAAGCCCGAGGTTAAACAAGAAGACATCAAGGTGGTAAACAGGGGTCTTGACCAGTCAGAAACACGGAGACTCCTTCGCAGCGATAGCTTTTGCTTTTCAAAGTGGGCAACCAAATGTGTATATTAAAATAAGGTCGCAGACCCTGGGCAGTTTTCACCTTTCAGAAACTCCATCGAACCTTCATCTTTAGAGGGAGAAGGAAGAGTGTAGGGGATAAACCTCCCGAGAGGACCGGCAAAGCCGTTAACCCGGCGAGCGAATAAGGGCCCATTAACTCTTTCCTTTCGGACAACTTCGGACCAAATCTCAAGCATTTACATTCCACGGCCCCTTTTGTGGATTCAGACTTTTGCTTTGAGGGGTTCCGTTTATCGCAACAGGCACGGTCACGACCAGGCTTCTCTCTTGATTTTGACTTTGTATATTTTTTTTGTGAGGGAGATATAGTCGTTTGACGTTTGTGGGCTCCCTTTTCGTATGCCTGCGGGGACACTGCCCTCTTCTCGTGCTCTGATCGATGCTCGAGGAAATGGATCCTACTCTTTCCCTTGGGGTTTGAGTTTCGGTTTCTCATGCTCAGCGTTTTAAGGGCGCCGACTGTCTCATTTGGTTGAAGAGAAAAGAATAAAGATTACAGCTTCCGGAGATCTTTTAGGTGTGGCCCTACCGTAGGTGATGCTACCAATTTTTTTGAATAAAATACATAAGTGAACACATGTTAGCTTCCTTCGAGCGAGCATAGGCCGACGTGGCCGAACAGGGGTCTCCACGGTTCTGGCAAAGCAAGACCCGGTGCCTACCAAGCCTTAATGGGCCCTATCCTAACATGAAGGTTAAATGCAGAGACTTAACTATATGGTGACTGCCGGGCATCGGCATTTTGAATTTTCCATATTTTTAGTGGTTTTCAATATTTCCTTATTTTTGATGTTTTTTATCTTTTCATCATTTTTTTGTTTTGTGCTAAGGGTAGTATTTCTTAAGATAAAGCCCATTCCAAGGGTGGGATAACTCGGTCCCTTCGGCGTTGACTAGCTTGTAGGCGTTGCCAGGGTACACGGCTTGAATTACAAATGGTCCTTCCCAATTGGGTTGGAGCTTAGAACGCGGCCCTCCAGGTTTGACAAAAATTCTTTTTACGACCATCTCACCGACTTTGAATTTTCTCTCAACGACTTTCTTTTGGTAAAAGCGAGCGAGTCTATTTTGATACACACGCGCGTGTTCGGCAGCGGCCAGTCGCTTCTCATCCAAGAGTTCCAACTGGGCGAGGAGTGAATTACGACGATCGTCGAGGGGAAATTCCTCATCCAATTGTACCCTGAGAGAAGGGATCAGAGTCTCATACGGGACTACCGCTTCCATACCATAAGTAAGGGCAAATGGAGTCTGCCCGGTGGGGGTACGGATTGAAGTGCGATAGGCCCATAGAGCTTCGATAAGCTTTTCTGGCCAGTCTGAAAACTTACTAGACTCGCAGGTTTTTTTGATGATTTTGAGCAATGTTTTATTGGTGGCCTCCGCTTGGCCGTTACCTTGTGGGTAATATGGCGATGAATGATGCAATGCAATTGCGTACCTTTTGCAGAGGTCCTGTAGGTCCTGAGAAATGAATTGTGGCCCATTGTCGGTGACGATCGTGCTTGGGACGCCGAATCTGGCGAGGATGTTCTTCATGATGAACTTGCAGACTATTGACGCCTTGATTTCCGCGTAAGCTTCGGCTTCGGCCCATTTGGTGAAGTATTCCGTCGCAGTAAGGATGAAAGATTTCTGCTTGGTGAGGGAATTGGGATCACCTAGGGGACCAATGATGTCGAATGCCCACATGGAGAAAGGCCATGGGGAGGATATTGGATGAAGTGAGGAAGATGGTGAATGGATTTTATCGGCGTGAAGTTGACACTTGACACACCTACGGACATAGATAGCACAATCCTCTTCCATAGTGAGCCAATAAAAGCCTTGACGGATGATCTTCTTGGCGAGCATCTGACTATTCACGCGGCCACCGCACACACCCGAGTGCATCTCCTCTACACATTTCCAAACCTCATCGTCACCAAGACATCTTAACAGAATACCAGTAAGGCTCCTCCTATAGAGTAGACCTCCAACCAAAGTATATTTCTGAGCCACCCTTCTTATGGCTTTCTTGTCCTCTGTGGTAGCCCCTTCAGGATAAGACTGATCTTGGCAGTATTTGACAATTTCATAGAACCATGGTTTCTCTTCATCATCCAGTTCTTCTTCGGCCTCTGCCAACATGATTTCCCTCTTCTCAAGGATATCTTCCTGCAGGATCTTCCTTGCTATCCTGTCTTTGATATTTACGTAGGAAGCATCATCGATTGCAGGGACGTGAAGTTTATAGATGGAAATGGACTTAAACCATCTTCCTATAGGGAACCTTATGGATGATGCCAACGAGGCGAGGGCATCGGCGAGAATGTTCTGATGACGAGGGACATGAACAAAGATCAGTTTGGCGAACAGTTTGGCAAAGGCAGCAGTGAGTTCTTGGTATGGCTTGAGTTTGGGATCGCGAGTGCGATACTTAGTGAGTACCTGGCGAAGGATGAGTTGACTATCACCTACGACTCGCAACTCAGTGATACGAAAAGAATGGGCGAGTTCTAGGCCAGCTAGAAGAGCTTCATATTCGGCTATATTGTTGGTGACTGAAAATTTGAGCTGGTATGCCAATGGGAATGTGAGGCCTTCAGGCGACAGGAGGGCGATGCCGATTCCTCTCCCTTGAGAATTCAGAGCTCCATCAAAATATAGTGTCCACATTGGCTCATCTGATTGGTTGACGGACATTAGTTCCTCATCTGAAAACTCTGATTGGACGGGATCGAACTTGGGAAGAGGATGGTGAGCGAGATGCTCGGCTATGGCATAGCCTTTAATCGCCTTTTGCTGGATGTAGGTGATGTCGAACTGAGAGAGAAAACTTTGCCAGCGTGCTAGCCTATCCGTAAGGATGACTTTCTCCAGAAGGAATTTGATAGGATTCATTCGAGCAATCAAGTGGACTTCGTGAGCCAAGAAGTAGTGCTTCAATTTCTGCACTACCCAAACGAGGGTAGCACAGGTTTTCTCCATGCCGGTGTACTTCTGCTCACAGGGATTGAGAAGTTTGGACAAGTAATAGGTTGCACGTTCCTTGCCTTCTTCATCAGCTTGTGCGAGGACGGCTCCCACGGAGTCATCCAAGACTGAGACGTAAAGGATCAGAGGTTTTTCTGGTTTGGGTGGAATGAGAACGGGTGGACTAGCCAGATATTCCTTCAACCCTTCAAAAGCTTTCTGACATTTAGAATTCCAGTGGAATTCTACTCCTGGCTTGGTCAACTCGTAGAGAGGTCTACACCTTTGCGAATGTTGAGACACAAACCGACGAATAAACTGCAGCCTGCTGATTAAACCTCGGACTTCCCTCAAATTCTTGGGAGGCGGCATATCCCTGATAGCCTTGGCTTTATCGGGATCTATCTCGATCCCTCTTTTGCTCACAATGAACCCCAACAATTTACCCGATGACACACCAAACACACACTTTTTCGGGTTCATTTTCAATTGGAACTCTCTTGACCTTTGCAAGACCTTAGCCAAAACTTCTGGATGTTCCATCCTGGTCCTCGATTTCACCAATAAGTCATCCACATACACTTCCAGATATATGTGCATCATGTCATGAAATATGGCCATCATCGCTCTTTGGTAAGTAGCTCCAGCATTCTTTAATCCGAATGGCATGACCACGTAACAATATGTTCCCCAAGGGGTAGTGAATGACGTCTTTTCCTGATCCTCTTTTGCCAAACGAATTTGATTGTATCTTGAAAATCCATCCATGAACGAGAGGGTTTCATAGCCTGCCGTGTTATCAATCAACACATCAATGTGAGGCAAGGGAAAATCATCCTTTGGACACGCGCGGTTAAGGTCCCGGAAGTCGATGCAAATCCTGACTTTCCCATCTTTTTTCATGACCGGGACAATGTTCGCCACCCATTGAGGATAAAGGATGACTCTAATGAACCTGGCTTTGTGGAGCTTATCGACCTCTTCCTTCATTTTCAAAGCCATCTGAGGGTGGAAACGCCTTAACCTTTGTTTTACCGAGATGGACCCTGGTTTTAGGGTTAAACGGTGTTCGACCAAGGTTGAATCCAGACCCGGCATATCCTCGTAGCTCCATGCAAACGTGTCCTTATATTCCTTGAGAACCTCAATTAATACCTCTTCTTCAGAGGGTGGTAGGTTGTCACTTATGAGGATGATCCTAGGGTCTTCCTCAGTTCCCAAGTTGACTTCTTTGGTGGATTCTTCTACGGCGGTTGACGGCTCGTCGAATCTCCTCATTCCACTAGCGTATGCGCCCGCCGCGTCCTCATATTCTTCACCCTCATCTTCAGTGGGGCATTCTTCATTCGTGATCTCGTAGACTCCATACCCTTCATCAGATGCACAGTCGCCCTCGCATTCTATTTCGGGTAGCTGGATGGGATTTTCTAACAACTGGGGGATGGCAAGAAGGGCCTGACACCTGGCGGCCAAATCCAGAAGGAATCGACGAGGGATCTGCCTACCCTTGGATTTCTTCCTAGGTACTACCCTTGGCCTATCATTCCTAGATTGACTGACAATATTTACAGAAGAAGAGGAAGATGAAGAGGATGGTGTAGAATGTACAGGAGAAGACCCCTCAGAGGAGGGGTAGAAAAGGTCGCTCATCGGACCTTGGACGAGTGGTCCGCAAGGCGGTACGCACCCGTGGGAGATGCAGGAGGTTTCCTCAACGAAGATGTGTTGTTGGAGAGTTTGAAAATTGACGTTTTTTTTGTTTTCATTTTTAATGACAAAGCAGTGAAAAGAGATTGGAGGAGAGAGGAAAGTGGTTATGGCTAGAGGATTGTGGGGCTCATAGAGCAGATCATGGTTGAAGACCTGGCGCGGGTTGAAAAGCCCGCGCAGGTATGTAAGCAAAGAAGGGGACCTGGGAAGATCATCAGACAATTGTCTGGCCCAGGAAGAAGATATCAGCAAAGGCTGAGACGAGTGGATGGAGAAGATGGCGGCTAATGAGCCGTCGACGGCAATGTTGAGGATGGATGAAGATCCGTCGATGACAGGATCCTTCTGGTGAGGACGAGGATAGTTTGGAACCTTGGCAAGAGTGATAATATTCTCTGGTATTCCGGAGATCAATGGCGGTCCTTAAAGTTGCGGAGATGAGAACATCCTTTCCAGTGCAACGGAGATGTCCCGTACGTCGAACCATTTGTTCCACTCGCATTCCGGATCTTTGATCTTGCCTCTTTTGGTGATCCTCAGACATTTTTTAGCTAAATATACAGCATGTGATCCCCCATATGCTTCTCGTGGGTGATCTCCCATCTGAATAACGGGCCCTCTGTTGAAGTGGTTTGATAGAGTCCATGTGAGGGGATTCCAATCCGCCTTGAACGGGCCTTTGAAGCCTAGGCCAAACCTGCGGTTCGGCCTAATTTCCTTTGGCGGCTTGAGCCTACCCTGTAACTGTGCGCCCAGACCTTTACCCTATTGGTAGCCGATGTTCCTCATAATCTCCCACCCTTTGGAGTGAAAAGGGAGACATGATGTTGCGGTTGTCCTGACCGGCTCCTTTGGTGCTAGTGGAACGTGAGATGAATCACGTACATCCAGTAGTGACAATATGGGCCGATGAGACGGCCAAACAGAGGGCAGAGAGGTGTTGATAGCATCCACTGTGTAAGGACAGGTGTACTGACCACTTTAATAATTCTCCCATTGTAAGGAAACTTCATGCATTGATGGTTGGTGGAAGGCACAGCGTCCATGGCTTCGATGTAAGGGCGACCCAGTATAGCCTTGAATGTGGGGTCCATGTCGAGGACATGGAATTCCGTGGGAATTACCATGGGGCCTAGTTCTGCCTTCAGAATAATCATCCCCTGCGGCGGCCTTTTGCTATTGTCATAGGCCGTGACCGTGATCGAGGAAGGTCTTATTTGTTCCTCGTCGATTCCACACAACTGAAGAGTGCACATGGAGATCACATTTATGGACGCACCCGTGTTCACAAGACACGGGTTTATGGATACCCCATTAATTTTTATTGAAATGCACAATGCATATTTTCGAGCTTCCTTGGGAGCGAGCTCGTAGTTGTGAAACATGATGGCTGGCTGTGTGTCTGTTGGGGTCAGGACGGTCGAAATCTTTTCCACATGGAGGTCCTCGTTCACCATGACCCTTTGAAGGTACTCCATTAAGGCTGCCTGGTGGGATGTGGATCTTTGAAGTAGCTCCAGGATGGAGATCCGAGCAGGCGTCTTGTCCAAATGTTTTAATAGGTCATACTGTGTTCCAGGGATAGCTCTTTCTGGTTGTTCTGCATCATCCTTCTCTGGCTGAGATTGCTCAAGATTCTGACTGTTGTGGGGGAAAACCCTGTGGAAAATCCTTCCACTCCGGAGCACCATTGCCTGCGGCTTTTGTACCTCTGTGGGGGTAGCAGTGGGTTTTAACAGGGGTTTGAGGGGTAGTAGTGGAGGAATGGTTGATGAAGCAGGGGTGATGACGGGAGCAGGGATTCTGATGAGGGGTTTGTTAGGTGGAGGCATGGCGGAGGTAGAGGGGATATTGCGTGGATTATGAAGGATAAGGGGTTTAGAAGGTGGCGGCAGAGGCAAAGTGGAAGTGGGTAAGGTTTGAAACGGGTGATGGTTTTGAGGTGGATGGTGGTTGATGAGTGGTTTTGAAGGCATTAGTGGTGATGTGGTGGAGAAAGACGGGGTTATGTATGGTTGACGGATGACAAGGGGTTTAGAAGGCGTAGGGGTAAATGTGGTAGAGGTGGGTGGTAAAGGGGGGGAGTGAGAGAAGATGAGAGGGTGTGAAGGCGTAGTGGAGAGTGTCGGTTGATAGGAGGTCGGGGTGCGGATGAGAGGGCGTAATGGTAGTGGAAATGGTGATGGTGATACTGATGCGGGTTGATGAGAGAGAGGTGCTACCCGGGCAAGGTGAGGGGGTTGCATGACTATAGGGTTGGAGGTATAAAGAATGGAGGTACTTTCCTTGTGCCACACCTGCTCTCTCCCGACTTCCGGGAAGGAGGAGATGGGGTTAACCTGATGATTGGGCTGTTGGTGCTCCGGTAGTGGATTCTGGATTATGCCCATGTCGGGCTGTTGTTGTGGGGCCTGCTGAGGCTGTTGTTGTTGTTGTGGTTGCTGCTGCTGCTGCTGTTGTAACTGCTGTTGTGGCCTCTGAGGAGGTCTCCTAGCCTTGAGAGCCGCGACGTACCGTCTCATCTCATCCCAATCTATTTGATGTTCATCATTCATATCATGGATGTAATCTTTGAAATGGAAGCAGTAATCCACTGTGTGTCCCGGCTGCCTGTGGTAGACGCAGTATTTGGAGGTATCAACATTGGGGGGCCACGCGGGCCTTTCTCTAGGTAGGGCGAGTTGGTTTGATGCCATGAGGGCATTAAAAATGTCTGCTAAGGTTTCTGGCAATGGTGGATAGTAGGCTCTCTTGGGACCGAGGGGCCTCCTTTGTTGCTGTTGGGGACCATAGTTCCCCGGGGGTGGAACTTGGTTGTACTGAAGCGGTGGTTGTTGTTGTTGAGGTTGTGGTTGTTGTTGCTGGGGTTGGCGTAATGGAGGCATATTATCCTGGGGTGGATTATTTTGGGGTGGAGGAAGGAGAGGGAAAGGACCTGGTTGAAGGGGTAGTCGGGGCATTTGTGGAGGCCTTGGGTTGACTGCATAGTTGGCATTGTTGACCGCACTGACTTGCTCATTTGTCACGACCCCTTCTGTGGCTCCGCCCGGGACACCAGCGCCTGTCTTTCTAACCACTTTGGGCTTCGGTGACTCAAACATGTTCATAATGGGGGAGTCTTTCAACTGGGTTTGGATGTACCGGGCCCTTTCGTAGAGTTCCTCCATCGTAGTAAGTTTATTCATGGCCAGGACGTGTCTGAACTGTGGGGTTGCATTAGACACAATCATCTTCACTTGTTCGGGCTCGGAGAGGGTATCCCTTATTCTTTCCGCCAGAGACCTCCATCTATCAGCATATCGGACAAAATCCTCGTCGGGTTTCATCTTTTCGGCCACTAGGTCGGTAATGGAGAGTGAGGGACCGACCCTATCCCTATATTTCTGCAAGAACCTTCTCTGCACTATTTCAAAATTCTCGGCCTCGCGGGGCTCCAGAGAATAGAACCATTCAAGCGCGGGACCATCCAATGATCTCCGAAAGAGGTATGCCAGGGACCTCTGATCATTTTGCCAGTAGGAGGACTCATACATGAAGTCCTTGAGGTGAATGAAGGGGTTGCCGGTACCATTGTACCTGCGGTACGTGGGCATTTCGGAGGGGGGAAGATGAATGACGGGAAGGATTGGCAAAGCAACCTCCGGGGTGGCTTTCACGTCCACCATCCTTCTCAGATTTTGAAACTGCTCGTCCATGCGGTTGAACCTATTGAGGAGCGATTGGGCGAGCTCCTCTGGGGGTGAAGGTGGCACTTGCCACTGGGGGAGAAACTGTCTCCTGGAGACTTGAGGGGGAAACCCCGAATGAGAGGGAGCTGTCGGACCACCGACAGTTGGCCCTGGCTGAAGCGGTGTGTGGGGAACAACGGGAGTTTGAGATTGTGACGGGAACTGGAATGAGGGTGGTTGTTGGCTCGCTTGACCTTGAAGCGAGGGAGACTGGATGTCTTGCGCCAATGAGGGAGATGGAATGGCCTGCACGGACTCTTGGGAGGTGCGATGGCCGGAGTTGATTCTTGGTGCGTGGAGGAAACAGATTTCCCTTTTAGAATGGCCTGGAAGGCCCGGAGCTATTCAGAGGTAAGCTCCGTGTTGGCGAGGACGCCCAGTAAGGAAGTGATATCCTGTGGCGGGGACGTGTCCCCGGCAATAACCTGCACCTCATGCGAGGGGTCATGAGAAGGACCCGAGTCCATAGCATAGACTCGCGGGTCGGCTGTCAAACCACGGCTAGGGTGGTTCTCCTCAAAAGACTCGTGAGACATGCTCACAGTTTTCCCAGAACGCAAAAACATACACTAGCAAGTAGGTAGCAGAGATTATCAAACAAGTGGATGCCTTTACGCCCTTTTTTGTGTTTTGATTTTGATGATTTTTTTGTGTTTTTAACGAGATCCGAAGTTCACACAAAATGGGGACCCTAGTTTGTTTTTGTTTCACCGCCGTGTCAGCTAGGGTCTCTCGTCTCACCACGAATGAAATGACTAACTCCGGGGAACTTCAATGGTACAACCAGCCCAGTGAACGAAGAGGAGATTCTTCGATGTCGGGGACTTACGGAGGTCCCAGTGTAGGAGATTCTAGTCCGTTGAGAGGAATTCCCAAACGGAGAGTCCTTCCTTCACCGGGAAAGGGTGATCCTCAAAAAATGAAAAAAAGATAGAAAGGAGGAATGGATGTATGCAATGGAATGCTGACAGATATATGGAGTGGGAAAACAACAAAAATAACAGACATATAATAACAAACAACCAATCAACTGACAGTGCTGCCGTGAGCACAACGGGGGCGCGCGCGGGCGCCAAGATGGAGAGGCACGGATGGTGCCGAACTTGCAAGGGTGGCCGAAAGAAAGCAGTAGAGGTCCCACCGTGATCGCCAATCTGTGAGCGACGTCACGCGGTTCGGGAGGAGAGCGGGGAAGAGGAAGCGGAAGGCGCGCGGGCTCCTTCTTTTTGTTTGTTTTGTTGTTTTGCTGCAACACAGAAATGATAGAGAAGAGAGAGAAGGGGCCACCACGGGAGATTACTCCGGCGGGGCGAGCGGGACAAGTATAATATAGCAAGATGTGGGGTTCAAACGGCCATAGTGGGAAGTGACTCGCCGCGACCTCGGGGGGACGGGAATGGTGCAGAAATTAAATAACAAGAATTGAAACGGCCATTAGGGAAGTGACTCGCCGCGGCCTCGAGAATATGAGCAGAATATAGCAGAATATAAAAGAGAATATAAGAACAGAGATTTAAACGGCCATTGGGGAAGTGACTCGCCGCGGCCTCGAGAATATGAGCAGAATATAACAGAATATAGAGAGAGTATAAGAACAGAAATTTAAACGGCCATTGGGGAAGTGACTCGCCGCGGCCTCGATGATATGAGTAGAATATAACAGAATATAGAGAGAATATAAGAACGAAATGTTAAACGGCCATTGGGGAAGTGACTCGCCGCGGCCTCGATGATATGAACGAAATATAACAGGATATAAAGAGAATATGAGAACAGAAATTTAAACGGCCATTGGGGAAGTGACTCATCGCGGCCTCGATGATATGAGCAAAATATAACAGGATATAAAGAGAATATGAGAACAAAAATTTAAACGGCCATTGGGGAAGTGACTCGCCGCGGCCTCGATGAAAAGATGTGATCGCCAGGGGCCGAAAGACCCCAAAATAAGAAAGTGATCGCGCCTAACTCAAGAGCGGGAGATGGCGGGTTGCTTCTTCCTCTCCTTCCGGCCGGCCGACGGAGAGGGCTTTCCTCGGTTACCCTTGCAAAACAACGACAAGCAAATAACAAGTGGATTAGAAAGATGAATGTGTAGTATTCATATCCTTGCAATAAAAATAACGAAATAACGGGAAGACACACACCTGGTTGGTGTTATCTTTTTAAACCCCTCTCGGACTCGAGTAGGAGGAAAATGAGATGATGGATGCGAGATGATGAATGCAAAAGAACTACGAAGAAAAGGAAAGAGTTGGCTTATTGGATGTGCCGGTGGTGAAATTCGGCGGAGCTCCGGCAGCGTGGGGACGACGTAGAAGCGCGGTGGATGAAGATGACCTTCCTCTCGCGAGCGTGGGCACCCGAGAAGCCGGCAGAACTTCCACCTACAAAAGACCCCACGGGTTAGAAAAATGACTCCGTAGCCTCTGGGCTCCGACAGCCTATCGGATCACTGCTTAGCTCCTCTAGAACTGAGGGGGTGGGCCTCTATTTATAGAGCTCCGGAGGGTGGAGGCGTCCAGGACCCTGGACACCTCCATCAGGGCCGAATTAATATTTTATTCTATTTTTATTGATTTTTTTGGAATACTTTTGTGGGGGCGTCCAGGGTCCCGGACGCCTCTAACATGTCCACCGAAAACCGACGACGGCCGCACGCGGTTTGGCACAACGCGTGGTTTTGTGAGCGGCGCCTCGTGATTCAGAAATGGGCACGTCCAGCTGACTGGACGTCTCTATATTTTGGATATTTTCACACACGACAAACCGTCGTTCGATGGCCGGCGCCCGTGACGGAGTTAATGGAGGCGTCCAGGGGCCTGGACGCCTCCAAAAATATATTATTTTATTGTTTGTTTGTCTTTTTATGATAGGGCTGGCATTTTTGATTTTTTTATTTGTTTTTATGGAGGCGTCCAGGGGCCTGGACGCCTCCATTAATATATATATATTATTATTATTTTTGTTTTATTTTATGCCAACTGGCATTTTACAAACATATATATATTTTTTGTTTTTTTATGGAGGCGTCCAGGGGCCTGGACGCCTCAATTAAAATATATATATTTTTATATTTTTTTATTTGGTTTTGGGCCCTGAGAAAAGAATAAAATAAAAGAAAAGAATGGGGGCGTCCAGGGGCCTGGACGCCCCCATTAAGACCCACCCGGGTCCTTAGATCAGGCGTCGACGGGCGCCCGGCAGATATCCTTCTTGGTTCCGGAACCTCCTGATGCGTTCGACTGGTGTTGATGCCGTCCGAATGCCGTGACGAGACGATTCCGGATGCCGAAAAAGGCAGAAGATTACCCGAGAAAAGGAAGCACTCGAGTGATTCAAAATGCGTAAGCCGTTGCGGGGCGTTGTATAGTAATATGAGACTTTCTCAGAGACGTCAGGAATGGCGTGTCTACAGATATCAAGGAAGAAGAGACACCCATCGCAACCGACAAATGAAAGGAATGATCCAGAAAACTCCAAGCTAACCACAAGATCAAGCTAGCATCAGTGACTCCTGCCTAAAATGACAGGCGCGGAACAAAGAAAAGGGAGCTGATCAACCTCTTACACAAAAAGAGGCATCCGCAGCGCGTAACAACTACGAATTTCACTCAATTAGTGGAATAGATGCGAGCCCGGTGGATCCATCGACGCCATTGTGCGGTTCACAGCTAATGAGTGGATCAAAAGAAGGAAGATAAGTTGAATTGGATTGAAAGGGGATAAGAAAATTCTAGGCAAGGGTCACATCGACCAGCGAGATCCATTGCTCAACTAGGAGCAATCTTTCAAATTCGGAATGCAATTGAATTTCTTTGTTCAAGGACATAAGCATTATTGATCCTTAATTAGGAAGAAGAGTTGGGCGTTTATGAATGCAAAAAGGCATGATGCGTGCAGGGCTAAAATAAAAGAAATCATTAAAACAAATGCAAAGAAAAAATAAGATATAAGATACTCAAGGATAATATTGTTAAATCCAACAAATTTTGAGTCAAGAGTTATCCGCAACCACGACGTGCAAGATGAAGTCCATCGTCCCCAAATTTGTCTGACCTAACGGCCTATCCGACGATTAACTGCATGTTTCTAGATCATCACTATTTTTGGTAGAGGGGAACTCAAATCCCGAAACTTACAGAGAACCAGCCGGTCCTTGAGATAATATAATAATGTAAGTATCATATAGTAATGCAATAAAGGAAGATGGTGATAGCAATGAGCATGAGGGAACTGGGAGATGAGGTGTAAGCACCGTGGGGCTTGGATGATGATGCCCAGTCGGTGGGACCAAGAGCTTCTTTCCTGCGCTCAAAACTTCATTAGCCAAAATATAAGGAAGATAACAAGCAATGGATAAGGCATTTAAGCATAGCAAGTATAGCATGAATCAAAGCATGAAAGCAATCACAATATAGACATCAAAGCACTCAAAGCTTGGTGTGGATAGCATTCAAGCATGTATTAGCAAGGTTAAACATGAATTAAATCATAGCATTGTAAAGCATCCTTGTTTGTTGTTTGCCATGAGGATGATAATCTTGGCATGTGAGATTGAGATTGGATAATCAGGACCAAGTAATGCCCAGTGGCAGAGTGATCAGCAGGAGTTTACTAAAAGATTTTGAAAATGAACGATCAATTAATACCTAGCAAATCATGAAGATGTGATCATTGTGAATATGGGGAGAATCAAAAGGTAGATGATAATGAATGGAGAGGACTCATCCCGTGCTCTTGGTCCTTACAAAATTCTTGTTCCTAAAAAATACCATCAGAAAATACAATGCAAATTTTTGGATTTTGGAATATGCAGGTTTTTGTAGGTTTTGAAAAGATATTCAATTTTTTATGTATTTTGGAAAATATGTGAATTTTTTTATGGATTTTTTTTGGAAAATATTTGATTTTTTTTGGATTTTGAGAAATATTCAACTTTTTTTTTTAGATTTTGGTGTAGGAAATATTCAATTTTTTTGGATTTTTGAGAAATATTTAATTTTTTTTTGGAATTTTGGCAATATTCATTTTTTTGGAATTTCGGCAATATTCAATTTTTTTGGAATTTTGGCTTAGACATTGCTAATGCAGCATCAATGGATGTTTTAAACCATTGGCTAAGGGTCCGAGTTCCTTCCCCTTTCGCCCAAAACTGCCCAAAACCTGGCGTGCATTTAAAGGTGGCGCCCCATGACCAGCTACCTTTGGTTAACGGTGCTCCTACCAAGGCCATACCTGAGAAACATTCGGTCTTAGAGGGAGAAAAGAAGAACAATTAGAGATAAGCTTTATGCAGGATGGGAGATGTCAGGACTTGAATTCCTTCCAAGGTTTTTCCCCTCAAAGAGGTAGTCTGTTGTGCCGGAGCTTTGTGCCTTTGATTTTTAGACCCTTGACATGCATACGACCAGGGTTTTCCCTGCGGGGACTTTGCCTCTCTTGACATGCCATAATTCATACTTTTGCATTTATCAAAATTTTGACTTGATTTTTCATAATAGCCCTTTTGGCTAGATGTATCATGAAATTTGATTTTAGTTTGGGTCAAGACTGCCCCTATTTGAGACTTCTCTCGTATTGGGGATTACCGAAGTTGGTCATCTTATCCGTCAACCTCTTGCCCCTGCATTCGGCCGAGCAAAGAAGAGAAAAGACTTTCAGATATACTCATGGTATGGCCAAAGTAGCAACGGTGTTTAACCAAAGGAGCCGGCTAAGGACGCCGTGAAGTGTGTGCGGTGCCCAGCTAAGGGTTGCTCTTAACAAGCAGGGAGAGAATGTCGAATTCCCAGCGCGGGGTTCTTATTAACCAAAGGTGCCGCAGAAGCAAGCCTAAAGACTTTTTTGACAATGATTTAGTAAAGATAAAGATACGACCTAGGATAAAGGTCTTAATTACCACTCTTAATCTTGTTAAGAAGCACTTCATTTTGAAAATCAGGCGTGAAGCAATGAGGTAATGATATCATAAAAATGCTTACTTACGTCAACATATTACCTTGCGATCTTTCTTGAAATAGTTGCCGCGAGAGGCGGGGTTGATCATCATGGGATAGTCCTCTTTTAGCGAATAAAAGGATTGGAAGCAAAGGGTTTAAAGTGGCTTAACAAGGAGTGGTGCTCAGACCAGACTCAGACGAATAAGGAGAAAAGGAAGAGAGGCGAGGGCTAGAACTCCCTCACTAAGGCGCGGAGACCCTGATCACATGGAACAGTCTACAGAAGGAGAGGAGAATTAGAAGGAGGAGTGAGGACTAAAGCCTTGGAAACAGTGGGAGAAAGGGCAGATTCCCAAGGTAGTGGACATGGAAGAAGTTGGGTCGGACCCATGATCAGGAGGAATTAGAAGAGGAAATTGGTAGATGGAAAGAGGCAGATCCGGAGGGTCCGGAGGCAGTGGAGTAGAATCATGATAGGAGGAAGAATCCGGAGACTCCGGAGGGATAAAATATTGAGGGACGCGGTGCCCTTGGAAGAAATAGGGAAAAAGATGATGGAAGAGGAGGAAGAAAATGGAGGATGTGATGTCCCGGAGGAGCAGAAAGATGAATCGGAAGAAAGATGGAGGGTCCGGAGGTTCCGGAGGAGGAAAATGCCGAGGGACGCGATGCCCGTGGAGAAGAGAAAGATCCGGAGGTTCCGGAATAGTGGAATCAGAAGGGGCGTCATGCCCTAAGAGGAGAGATAAAACACCTGGAGGTTCCAGGAAAATAGCAGGAAAGGGGACGCGATGCCTCGGGGAGAGTGGATTAGAAGAGGATGAAGATGAATAAGATGGAAAATGTGGAATATCCGAGGTTCCGGAAGGCGGGGAAGATACGGGTCCGGAAACCCGGGAAAGAAGAAGTGCAAATGTATGCGAATGCAATGCAACAGATGCGATGAATGCATGGATGCAACAGAATGCATGAGATGCAAAGAATATGAAGAACATGAAGGGCGAGAGGATGAGATCCCCCTCCTTACCCTTGGAGTGGCCCATGAAGAAAATGTGATAGACAAGAATGTGGATGACATTGAATAGAAGGTGGATGAAATAGTGGAAGGCCCCTTAGCACCAAGATAACCGCCCCTCCATGGCAGTGAAAGTGTATAGCCAATCGGCCCAATGGATAAAGCAAGAGCCCATGATGAAGCTTCAACAATGAATGACCACTCCCTTGGAGAGTGAAAAATAATAGTGTGAGAGAGTTGGAAAGTTGGGATAGGAAGCATCATGTTGCCCAGGGGTTGTGGCGTATAGAGAGTGTTAAACAAAATGGTCATTCGCCCCTTGTATGGAAGAATGGGTTCAAGATTTGAAAGTTGGAACAAGGGGTGCCCTGCCTGGCCCTTGGGTGGCATCGACGCTTGGCATTTTCTCTTAGTGAGCAGTGGCGAGAACTCGGCCTCTTCGACCATGCTTGGCACAACAACCTGGATCGGCATCCGGCATACAAACTCTTGCATCTTGAATAGCGCGGTCATGGCCAAATCCTTCTTGCCCGGCTCTTGATCGTCTTAACACAAGTACTTACAGAAGGACACCCGTTCTGAGTAGTAAAGGGGGGTGAAGCGGAGGCATAAGGTTTCATGGATGGTGGAGGTATAATGGAAGGTGTTGGAGAAAGGATGAGCGGAAATGGAGGTTCAAACACGTCGAGCTTCTTCCTTTGCTCGGAAGCAGTCGGGGAGTGCAAAAAGGGGTGGATCCTGCTCAGGACTAGCCACGGGTAAGGGTGAAGGTTTAAGTAGTGGAGTAGGGGTAGGGACTGGCAAAGCTGGTTTTGACGTTATAGGCATAGTGGACGGCTGAGGTGGCAAACAAAGAGGAGGGGTAATTGAAGGCTCCGCAGAGACCGGCGTAGTGGAAGGTGATGGAGGTTCGGCGGAGGCTGATGGAATGGAGGCTATTGGTGTGGTTACGGGAGGGGTGAACGGAGAAGGTTTAGTGCATTGAAAATGCTGGATGGGGCGTGAGGTGTTAGGGATAGGATGAGACCCATGGTGTGGCGGTATGTATGATTGAAATATCGACCCATCATTGTAACACCAAGAGGTCTCATAAATGGGGGTTGGATCGGGGACTGTGGCTTCGTCCTGAGCAAGGGGTTCATCAAGTGGTAGTGGAGGGAGAGGGAAGCGAAGGAAACTCGGAAGGGATGTATGCAGAGCTTCATCATCATGTGCCGTCTCGAATTCTTCAATTGCCGGTTCTTCATTATCAGGTTCAAGTGGACACCGCAGTGAAGGCGTGCATGTGGGTGGTGGAATGTAATGGTATTGTGTATGCGGAGGTGGAGGGCCATATGCGTGAATTGGGTGAATGGGTGGAGGATGGACGGCGTCCACTTGAACGTTGAAATCTGCCCGTTCTTGCTTGCTTGTATTGTCGATGCCGTAGTCGTCTTTCCTATCCTTCCAAGCTTTCTCCATCTTTGTAATGTCATTCAGAGCGGCGTGGAGGGGATTGACTGGAGTAGAAGGAGCGGGCCGTAGGCTCGTAACCCTCTTTAATTGTTCCTCCAACGAAGTGACTTTGTCGAGAAGAGTTCGTTGGAGGGGTGTGATTTGAGCAACAGAGGGTCGGCAGGGCCTTGAAGGAGGGGCCGCATAAAAAGGCCGTGGAAGGAGATTAATGGGATGACCCATAGAAGGACCCAGATGGGCCGGGTTGCAAGGAATAAATGGGCCTTGGGGCCGTGGTGGAGGAGGAATAGAAGGAGGCGGGCATTGGACCACCCGAGGAGAAGTGTGAATAGGAGGAGATGGGTGATGGGCTACCCGAGTAGGAATGTGAATAGAAGAGGGAAGTGGGTGATGGGCCACCCGCATAGGATTGGAAGGAGGATGAGAGGAATGAGATGAACCCTCAACAACGGCCTTAAGGGCTTGGATTTTTTGAGGGGTGAGATGATCTAATGCATGCAAGATCTGGGAGACCTTCTCATCGTCGGGAGGAGACGGTCCCGTAGGAGTAGTGGCTCACGATTGAATCGAGGGGCCATGGGATTGGTCATTGCCCATGGGGCGGGCAACACCATAAGAATAAGGATGTGGTCCCTTGAAAATATGGTGAGAATTATGACGAGCATGTTGAGATTGAGGAATATAAGATGTGCTAGGTTGTGCATCCTTATTAAGATTAAACATGTTATTTTGTCTATCAAGGTAAGCCATTATGCAATCAAAGTTCAAGCAAAAATAATTTGCAAAGAAGCACACAAGTTGGAATGCTTACCGTTGATTTTTTGTTTGTTTGAACCTTGGTGAATTAATAATTTTATGCAAATTGGTGTGATCACTCAAGGGATGATCCTAGTTTCAAATGTGATTTTTCTCCGATGCCAACTAGGAACACTCTCTCACCATGCATAGGCCAACTAAACCCGGGACTTCAAAGGTACAACCTGCCCGGCGTCCGTGAGGGAATCCACGGGTGCGGGGACTTACGGAGGTCTTGGAAAAGGAATTTCCGGTCCAAAGAGACGGAATGCTCAATGGAGGGTTGTCCCGATTCCAAGAAAGGTGTGTGGAATCCTAATATAGAGAGATGAGGTCTCTCAAACCAAATGCAAAGATGAATGCCATGCTATGCAAGAACATCTAAACTAGAACTGACAAATAAAACAAAAATATGTAAGTACACAGCAAGAAATATACAAGATGCCACCAGAGATGAACCCCAACAGAAGGTGTTCTTAAGAATACCCACAGGTGATGAGCGCGCTATATGTCCCCAGCGCGATCTACAGAAAGCGCTATGGACACATAGCGCGATCAACGACAGTGGGGAAAAGCCCAAAAATCAAATAAACACACACACTGATGTATTGACAAGCAGGAAACTAGAAGCACGATCGTGGTAGCACAAAGGGTCCCACCGTGATCGCCAATTTGTAGATTATGGATTATGATCACCCCCCAAAATTGATGAATTTAAATTTTGCAAGATAATTTAGCAAGATAAAAGCGCTAAAGTCGATGATAAAAGAGGGGTGAAACATGCATTAATAAGATCCGTGATCGCCACTGAGGCCAGAAACATGCCAAATAATAAAAATATTAAGATGGGGGCATGTTACATACCTCAGAAATTCATGAGGGCCAGCCGTAGGCCTGGATATGAACGCGCTATATCGTCCTAGCGCGTTCTTCAGTTCGCGCTAGGCACATATAGCGCGATATCAGACAGGAAGCGGGCTTATTTGGATTCGTTCCTTCCTTGCTCCAAGGCCGGCCTAGGTGCAAGGGCTCCACGTATTAGTCTTCTAGTGTCTGCAAACAATCATAAACAACAAACAAAAGGCCCATTAGATCGAGATTTTAGTAGAATCTACCCCTATTCTCGATCAAAAGCATGCAAACGGGGGGGCTCGATTACCTGGGGGTTTGGTGGTTTTTAAACCCCTATGGAAGGGAAAATGATAGGTGTGGTGTGTGTGTATGCATGTATTTCGTAAAAGGAGTGTTTTGAATTCAATATGCAATGCTAGCAAAGATTAAAAATTAGTACATTGGGGAAAGAAAAAGTAGAAAGAGGAATAACACGAAAAGAGCCCCTAAATACCCCCTTGGATGTGCGAGGAACGAGGATTTATTGACTTGGCACGAAGAACTTCCTCCTCCTCATTAATATCTCCAGTGGCATCCCCCTAAAACGACGGCCAAAGGGTCCAATTTATAGGAGAAAGATCAAGAAGCAACCCTAGGTCGGAGTTCAATTCAATCCGATGATTTGGCGGCTCAATTGAGGTAATCCTGTCGATTAATGAGGGGGAAAGGCTCCTACTAGGTTTAGAAACCTTCCTGGATAAGAAACACGACCAGAAACTTACCAAATAAGGACTCTGAGTCGAAAGAAGGGAGTCCGATTTGGAAAGGGCTCTGCCTGATAACGCGCTATATGACCATAGCGCGTTCATGAAGAACGCGCTATGACGATATAGCGCGATAATTAAAGGCCCATTAAATTATTTAGAAAAAGGAGAAATATCCTTTGGGCAGTCACTTAATCAAATGTTGAGTGAGAATAACATCCGAAGTGGATGCTATAATGATCAAATGTCAAGAAAATAACAACTGTTCAAATGATAACTCCAATTAGATCCACAACGCGCTATGAGCAAGAAAGCGATGAGAGCGGATAGCGCGGGAATGCCAAACTCGAGACGAGATCCAAGGTATGGAATTGAAATGTTGGGCCAAGAATAGAGAGGCATCCCAGAAAATCAACCAACTAAGGATCAATTTGGGGCATTAACTGGGAGAACAAAGAAAATGCTCAATTTATCGGCCAAAGTTGGGTGTCTACAGTGGTCGGCTCTCTCTCGTGCCCGGATCGGGTCACGGGATGGGTCTCGATATCACTCTCACAGCAGTGATAAAAATATACGAGTTAGGATCCTAACATGCTCTCTAGCAGCCGCATATAGAAGTAAATACGAGTAAAGCAAATGCCGAGTGAAGGAGCGGACACGATACCTCCATGCTCCGGGCGTGGGGAAGGCGATCCTGGCCAAGTACGGTAACTCCCAGTACAAATAATTTCAATAATTTATAGAAATGATTTCTAGCCACTCCACGCAGGGAGGTAACGGGCTACAAGTGGGGCCCGGGAGGACCGATCTTGGGTTGACGGGCAGCACTTGATCCGCTTCACCGGTGCCATCCGGAAGACGCTTGCTGCGGGTTGTGGGGTCCACGTGCTGCTCAGACCTCCGAACTGGGTGAGGTGGGTCCCGCTACCAAGGGGACACCTGGAGCGACGCTCCCCTGGGAGGCGGTTAGGCTGGAACGCCGGGAGGAGGTCGGGCGGCTCCGGTCGCCTGGTGTTTAGCTTGCTGCCCACGGGTCTGAGTTGATGTTTCAGGCCTGCGTGACCAAACAAACTCTGCTGCTGCGATCAATCCCGACGTCGGATCGATGCGATATTTACGCTGTTGGAAAGCTCTTTCAGAGAGCTTCACCCAAGGACTGTGGCAGGAATTTTGAAGGCTCTGGATTTTTCGTGGTGGATTTATGAACAGACTGACTGACAGACTCAGAAAACACAGGACATAAATTGATTTTCCTGAGAACAGGCGTTGACCGTGACTACGACTTTAGATCTAGGTGTTGGGATCTTCATGAAAGTTGGAGAGGGAGAAGTAAGGAAGACGTGTATATTTTTTGTGGATTTTCTAAAGGAGGTTTGGTTAGGGAAATGGATTTTCTAACACTGGTGGATCGGATCTGGATTGCACAGGACAGAATAGAGTTTTGACTGAGTTTTAATTTTTTAGAGGAGAAAAGAACTCCTAAATTCGTGAAACAATTATTGGAGATGGGATTTGGTGGGAAGAATACCCAGTCCAAATTTGGACTCAATCAGAAAAGGGGAAGGGGGTCAAACAGAGGAAGAACTAGGTTGCTGTGTCACAAAATAGAACACTGGCATATCTGGGAGGCTGGGAAACACGAAATGGGAAAAATAGAAAACGATGGCTAGAAAATAGGAAATTTTTTTTGGAAGAGGGTATTTGCGTGGGTAACCTACCCTCAAAATTTGGGCTCCAGAAGATTTGTGGATTCGGAGCTAAAAATCAGATAATGGGGCTCTGTTCTGATTTGGACAGAACTCCGACGGCAAGGTGGTGGCGGTGCAACAGCGGTGGTACTAAGCTTCGCACTCAGGGAGGTGGTAGAGGAGATACATCACACCTCTGAAATCAGAGCTCTGACAGCTCTAGGGGAGGAGAGAGGGGCACCCTTGGGCCTTGTGAGCACAAATGGATTTTTCTTCTTATTAATGCTAAGTAATTCATAAATTAGAAGGTATTTATAGAAAATGTAAAAAGACCTAAACTACCATCAGATCTAAATTAGGGGAGGGGTACACAAGGGACATCACATTTAATCACATGTGGTAAAAAAAACAAAAATTAACTATGTCCAGTGGAAGGGGGCACCCCCTTGACCAAGAGCTTCCAATTTGGACGTCTTGTCCACCTTGTCCCCCCTTGGTCCAAGTCTTCTAGAAGCCCACCTTGGACCTTTGACCAGCCCAACATGGGCCCCTAGGGATTAGGTGGACCAATGGGGAAGGAGATGGGGGCCCCTTGCTGGTCCCACTGTACTTTTACATAAAAAACCTAAAGATCCTTAAGGAATAACAAATTGGCTTATAAAGCCTTACAATTGCAAACCTACTTCCCAAGGATATAAATGCAAACTAAAAGGACACAAATGCAAACAAAATGTGGGTGATCTTGCTCTGATGTCCCCATCAATTCTCCCCAGGTGGGAAGAACTCGACCCTGTCGAGTAAGGGGTGCGGCTGCTCGAGTAGCTCCTGCGGATCCGTCACCGAATCTAGACGCGCGGAGTACGCTCCACTCCATGTAATCGTCACATGCTCATCCCGTATAGATTCGATATGCTCACGCTGCTAGGGAATGAGGCTAAAGGTCGACACTCCGGGGTGGGGTCACTCTCAAAGGAGGGAGGCAGCTCAAAGACTCACTAGGAATCACCGCTGGGTCCCTATATGTGACGAGATCCGAGATAGAGAGTGGTCGAGCCGATCCCAAATGCCAGCAAGTCTACAATGTACGCAATAGATCCGACTTGCCTCGCACTCGAAAGGGACTAACATCGCGAGCTGACGACAGACTCGACTCGACGACGTATACAGACTCCTGACAAACTAGACAAAGAAAAAACACACGGATGCACACGCGACCCTAAAAAGACCTACGGTTAGTCTGACCCATACATATGCAATGGTGGACCAGGACACCCGAATGTGTGCCATGCATGCATTTGACGTAATCGGAGGTTGACGTCATGGGGGACTCCGAGACACCCAAGTATAAACCAGTCATGCATTGACCTCCTATGGGACTTGGGTGTGGGAGGGCTAGGAGATCCAAAACTACCTTCGTCATCACCCCTAGATGTAGGTAAGGCATGGCATTCTATCCAATCATCGGACATATGGCTATGTGGAGTTTGATTGGTCCGAGTGGGAGGAGAGTGGTAGGGGACTTCCTTGACAAGGTAGAAGGGAAGTGGTGGGTCATAAGGCTCATTGGGGAAGGGGTCGAAAGGGTCAAAAAATGTGTGACCCCTCGAGATGGGTTCCCCCATTACATAGTCCCATGTTTGAAATTCTTGAAGGTGTAAATGATCACCCTCATGCATTATGGTAGGTGGGACGGTGGTCATAGGTAGAAGATATGGTTCCTCCCTCAGGCAATAGGGTATGAAGTCGGGCTCGGCCGACGTGGGGAGGAATAAGAGGACCTCAGTGGTGACACGACCCATGGTGTACACGGAGGTAATGGACCCCAAAGCGGGATGGGTGAAGCTACGACCTGTGGGTCGGTCGAAGCCTGGGGCCAACATATGCGTCAACTTCCATTGGCAGTCTAATCCCTGGAGAAGGTCTTCCAAGGTATCTATGTGGTGACTAGACTGGAACGTTGTGTGGAAGTAGTTGGCGGGCACTACTTGTAGTGCGGGGTCCATGGATGGGTAGTATGGTGTGTCTGGGACCAAGCCCTTCCTAAGCCAGCTAAGAAGTGGTTCGGCTATGAGTAGCTTTCCCATTAGAAACACGGGTAGCTGTGGCTGAGGTGGATCCAAATAAAGATCGGAGAGTGAGGCTTCTCCAACCCTTTTGTCCCCTAGGGCTAGAGATGTCCGAGTGGGACACTGTCCGACAAAGTGGCTGAACCCCTGGCAGCGATAACACTGCTGTTGTGACCCACTAGGCTCCCTGATAAGTCGGTCCTGACCCTTATCCTCCCGATGGACAGGGGGTGTAGGCAATGGGGCTCTCGTGGGTGGGGGAAGATGATCCATCATGATGGGGAGAGGGCCTTGGGATGGCACCTTAGATGGCATCGGGTTAGGGCTACCGGTTGCTACCTCCTTAGGCTCGTGCTTGGTTCCATTTTGTCTAGGAGGTAGGTAAGAGGAAACCAGGGACTCGATATAAGCACACCTCCTACCCACTCTATCTGAAATGATTTGGAAGAGTTCGGCAATGGTGGGGTTTGGAGTAGGAGCGATGTGATGGGCTCACCCATAAGAACTCGGCTTAGTCGTGGACCTAGGCTCTTCTACATGCGGGGCGCTTTGCCTCCGACTATGGCCCACTTGGTTAGAGGTGCTTGGGTGTGGTAGATAGACCTTCCTAAGCTCACCTTTCATTTGGCACCATGACTCGATGGGCCATTGCCTCCTAACCTCTCTCATGCGCTCAATGCTCTCCCATTTCCAGGTGGCTTTGTGGACAAGCCTCTCTTGTGAAAAACTGACTTGCATGGCATCGGACATGATGTAACATTCAAAATATTTGTCCATGGCGGCCTCCCACTTGAGGTAGTCGCCCGGGTCATTGGAGCCATAAAAGTCTGAGGCTTCGGGCATACGGAAGTGGAGAGAATGGTTGCCCAACCCATGGGTGTCATGTAACCAGTGATATCGCTTGGGCGACTTGGAGTCCATTGGACACTTGGGAACTACACGATGGACATGCCGACACAAAGAGACAAGACACTAAATGCAAGGTTGGAATGCCGACTTGACTATGAACCTAGACACAACCAAGATCCGGTACCTGGCGAAGTTGCGGGATCCGAAGATCCTCTCAACGCGAGTGTGCAGCCTTTCTGATAGGCGTAACCTATCATTCGGACAACACCTTTTTATATACCGAATAAAGGTTATGCAATACAACCTTGGACCGACTTAAATGACTCTTTTTTTTTTGTTTTTAATCAAAGACTACCCTAGACTCAACCTGTCTCTGATACCAATTTGATGTGGGATGGACAGCGGACTCGACTCAAAGTTGATATGCAAACCTTGGACTCTAGACAAGCTCGCGATCGTCCCTTAACGAGGGAAGCGGATGGACGTGCGCGGTTGAGAAATCGGCAGTGAGCTAGGGTGGTCGGCTCTCTCTCGTGCCTGGATCGGGTCACGGGATGGGTCTCGCTCTCACTCTCGCAGCGGTGATAAAAATATACGAGCTAAGGTCCTAACATGCTCTCTAGCAGCCGCATATAGAAGTAAATACGAGTAAAATAAATGCCGAGTGAAGGAGCGGACACGATACCTCCACGCTCCAGGCGTGGGGAAGGCGATCCCGGCCAAGTACGATAACTCCCGGTACAAACAATTTCAATAATTTACAGAAATGATTTCTACTGCCCACTCCACGCAGGGAGGTAACGGGCTACAAGTGGGGCCCGGGAGGACCGATCTTGGGTTGACGGGCAGCACTTGATCCGCTTCGCCGGTGCCATCCGGAAGACGCTTGCTGCGGGTTGTGGGGCCCACGTGCTGCTCAGACCTCTGAACTGGGTGAGGTGGGTCCCGCTGCCAAGGGGACACCTGGAGGGACGCTCCCCTGGAAGGCGGTCGGGCTGGAATGCCGGGAGGAGGTCGGGCGGCTCTGGTCGCCTGGTGTGCAGCTTGCTGCCCACGGGTCTGAGTTGCTGTTTTAGGCCTGCGCGACCCGACGAACTCTACTGTTGCGATCAATCCCGACGTCGGATCGACACGAGATTTACGCCGTTGGAAAGCTCTTTCGGAGAGCTTCGCCCAAGGACTGTGGCAGGAATTTTGAAGGCTCTAGATTTTTCGTGGTGGATTTATGAACAGACCGACTGACAGACTCAGAAAACACAGGACATAAATTGATTTTCCTGAGAACAGGCTTTGACCGAGACTAAGACTTCAGATCTAGGTGTTGGGCTCTTCATGAAAGTTGGAGAGGGAGATGTAAAGAAGATGTGGATATTTTTTCTGGATCTTCTAAAGGAGGTTTGGTTGGGGAAACGGATTTTCTAACACTGATGGGTCGGATCTGGACTGCACAGGACAGAGCAGATTTTTGACTGAGTTTTAATTTTTCAGAAGAGAAAAAGAACTCCTAAATTCGTGAAAAAATTATTGGAGATGGGATTTGGTGGGAAGAATGCCCAGTCCAAATTTGGACTCAATCAGAAAAAGGGAAGGGGGGCGAATAGAGGAAGAACTAGGTTGCTGTGACATAAAATAGGACACTGGCAGATGTGGGAGGTTGGAAAACATGAAATGGGAAAAATAGAAAACGATGGCTAGAAAATAGAAAAAAAAATTTGGAAGAGGGTATTTGCATGGGGAACTTACCCTCAAAATTTAGGCTCCAGAAGATCTGTGGATTCGAAGCTAAAAATCAGACAAGTAGGCTCTGCCCTGATTTGGACAGAACTCCGACGGCAAGGCGGTGGCGGTGCGATGGCGGGTCGATGGCGGCGGCGGCAGTGGTGCTGAGCTTCACACTCAGGGAGGTGATGGAGGAGAGGTGTCACACCTCTGAAATCAGAGCTCTCACAGCTCTAGGGGAGGAGAGAGGGGCACCCTTGGGCTTTGTGAGCACAAATAGATTTTTCTTCTCATTAATGCTAAGTAATTCATAAATTACGAGGTATTTATAGAAAATGTAAAAAGACCTAAACTACCCTCAGATCTAAATTAGGGGAGGGGTATACAAGGTACATCACATTTAATCCCATGTGGTCAAAAAAAATAAAAATTAACTATGTCTAGTGTAAGGGGCCACCCCCTTGACCAAGAGCTTCCAATTTGGACTTCTTGTCCACCTTGTCCCCCCCTTGGTCCAAGTCTTCTAGAAGCCCACCTTGGACCTTTAACCAGCCCCACATGGGCCCCTAGGGATTAGGTGGACCAATGAGAAGGAGATGGGGGCCCCTTGCTGGTCCCACTGTACTTTTACACAAAAACCTAAAAATCCTTAAGGAATAACAAATTGGCTTATAAAGCCTTACAATTGCAAACCTACTTTCCAAGGATATAAATGTAAACTAAAAGGACACAAATGCAAACAAAATGTGGGTGGTCTTGCTCTGATGTCCCCATCACCAGATTAACCCAGAAGTTCTATTTCTTCGAAATAGATCTTATCCCCAGAAGCAGCAACGCTCAGGTGGATGCCTTAGCAAAATTGGCCGCGGCCATCAAGCTACCGCCCGAGGGCGAGGTCGACATCGTCATCAAACACAGGAGGCTGATGCCGAGCTCACTCGAAGGTAACACCGGTCTCACCATTTACGACGTCCAGGACCTTGACCAGAGCGCGCCACCAGAAGAGGATTGGCGTGCGCCCATCATCAAATTCAAGAAAGGGTGGCTCCCTCCCGACCGAGCTCAAAGGGTCCAGCTACTACGCCGAGCAACCTCTTATGAGTTGATTGGCGACTCCCTGTATCGACTCGTCCAGGAGAAGGACAAGTCAATTCTTCTGAGATGTGTCTCCCTCGCCGAGGCTTGAGCCGTCATGCAGGAAGTCCACTCCAAGTTGTGCGGTGCGCAGCAGGCCGGAGATCGAATGAAGCACAACATCAAGCTCAAAGGCTTCTACTAGCCAACTATGTACGTGGACTGCATCCAGTATGCCCGTACATGCCATCAATGCCAAGTCTTTTGCCCAATACCCAGAAGACCTCCCAACCCACTGCGTCCTACAGTCCCCACATGGCCATTTGCCGAGTGGGGCATGGACATTGCTGGGCCTTTCCCGCCATCTTCCAAGGGCCATAAATACATCTTGGCCGCCACTGATTATTTCTCTCGCTGGACAGAGGCTCTCCCTTTGCGAGAAGTCACCGGCGAGGTGGTTGCCAGATTCATCCGGCACAACATCATATACCGATTCGGTACTCCCAGTCGCATAGTATCCGACAATGGGACCATTCAAGAATAAGGCCGTATACCAGCTAGCGGCCAAATTCCACATCAACTAGAGAACCTCTTCGGTCTACAACCCCCAAGATAATGGCTTAGCAGAAGCCTTCAACAAAACCCTCTGCAAGCTTCTGGCTAAGATGGTTAGTCACTTGAAACGCGATTGGGGTGAGAAGGTCTTCGAAGCATTATGGGCCTATCAGACGGTTTACAAAACCTCCATGGGGTGCTCGCCGTTCTCCCTTGATTACAGGACAGAAGCAGTTATCCCCATCGAAGTCCAGTTAGCCTCTTATCGCGTGGAGATCTACACCGGCCTTGCTGACCTTGACGAAAGTGAGTACCAGAGAAGTCTAGAAGAGCTCGCCGATCTAGAAGGAAAGTGACTCGAAGCCTACAAACACCTGCAAGTATACCAGGCCCGCATGGCCCGGGCCTACGATAAGCTCATCAAGCAGCGAGCTTTCAAGCAAGGCGACCTTGTCATGATCAAGAAAAAGGAAGTCATGGCAGGGCGCTCCAGCGGAAAACTACAGCCAAATTGGCGAGGCCCGTATATTATCCAGAATGTCTATGAGGGCGGTGCTTACACGGTCGTCGATCTTCACGCGTCAGCCAGACTGAGGCGCACATCTCAGCTACTACCAGTGAGGCCAGTCCTTCCCCGCTAAGGATCTAACGGGTCGGTCCTCCCAGTCTTCAATTCCCAGTCAAGCACCCCAGCCCGGTTCCCCAGAATCGCCGCCAGGCGCCTTTGGGGACTAATCTCCTGCCCACGTTCTCGCTACCACGAGAGCACGGGCACTTCTGCACCGGCACCAGTCTAGCCGCCAGGCTCCCAGGTAAGCATAAAAAATATATAAAAAAAATGGGGTTAAAAATAGAGATGTCCTGGCAGACCCAATCATCCTCACCACAAGGGGGCGACTGGGGGCAAAAAGGCCAGTAACCCGGCTGAGGTGTAAACCCGAAAAGGCACCTCAGGCAAAATTGGGAAACCCCTCGACGTGAAAACCCACAAGGGCGCGTCGAAAAAAGCTAAAGGGGGTCGGCTCTAGCAAAATCCCGAAAGGGCGGTAGAGCCGATAACGAGAAAATCTTCCTCTCCCCACCAGTCAGAATGGTTTCCATCCACTCCTCTATGGGCCGTTAGCCTCGCCCAGAGCCAGTCTTCAATCAATTCAAACTGCTAGAGCATGAACCCTATAATTCCCAGTTGGCCTTGCACAACACCTACTCAGTTCGGCCAACCTTAGGCCCTTGCTTTGACGACACATGCCAACTAGTCCCTGCGACAATTAAGCTCCCAGTCACCATCCCAGTAGACTTATGTCCCGGCACATTCCCAGACACTTATCATTCCCTGCCCCTACACCCTACATTCCCTGCGAATCCAGAGCCTTCAAGTTTCACCATGATCCCAGTTTTCCCCTACAATCCCTGATCCACTAGGCATAACTCCAGTCATATCTTGCCATAACAAAGCGGCCCTTCTCCACCATGACATGAGGGTATGTAAAGAACCCTTATTAATGGCGGAACAATATCCGACCACCCATACCTTCCAATTTCAGGTTACGTCCCCTGACGACAACATGCTATGGACGACAGTCTCAAATATATATATATATATATATATATATATATATATATATATAATGAAATGGGGTTAAAAATAGAGATGCCCTGGTAGACCCTGTCATCCTCACCACAAGGGGGCGACTGGGGGCAAAAATTGCCACTAACCCAACTGAGGTGAAAACCCGAAAGGGCATCTCAGGTAAAATCAGGTAACCCCTCGGTGTGAAAATCTGCAAGGGCGCACTGGAAAAAGCTAAAGGGGGCCAACTCTGGCGAAAACCCGCAAGGGTGATAGGGATGGTAAAGAGAAAAAAAAACTCTCTCCCTCTCTACTCTTCACTAATGAAAGCCGTCAACCGCGACACCCCGCTGACGGCGACCTTCGCATCACTCCAAAACAACGGTGGCCACTACACCCCCGATGGTCGGTCATCGCCTATTCTAGCCCCAGTCTCGGCTACACACCTCAACGGCCAGCCGACCAGTTCCAGCCTTCCGCTCGCTACACATCCGTAGCTAGCCGGCCAGCTCCAGGTTCCAACTCCAATTTTCGACTACAACGCCTTCACATGCCAGCCGCCAGTTTCCAACTCCATTTTTCAGCTACAACGCCTTCACAGGCTAGTCGCCAGTTTCCAACTCCAGTACTTCGGCTACAACGCCTTCATAGGCCAGCCACCAGTTTCCAACTCCAGTTTTCAGCTACAACGCCTTCACAGGCCAGCCGCCAGTTTCTAGCTCCAGTACTTTGGCTACAACGCCTTCACAGGCCAGTCGCCAGCCTCCCATTCCAGTTTTCGGCTACAACGCCTTCACAGGCCAGCCACCAGTTTCAAACTCTAACTCCCGGCTACAACGCCTTCGCAGGCCAGCCGTCAGTTTCCAACTCCAATTCCTGGCTACAACGCCTTCACAGGCCAGCCGCTAGCTCCCAGCTCCAGTTTCGGCCACGATCCCTTCATAGGTCGGCCAACCAATCGTCCCCCAATCCTGGCCTTCGGCTGTGAAACCTTTTGAGGCTATTTGGCCAACCCAGCCCCAGTTTTTAAGCCGAGAAGAGCTACATTACCGGCTAACGACATACGAACACCCAACACCCAGGCGTCAACCTACAATCGACGCATTTCAGAGTCAGTTCCCGACTCCAACCCAGTAGGCCGCCACGTTCTGACAGGCCTACGCCAATCCTGCACTAGGGCTTTTCCCCTACTCCCAGCAACCAGCACTCAGCGCCCAGTATTCGAAATCTAGTTACACCATCCCCCTTACCCAGTCTTTTATCCCAACTCCAGTTTCAGGTAAACCCAGTCCTCTACCGCCCACACTGGTACATGTTAAAACAACCAAGCACGACCTACAGTAAGTGGTAGCCACTCCCTGTACTCAACCATGTCCCATAGACTGGGAAGAAAAACAACTCAGTAAACAACAACACCAAAATCTGGAATTTGTCATTGATACTCTATAGAAGGGAGCCGAAGACATGCCCTTGGGGTAACAAAAAGACATATAGCCCGGATAACAAAAAAAAAGAAAGGAGAAAGAGAGGTGATACAATCATATCCCAGGCTCGCCCCTTTCTAGTGCCGTCATGCGAGACTCCGCGGCCGCGAGCTCCACTTCCAAGGTCGACGCAAGCTGAACACTAGCCTCGACCCCGGCTTCGACAGTCTGCCACTCAACCCTAGCAAGCTCTACGGCTTTCCGCTGCTCCTCCAGGGCATTCTGCAAAGCCTCAGCCCTGCTCTCCGCCTCGCTCAGATGCATAGCGCGATCCCTGGCAAGTGATACAGCCACATCAGTGAGCCTCCTCTACTCGGCAGCCGCTAACGCGAGCTGAGCCTGCTGCTCCTGCACCTCTCGAACGGCCGCTAGCTGTCGAGCCCTATGCTTTTGAGCCTCTAGGAGATGCAGGTACTCCACCCATATGCTGGCTAAGCCAGACATCCAGAGCTCGCATGGAAAGCCAAGACCGTGGTAGCCCTAGGTGCAGTCCCTCAGTCGATGCTGAAGCTCCTTTAGAGAAGGCAGGGGGTTACCTCCTAGGTACCCTTAGGCTCACTGGAGAAAGGCCACACCCACGCTGGCGTCCAACAACGGCTCTGGCGGTGAAATAGACGTAGGCCACTCGATCCCCAGCTCCAGGGAAGAGTGGCCCATCCCGGCCAACACACCATAAGAATCTGCACAATTGCATCAAACAGTCAGCAACAGCCGGGACTTCCCGGTGACAAGACAAGGTGAAAAACCTGAGAAACCTCCTAACTCTCACCTGGTGTGGCTCCCGCCGCGCCTACAACATCCCCGCTCGAGGTCGGTGAGGGTAACCTCTCCTCCGCGTCAGCGGCATCCCCCACTGGAGTCGGGGAGGGCAGGACCTCCCCGATAGTCCGACCATCCCTAGCTGCCACCGGGGAGATGGAGGGCTCGCCTTGGTCACCCTCAATGGGAGTTGGCACGCGCTCCCCCTCAGATGCCAGGCCTGGACAAAGCACGAGGGCATCAACACCCCGCTATAAACTCTAAACCAAAGCCAATGGGGAGGAGGGAAGGATCTCTATATACCTTCCAAAACCATCTCCATCTCGGCATGCCCGGCAGAAGAGGCCTCGGAGGAAGAAGAGCTCAAGCTCGAGCTCTCGTCAGTCTCCATCGTTGCCCTGCCACTATCGGAAGAACCAGACGAGGTCTCCGATGAACCCTCGGTCGCAGGCAAATTAGAGGCACCTATATACCAAGAAGCCAAGTCAGGCTACTACCAAATCCAGCTTCACATGAAAATAACTTCCTAGCCAGAGGTGTTAGGCAAGAAGCTCACCAACTGGGGCGTCCCCTTCGGAAACCCCCTCAATGTCGACAAACTCTTCGTCACCCCCAGTAGAAGCTGTGATAGCAGGCTCATCTCCTGCTACCCGGGCCACGTCTCGGGGGAGCTCTCCTTCCTCTAGAGGGGAGGAGGTACTTGCAATCAACCCTGATAAAAGCTTAGCACTGGTGGGTAAAGCAGAGCAATCCACCATGAAATGACCAAGTGCTCAACTACATACCTGATGGTCCCACACTGGAAAACTCTACCAGCCCTACCTTGCAAGCCAATACCACGGTTGGCACAGGTAGGAGAGGTACTTTTGCCACTAGCTATGGCAGTCCGCTCAGCGTGTCCTCAACAATGGGTGGGGACACAGAAGCCACCTACCCCGGCTCGCTGGCAAAGGACGGCAGAGCCACCGAGGGGTCGGCATCAACCAGCTCCTGGATTATCTCCAAGTTGGCTGCCGCATCCTCACCTGCCAAACAAACAACTCAAGTCAAGTCAACAATTCCGGCTTGCTGAAAAAGTCCAACAACAACGGGAAGATCCCCTCAACAACAATTGGACACTTACCCAGACAGCTACTAGCCACCGTCGGTGCCGGCTCTTCCGCCTGTTCAGGGGCTCCGCTCAGTACCCTAACAGGGGCCTTGGCCCCCGACGCCTCTGCCTCCTCTACACAATCCAAACGGTTATGTCAGTTACCGGAAGCAAGTGAAATCACAGCTCACACTTAGCATCAGAAGCCCTTACTTGAAGGGGCTCTGCCAGTAGCCTTCCACGACTCAAAATTGAGAAAGGTCTCAGCATTGGGGGCAGTCTCGTCCATCAGACGAAGGAGCCCCTCCATGTCTATCTCGTACTCATCCCCCTCCTCAGGTGGAGGATCCGCCACCTGAGGAGGCGAGAAAGCTGCCTCCACACTAGCCTCCAGGGGGGCTACAAGACACAAATCCAGCAAAACAAGATTAGCCGATTACCATGGCTAAACCAAGCATAAGCAAAGAAGGTGAAGCGACACTTACTCAAGGCCGTCTCTGCCTCAACCTGTCCGCCAGTCTCGAGTCCCCCAGGGGACTCACCAGTCTCAGCAACTGCAGCCTCTACTCGAGGGCACTTTCGCCTAGGCTGCAAACCTCCGTCCCCGCTTCCCGAGGACGCCTCAGTGGAGGGGTGATCCCCCTCTGCCGCAGAACCTATCAACAAACATAGCATTGCATAATGCCTCAGTTCTATACCCAAAAAAAAACTACAAAAGCAAAAGGGAGGGACGCATGCTAGAAAGAAGATAGCCTTACCTGAAGCTCCGAAGGGGGTCAACGGCAAGGGCACTAACTGCTCCGGTTTCAGCACCAGCACTTGAGCCGCCTTCGCGACAGCCTCCTAAATGTCCCTAGAGTGCGAGCACACTCGATCTGGGACACGAACTCCACGGGTCAGGCTGATTTGATCGCATGACTGATGTGCCGCCTCCAGTCGTCGGTTGCCGTGCCGACAAAGCTCCCCTCGGGGAGCACCCGGTCCAACGAACCTCTGCTCTGGAAGCCACAGTCGGCCAGGAACTGGGTCCACCAGCTCCGAGGTGCCTTCGGTCGAGGCACCTCCGCTCCGATCGTTGCCGCCACTGTCACCACCTATTTCAGGGGCATCAGTGCCCCTCCATTGCCTCGACTCCCGGACGACGAGCCCCGGCTTCTCCGGGGCCACTGCTCCGTAATTTGCTTGATCTCTCGACGGATCCGAGCAACGCGGGTCCTCAGGTACCCCTCATCTAGCACAATCAGAGGCAAATCCTCCCTCAGCAAATGACTCTCCTCCGCCTTCCTTATCGCGGAGGCCTTCTGTCGGTATAGATGGCTGTGCTCAAACCACCACCTGGCGTAGTGCATGTCGAATCGTCCTCGACATCCCTGTCCCAGCATCGGGAGTCGCTCGGGCTCCCGGCAACAGTAAAATTCCCACCATGCTGCTACAAGTAAGTGGGTATCTCTGCCCCTGTACTGCCTGCCTGTCAGAGGAAACTCTTGGTTCGGTGGGATCTCCTAGTTGTAGCTAAAGTTCCTTGCAAACTGATGCGGGTAGTACGGCTCCAAGGAACTCGTCGTCGACTGGTGCAACGTCAACACTGCCGACCGAGTGCTCAGCACCCACTCAGTCTACGACCCTGCATCTATCACTCCCTGACCGGGGAGGGCGTTGATCGCCCCTCCGCCTGAAACCCTCAAGAAGAGGCTGGAATCCCTCGCAGCGCTGTCAAAAGGTAGTCCCTTCTCACCCCGGGCGCGCAGGTAGCAAAGGGCTCTCATGTCCCCCTCCAGTTGTACCTCTGCATCTCCGTCAAGCTACCCAGTGAAGCTGAACAAAAGCGGTGCTGTTGAGTTTGCGACGGTCCCTCGCGTCACCAGTCCCGGAAATGGCAGCCCGGCCCACACACTGAAGTAGTGGGTCGGCAGAAGTATACTCCTCTCTCTCGGCACCGGGTGCACCGCCAAGACTCCCAATCCCTGATACATATTGGCGAGTGCAGCAGGAGCTAGAGCCAACTGCCTCCCCTCAACTAACAAACATGCCAGCCACAGCAGCTCGGCCCTCAACAGACCATCCTCTCCATGCGGGACCATAAATGTCGCCAACCAGTATGCCAAGTAGGCGGCAAGAATAGTCACGTACGGTAAGCCGTGGAGATTCCACCGCTCCCGTGGAGCATATATATATTGGGAGTACGTCCGAAACCGTAGCTGCACCTTAGTATATTCCTCCTATGGAGTCTGATCCCTGGCAAATTCCTGATAGAACCAAAAGGGTCCATTGTAGAAATGGCGGACCCACACATTTAGGGGCACCCTTGGAGTCTGTGCGTCTCTGTCTCTCCCGGCTAGGGCCAGGTCCCTCCAGGTCTTCAGAAGATATCGGTAACTGTAAGGCACCTGGTATCACCCCTGTCCGTCGGTATGGCTACGGTGGAAGTCATCCAGTACCACCTCCTCATGCCCTTCGCCGATGATCGACAACCCAGAGATCCGGAACAGAGACCACAAGTCAAGGCTGGTCTCTCCCTCTGCTGTCACCACTGTGTTCCATCGGCGGTTGAAGCGCTCCAGCAACCCCTATAGTAGTCCGGTGTAGCACGGGTACGTGTACAAAGCGGCAGTCACCGCGTACTTGATCCCAGTCCGGTCCAGTAGCACCCGGTAGTGGTGAACAATCCCCATCAGCCACTCAGTGGCACCCTGATGGTCGTAGTGTGATGAGATCACTGCCCAGCGACCGTACCAGCTGATGACGGTCTGTCGCATAACTACATCCAGGATGGTGTGGTCGTCATAGCCTTCCCCAGCATACAGTAAGCCCGCGGGCTGCAGTACCAACCCAGCGGTCCCCTCTATCTCTATGCGATGGCGACCGTGTAAGTCCCATGAAGCAGGGCCCAGCGGCCCAACTCTGACACCCGACTGCTCTGCTCTGCCAAAGAACCCCAGGCACTCAACACTAGGGAACCGACGCTACCTCTAGTAGTCCTCGAAAAAGCTCGGGTAACTATAAAATGCTACACCATGCAGGCTGTCCCTGCCAATCAAGATAGCCCGCTCAAGCCGGCGACGGGCTCCCAGAATCTGCCTGTCACCCTCCTCCATGCCGGGAGGGACATAGCTCCTAAGAAACTCGAACAGATGGCGATCCAAGGGGAACTCCAAAGGATAACCCCCGCTCCGGTCATAGGCATACAGACCACCTGCTCCCAAAATCTGGGCCACCTCCACAGTCCCAACTCCAGCTGCCCACTCACCGACGGGACCCTCAGCCACTATTGTATGCCCTGAATCTAGCTGCTCTACACTAGCCACAGTAACCACCAGCGGGCCCAGAGGAGGCATCAGCCGCTCAGTCCGCCGCACCCAGTGATCCTCCTCCCGAGCCACCCGCCACGGGACTCGCCCATCTCTGCTGAAGCGTGCCATAGCTGCAAGACAGGGCACCCAAAAATGGTCAGTATACCAGAAAATCAACATATACATCACAACAAAATAAAAACACATGAAGTGTCAAAATACAACTACAATAGCTCGGAACAAGGGTCTCACGGGCCGTACGCCCTCGTCTCCGCCTCTGACGCACGGCCCGTGGGGGGCATTTGTTGTACCCGGACTATTTCCTGGCAGAATAACAAGGAATAAGGGTTTGGGGCATTTCCCCGAACACCTTTAAGGCACGGGCTATCTAGCCCTTTCTACAACCCTGCGGGTCCCTACAAGGGTCCTGACCAGCTTGCCGTGACACGCGGCGACACAAGCAATTGTCTGGGGTCAACCCCGGCCACTCACATACGGGCTTTGCCCGTATCCTACATGGCCGCCCGGGACCACCTGGGGGAGCCTCGACGTTAAGCCACGCCACGTGGCACTCAGTGAAAGGGCTGTGGGCCCACCCCGAGACACTTCTTTCAACCCTCCAAGGTCAAAGGGAGACCCAAGTAAGTCAACCACAGGCTCTGGAGGCTCGCAGCACGTGCATACGGCTCACACACGTGTGTTCGTCATTTTTCCGAACACCTTGTAGGCGCATATGTTCCAGCCCTTCCACACAAAACCACGGGCAACCCCATGGTTCCAGCACACTAATTGGGTCCTACAACGACCCTCCAGTGAGTCGGGGCCACCCCCGACCCTCAGATACGTGGTGACGAGCCACTCAACTTTAGCACTCGGGCCAACCCGAGGCTACCCTGCCAACCCGCCGTGCAACACAGCACGTAGCTCAAGGCACAACTCACGTCCCTAAGATGCCTCTCCTAAGCTCCCATGACCTCCCCTCTTCAACCCAAGGCCCACCTTGGGGCCCCTCGATCATCTACCCAAGTCGCTCGGCAATTCGGGGTGTGTCGGGCATTTACCCGAACACCTTGCGAGCGGCTATGACCACTCGAAGAACAACGGCCCCCACGGGCCCATCCCAGTTTACCGGAGCTCAACGTCCTTCAAAGGACTCTTTCAAAAGACACAAGGAGACCCCGGGGGCCATCCCTCGGGGTCACGACCGGCCCCGGGGCCAGTTCGCCGCGGGGCGCGGCCGCGCGCCCCTAGGGACGGTGAACTCCTCGGGGGTCGTGCCCCCTCTCCAGCCTGGTGGTCCCATGACCCCACTCAGCCTCAGTTCATCTAGTTTGCAGTCCTACGACACCGTTCGTGTGCCGTACCAGTTCGAGAAGTCGACACGTGGACGCGGGAGCGCAAAGCAACATCACGCGGGAACTCCGCAAGTCGACGCGCACACAAGCCTCCGCAAGCTTCCACATATCCTCCTAGAGCTAACCGTCCTTTTCGTCTTAGTTAATTTAGGAAGAAATAGCCCAAAAAAATGAATTTTATAGGGTGGGGACCGCTCCCTCTCTCCCCAAGGTGCCAATCCGCATAAACCCCCACGAAGTGGGGTTTACACGGACCAGCCCAGCCCCCTGGGCTGGCCCGCGTAAACCCCTTCCATTCAATTAAAAAAATTTGGTTTTTAAAAATTAAAAAAGCCAAACCCAGCCCGCCTAAACCCCCTGGGTGGGGTTTAGGCGGACTAGCCTGGACCCCCCAGGCTGGTCCGCCTAAACCCCTAAGGGGAGGGGGTTTAGGCGGACCAGCCTCACCCCCTGAGGCTGGTCCACCTAAACCCTTCCCAGCCCACTCTTTTTACGAAAAACACCCTCTGTGAGGGGTTTATGCAGGCTAGCTTGACCCCCTCAACCTAGCCCTCCTAAACCCATACTATTCATGGGGTTTACGTGGGTTGGCTTGACCCTATCAACCCAGCCCCCCTAAACCTGCACTATTCATGGGGTTTACACGGGTTGGCTTGACCCTATCAACCCAACCCCCTAAACCTACACTATTCATGGGATTTACATGGGTTGGCTTGACCCTATCAACCCAGCCCCCCTAAACCTACACTATTCATGGGGTTTACACGGGTTGGCTTGACCCTATCAACCCAACCCCCCTCAACCTACACTATTCATGGGGTTTACACATGTTGGCTTGACCCTATCAACCCAACCACCCTAAACCTACACTATTCATGGGGTTTACGCGGGTTGACTTGACCCTATCAACCTAACAGAAGAAGCACATAGAAGCCCCTTAGAAGCTCAAGGGGTGGACACAAAAACACACGGAGACAATATACAACAACAACACAGGAGAAGCACATAGAAGCCCCGGGACATCCGACCTTCTTCAAGCGGCTCCGGACAACGAGCTATGGAGAATTGTGTGTGGGTGACTTGTTCGTCGGCTTAGTACGCCGGGGTATGTCGTTTGCACTTCCCTCATGCCGTATTTAGCCATAACATACAAGTCAACACCCACCATGTGCGAGACGTTATGACAAGGGCGAACGTCCCCTCATGCCAGGATTCCCCCTCGCGTGCCCGTCGGTTCCAACCATGCACGTACCATGATGTCACGCTATCCCCAGTCACGAGGCTAATGT